>OY982561.1:12197048-12304060 GCA_963859945.1 Euplagia quadripunctaria
CCGATTCCTACCAAGGATGCTCCGTGAGGCTATTGAAATTAAAAAACACCCTAATTTTAATAGAGAAGATGGTTGGAACGTACCACCAGCTTGGGATCCGGTTATTCACTTACTCAAACCCAAGAAAATACAAAACACAGCAAGGCTTCAAGACACTTTGAGCTCATTCTGCGTAAATAGTAACACCAACAATCAACAAACTTCGGGTACTTTGAGATAACTTTGCACTTTGATACATGAGACGACCACCATCTTAGTCTACCCGTGACCATGGCTGCTGAAAAGCAACTGAAACGTCGGGATCAGTGTAAATAGTAAAATAACACCAAATAAATCGCGATAGAATCCGTTAAAAATAGTTTTATTTCAATGTGTAACATTCGCGTAAACTTTCGACAATATCAAGCAAAGTTATTTTTGGTGAAGTTCTCTTTATGGTGGGAATACTTCGTTGGATTCGCATGTTTCGATTTTTATAAGGATCATATTAAAATACAATCGTGCAGTAAGTATTATCAAGTATGCAGGACAATATTTGAAGTTATTCTCCAAATTTTAATCACATAGGAAAGTTTGTTTGGATATTTGACGACTTACGAAAGTAATATTATTTAAGAAAGTTACAAAGAAAACTATCACAGCTAGATAGACTTAACAAGTTAACGAGTTATACCACCTTGTGCGCATATGTACCATGTTCCTTTTGCTTAATCGTTTTTTGAAAAACATGCGAAACGCCACTTATTTTTTCAGAAGGTGGTGAACTCGCACGCAAATAAATGCCATCAGTGCGAATCGACACCTCAAATAATCATAAATTTTAAACACCCCTGACTCGAAAATCCCTTCAATGGTTAGAAAAGAGCTCATGATCTTCGAACGGCAGAACAGATTTTCTTGAATTATATCTAAGAACACTCTTGATCAAGACAACTTTCAAATAAAAAAAAAACCAACTTAAATAGGTTCATTCGTTTGGGAACTACGATGCCACAAACAGATACACGGATACACAGACACGTCAAACTTATAACACCCCTCTTTTTGGGTCGGGGGTTAAAAAGTAATATCTTTAAAAAGTTGATTCGCACGCTCCGTGCGAACAGATTCGTGCGTAACGACCACTAATCCCTCCTTTTATAGCTGTTATAAATATAGCAAAAGAAACAGCGATGTAAAAAAGATAAACATAGCGATTACGCTATGTTATTGATAAACTATTTTCTGGAGTCAATGAGGCTGATTACAGCCTCATTGACTCCAATAAATCTTTATAAAGATAAACTACCTCAATATCCATGACAGTATGTCTGTCGTAGTTCGAAGATATATTCATAGCGATCATTTATTCTTTTCACGTTAGGGCGATTGCGAAGGTCCCATTACGCCACATGTGAACGCTTCGTCATTTTCAGGAAATATGGAGCCGGCCGCCGGAAATTCATCGGAGGCTCGCTCAATTGGGAGACCCGTTTAAAAATTTCCCAGGAAACTAGCGTAATATAACTAACTAACTAATTAAACCTTTGTTCTGCCAATAAAAGCAAACGCAATCGAATTGAAATTGTAGTTGAAAAGGGAATAAAACCGTTCAATTTCGTTCAATGTCCGTCAAGCTCAAAATAAGCTGCTATCCCAAACGCTAGTTTTATCGTTTTTAATCTACAGGGCTACGGCTGAATACAAATTCAGAGCAACATCGGTTCTAGTTGAGACTGTAACTTGCCTTCCCTCCGCTGGAGATCGTAGATACCCAGAAGTAATAAATTATTAAGTCTATTCATCTTATTTATTACATTATACAGCCTGTTTTGTAGCTGGCTGGAAGCTTAGTCTACTACACTAGTCTGGCAACCAGCACTAGGCCAGTGCGCGGATAATGGCCTTGCCCCTCTTAAATAGAGAGGAGGCCAATGCCCAGCATTAGGACAGATTTATAAGCAAGACCGATGTAAATTTCGCTGAAACGCTTTATATAACCTTCACAAAGGTATCAAAGTTGCGTAGCGCCTTTAAATAAATTATGTAGTTTAGTACCTAAAATACATTATAATAGGTTAAGAGAGAGGGTTTTTTTAATTTAACTGACTGAAATCTAGCAATTTTACGCTGTTATGATTATTTTTATTCTTAGTACATATTAGCATCTATATGTGGGAGAGCCATGCTTCGGCACGTATGGGCCGGCTCGACTCCGCTCGTTACCAGGGCCTCACACATTTACCATCAGGTGACCCGTCTGCTCGTTTGCCCCTATACCATAAAAAAAAAGCGTGTTTTGGTTTATTTAAATTATTTTTTATACTGTAAATAACTCGCCTCCTGAGCTTTACTATCACTTGTACCTATGGAAACCCTAACTATGAACTATAACTTCAGCTTCACACAATTATCTTCAGAATTTCATTATGACTGCACGGATGGCGCAGTAGTTTAAATGGTCACCTCGCCACTCGCCGCGTCCAGTGTAGTTGGTTCAAATCCTACTCGGAACAAAAATTTGTGTGTTCCACAAAAAGTTGTCCTGAGTCTGGGTGTTCTTTGTATCCGTTGTTTGAATATTTGTAAAGCACGACATAGGAATATTCCTGATGCGGGAGATGTCTTTAAAAAAAAGTTGTATTAGAATAAAGCTTTCGCCCGCGGCTTTGCTGATAAATCTTTCACAGTTGAAGCAGCGCGTCTCTGGAATGCCAGTTTCCATCAGGCAAGCACAATCGTTAGGATCTTTCAAAAAAATGTTAAAAGAATACTATCAGCAAAGTTATGCCTAAGATAGTCTATATATAATCTAATACTATGCACAATTATAATGTATTTATATTATTTAGGTGTATGTGTACATATATATATGTATTTGTGTATGTGTATACGTATGTAGTTGTATGTATATATGTTTCTGTAAATATGTATATATATATATATATACAGTCCTGTCCATCCAAAGGTTGCCTGGAAGATATTGCTTATTGTGATAAGGCCGCCCATTGTGCATTTTATGTTTAAGTTGTTTTTTTTTTTATTAATTTATATCATGTGTTTGGTGTACAATAAAGAGTACTATCTATCTAACTATCTATCTTTACTTGCCTTCATGTAGATTTCGTCAATTATTTTAGGTATTCCAGTGCAACAGTCAGTGTGTCCTTTTCTATACCCCTGAAAACGTGAGGATCGGTTTAGTGGTTAAGGCGTGAAAGCGTAACAAACAAATAATTCTTTAAAAAAACCAACTTCAAAAAAAACTATTCTATGAAAGACTTTTATGGTTTTTTCATGGATGGCATTGTCAGAACTGGACCAAATTGGACCACACGGGAAGCATCAGCTTTCAAATAAAAAAAGAATCATCAAAATCGGTTCACCCAGACGAAAGTTCTGAGGTAACAAATAAAAAAAAATAGTCGAATTGAGAACCTCCTCCTTTTTTGAAGTCGGTTAACAAACTCACATTAGTATTTATAATAATAGGTTAGGATATGGTTATAAGATATGGATAGGGTTATCCTGAACTGGTGTTAAATTTCATTTGTTCATACGTGCCATAAATGTGATACTCGCATATATTACTACAAAAACCTATATATGTATGTATATTATATACTAGTTTTTTTTTAAGTTGGATCCTGCCTTTGTATCGGAGAACCATTACACTCAGTTGCCATACATTTTCATAACCCAATTATACACATACATATATACCAGGCATAGGCAACTTGGCAGATTATCACCCAATATGATATATGAATGAAATATCGGAAAATGTTCTGACATCTTCTTATTATATTTATAATTTATGTACGGAAAAAGTTAATGGATTGCAACGATAAAGAGACTTGTTAATATCTAAGCGCTAGGGTAGGTTTTATAGTCACGACGGAATGAATCGAAATTGCATTGGACTGGCAACTGGCTCCTACAAAGACATGCGAGACACATTGTAGTTAATACTGAATTAATTAACTTGATTGAATTTAAATTGCAAATAGATTTAACTTTTAACCAGTTAGCAGAAATGGCTTTACGATGATTACATGTACATTGACATGAACAGTTTCCTACGAAATGGCTAGGGTGTTATTGTACCTTTTATTTTCAAATCAATTGCAATAAACGTTTAAGGTCAAGTAACGATGAAAATAGTTTATCGCGATAGCTTAAAGCAGAATAAAATTTCTAAATAAAATGGTGAAAGTTTCTAAAATAATGTAACTAGCTAATAGCTCCTACCATTTGCTTTGTAACAATAACGTTGTTGGTTAATCATCTGTTTTAAAGAATATATACACGGTGTAAATAAATATTTCTATGACAAAATATAAACAGTTTGTCAAAGCAATTCCGCTAAATCCACATTAATCTATGTCTACGTTGACAAAAGCGAGTGGTCACAAAAGAATCACGATCCACTTTGCACCCCTTACAAAATATTATGTGGTTTCCGTGACTTCACATCATAATGACGTAAGCCTAATTGTGTGGTCCCAACCACATAAACACAGTAGACTTATAATTCTTCGTAACAACTTAATTTCGCCTCGACACGGTCATCCTTGGTTTAAATACTTCAAGCAATAATAACTGTGTTTGTATAAATTACACTTTAAAAAATCGGTGCGTAAGGTCACAAAACTTTAAAATTTATTCTGTAGCTACGTTAAACTTAACGAGAAAACAATGAGGTAAGTTTCAGTCATAAATGCTTCTAAAAATGTTGAAAGTGACGGTCAAAACGCATTAAAAACTTCAATAGCTTTGAAAACTAAAAGTGCCTAATGACTGGGAAGTGACATGTTGCAGTAAAAGCAAAGTACTGACTAGTTATTTCCTACGTCACAGCTCTCTAAATTACATTAACAAGTTAGTTCATATGCTGTTAGTTCGCGCTCTAACCGGCAGAAAGTCGACGTGATCATCACTTAGCCCAGATATCGATCGGTCCATCCGGCGAGGCCTCATTCATGCGAAGTGAAACGCTAATTCAGCCAACATTTGTTACAGTAAATTCTATCATTATATACAAATAATTACCCACTTATTCATTGTATATATTTTTAGGTAAAAAAGAGAAACAGCACCGAAGCTTTACTTTTTAAGGTTCCGTTCCTTAAAAGAAAATTTCCTTATAAGAAACCCTTATAGGATCACTTTGTTGTCCGTCTATCTGTTAAGACGCTTTTTCTCAGGAACCCGTGGATACATCAAGTTGAAATTAATACTAAATACTTCGACAGCGGTCCCTTAAAGCTGTAAAACATCAAGCTTATATGTCAACGTAATCAAAAGATACAGGCATTTAAGCCTTAGATTTGACCAAATTTGAACATTTCGGAGGTAAATCAAAACCTACAGGGTAGTTCCCATTGACGTAGAAACTTTAAATTTGGTAAGAAGCAAGATCTTCTAGCACAAGGAAAGGGAAAATCTGAAAGTCGTAAATTTTTTGTTATATCACATAAAAAAATTGTTTTCGTGATTACAAACTTATATTTTGTGGTTGGTTTTATTGTAAATAGATGTATGGGGGAGTACTGTTTTTAGAACTGCAAAGTTAAGTTTGTCTTTCCGAAAAGACGGGCAAAGATATTGATCTTGAAGTTCGAGAATTGATTCCGAGATGGACGTACTTTCTACATACAAGTTTGTTTGCTTACGAAACCCTGGGTGGCGCGAGTCGGACTCACACTTGTCTGATTTTTTAGGTAGTGAAATTCTATGGTATAATTTAAAAAAATATATCTAAATTAAATATTCAATCTTATAGGCAGTGAATTTGGATATAAAAATAAAAACTTTTAAGTTTAAAATATTTAAAAAAGGATTCACGCTAATTTTTATATAATGTGGGATGAACAATTTTAAGGCCCGACGTAAAGCACACGTTACACATGTTAACACTTATCTTTTTTACTGAGATCAGCTAACTTTTGGACATACTTTTTCACGTTCTGCACATTTATCACTCTTAATATTTGGCACTCTTAGAAGAGCAAATCGGTACTTCATTTTAAAAACTGTATTTTTACTTTCTCATCAGTCACGATGACATGAATTTTATATCTAAAGAGATGAGTCACGCAGTAAAGTTTTGATCTGTGTACTTAATCGAATATATCAATTAAGCACTCACGTTGTATTATAAATATTAGAGCATGAGGCAGGTTCAGGTGAACTCATGTTACAGAATATATTCAACTTTAATACAAAGGCGTATAACGAGCCTTCGATATTGCTATTCATGTTGTGTATATTATACCTCGCTTCTGCTTCGCTGAATTTAAAATGTTCGAAACAATGAATGGTTTTCCTTTTTTTGGGGATATTGGGATCAATACTCCTAAAAAAATATGACATTTCCTTACTGAATAGTAAGGGTATGTCAACCCCATCGTACCTTAAAGGGAACGCACATAATTTAAAATTTGTTATAACATAATTACATAATTGTTGAATTACTGTAATGAGATGAGATAGTTTCTTGGCTGATCCGGGCCTTGGGCAGCTAATCACACTTTGAATTGAACCTATATCTAACAAATTTAATTGAAGTTCTTTCACAAAAGCCTCACGTTCTCTTTTATTTCTGTCAGAATCCAACAGGGAATGGTGCACATCTTCAATTCTGTTACATACAGGACAGTTGGTCGAGTCAGTTTTTTTCATCAAATATGCAAATTTTGCTAATCGAAAGTGACCAGATTTAATTCTTAAAGATGTTTTATGTAATTCCTACTTAGAGCGTCATGAACCCATCTCACTTGAGGAGACATAGCCTGTATAGTCCTATGTCATATATACTCTTGTCTCCAATGACAAGGGTATATATGGTAAGCATATGCTAGATGATGATAGGTACCATATTTTAGTCATAGATCCAAATTTATGAATAAAATATGTTACCCTATCATCATACCAGGATTTTTTTTAATTTATGCACTAATACCTAATAATCTGATAAGTAATTTATAGCGTTTCTGGTTGAAGCTGCTGACTTAGCTATTCTACCTGCTTGTTTCCCCATAGGCTAATATAGCTGGAACCCATTACAACCTTACATTTTTACCACTTTCATTTAATGAAATATTTCGATTCCTTGCGTAAAATGATCCCTGATATATTGCAATCAGCTCCGGTTTTGATCATAGAAATCGAGCTGGTTTCTATTAATCACTGTAATATTAATCATTGAGTTGTTATTACTTGGTCTTAATCCACATTCGCTTTTCGCCATTCGTTGTAGGTACTGTTTAACTCTGACACTACGTTTCACGTAAGGTTAGGATCTGAACATTTTTTTGAAAATTGAGTATGTACAGTCAAGGTTTAGTATAACATTATTTTTGGTTTCTGCACCTGTAACCCAAAAGTCTAAGGAAAACATACTAAAATTCTGAAATTAATTAATGACTTACATTTACTTACAGCATTAAAAGTTTTAATAAGTAGTGGTTTTCTTTTGTTTTCCCAATATCTATTATTAGAGAGGTCACTTAAATTCGAGATTATTAATATTTATTTGTCTTTCACTTAGAAACGATTAAAGGTATAAATATATTTTAGACCCCATATTAACTTTTCCAAGCGCTAAATTTAAGTTTGTAATCGCAAAACTATTCTTTTCGGATTTTTCCTATGCTTGGGCTTGAGTTTTGATTTACCTGCAAAGTATTAAAATTCCTTAAGGGTTATTAAAGAATATAGGGCTTACGTGGCTGTATCTTTTTAGAAGCTAGATTTTTTAGAGCTTCAAGGGACCGCAGATATATTACCGCATTTGATGTTAATTTCAACTTGGTATCTCTACGCATTCCTGAGAAGGGTCGTGACAAACAGACAGGCAGACGGACGGACAACGAAGTGATCCGATAAGGGTTCCTTTTTTCCTTTGAGGAACGAAACCTTAAAAAAGACACATACAGCAGAACGTAGAACCTCTTCTTTTTTTTTGAAGTCGGTTAATTACATTACATTAATCACTTTAAACGTTAATATTGCTTAATTTCAAGAAAATCTACAAATACACTACATGTACCTCTAATTTCTGAGGGTTTCCCTCGTTTTCCCTCAGATCTGGACTTGGTGACAATGGGACCCATCTTGGGGGTATACCCTTTCAAACAAAAAAAAATTAATTGGTCTATAGATGACGGAAATATCGGTACATACATAAAATAATGCATACAGCGGACATAGGACCTCCTCTCTGTATTGGTCAAAGGATTTTAAACTTTTTCAAACTAATTTCTGTTTTTTGACAAAAATAACAATATATTTGCAATATTCCAAATTATTTGAATACAACAAGACATGCATAAAAAATAATTGCAATATTCCGTGAATAAATTAAGTTAATTCAAAACGCTTAACAACACTCATTAGTAACTTAAACTTTCGCGTTCCATGATATACTTAATTATGTATTTATACCAGAAACGTCAGGCAATTTAGAGGTACGTAATACCTATTTAATGATCGCGTTAATTCCCGCATAAATACATAATTAAGTATAATACTCATTAGTTTGTAAAGGTTTTCGTAACATCTACATTCATAACATACATATTAGCTCCAAATATTAACGACGTAAGTAAATTAATAGCTCAATTAATTCTCGTAGCCATCTTGAATTGACATTCGACTACCAGTGATTAATTACCAACCGAAGTTCGCTCTACATACGAGTACAAGTACGTAACATGGCATTAAAAATATAAAATAATGTCTTTCTATGGCTGATGTGTGATCTATACACCATTTTGATGAACATGGGATATTTGTGATGACGGGTTAGAATAATATTATGGCCTAAAAATAATAAATCTAATGTTGCACAATATTTATTATGTTCCTGATGATGCATTTTTATCCCTCTAAATTGGTGACGTAGAATAGTAATTGCTTCTTATCAAAACTCAATACATACAAATAAATAAAAATTAAAGTGTCTTTTTGGAATGTCAAAATAAGATTTTTTAAGCCCATACATACGCATTTGCACGATACCTATGCCTAAAAATCAGTTTTTGAAAATTTTGTCTGTCTGTCTGTTTGTTCAGGCTAATCTCCGGAACGGGTGGACTTTCACGGAACTTTCACTGGCAGATAGCTGGTGTTATAAGGAGTAACTTAGGCTACTTTTATTTTAGAAAAAGAATTAGGGTTCCGCGCAAAATATATAAATATGAAGAAGCGAGCAAAGCCGCGCGGGAACTGCTAGTACAATATAACAGTGGAGATAAAATCTTCTTCTCTTTGCCATAGCAGGGTCCGCTGCTAAACATATTGTCTGTCTGTCTGTCTGGCTGTCTGTTAGCCGGACTGGCCTTTTTCTTTCTGTGTTAATTTCTGTTTGAATTATGTAGTAAACACAATCATATTAATTACTAGCGATTGAAAAAGAGTCTCCATATTTTTTTTTCTGCAACTGGTGACCACGGCATAGAGATGATTCTCGCAGTTCAGTTAAATGAAGACTTACTCCAGCCTAGGTTTTACAAGTTTTGTTTTGTGACCTAAATTAAAAGAAAAAAAAACAAAAAGTGTACGAATTATCTTCGATTTTACATTTCCTGATAGTATTTTCTATATAATACTTTTTAATGACGAAGCTTTTTTAACAAAGTTTTGTTAAGAGCTTTTTAACAAAACTTTGTTAAAAAGGCGACCGTGAAAGCACTATCTTACACCTCGCTAAATAGCATTTGGGATAGGAAACTTTTCGATAAAAGACATTAACAACATTGTTCTCTGCGGAACATATTTTAGTTGCTAGGAGTATACGTTTACGGTCGAGATCTTTAATGGCATACTTAAATATGCATAGAACTAGCACTGTATATAGTAATGCCAACATTCCAATGCTAACATTTTAAATTATAGTATCAAAATATTATAGGTTACGACGGCATGTCGACTAGTTGTCGAAAATATTATGAATATCAAAAGTGATGACCACGAGTCAACTGATGGAGCGTTACGAATAGCCGAAAAATTATTGATTTAGCTTGAAAATGATTCTCCTGGTGTAGGTGCACATTTTTAAACAACACGTTATGAATTTACATGTAAATTTCAATGGTTTTGTTTTTTATGCATACATTTTCAGAAAAATCTGAACATTCCATCGACATCCTTGGTATTAAAGACCCATAGTTTAATTCATGTCAGCCCTCTCGATTACGAAACACCAGCTTTGTCAGTCAATTTTCAAGTTCAATTTGTCAGTTTCAAAAAGCATCCCTCAGTAGTTCCCTCTTTCCATACCCACTCAACAGCGGCAAGAAGAAGTAGTTCTGCGTAACTTCGCTCTCCTGTGGGGTAGTAAATACTTTCTCATTCAGACGGTTCTTTTTTTTACAATAGGTACAATAACTATTATTATTTATAATATATTAGTAGAAATTGTAAGTTTTCTGAACGCTCTATCGTCTAAAAATAATAATTTTTCTAAAAGTATATTACAAATAAAACGTTTTTCGAAATTAACCGTTCCAACCACACCAACACGCAATTTAAACCGAAATCGCCGCAATCAAATGTTTAGATAAGTTTTAACTAGATAAGTTCTGCTTGCGTTACTCCCAAGATAGGAGCGTCCTCGACTTTGTTTCTACTGTCAGCTTACTTGGATGCAATGTTTGCCGTAGATTCCGAACTGTCACAGACAATGGTGCCGGTAATTGAAGTGGTTTCGGCGTATTCTGAGCATTTGTTATTTAACGGACAAGTTTGTTATACTCAGTCAAAAATTGTGCAATTATCACAACCATAATTTTCATAACATTTAATAATGTTCTTTAATTTCAGTTTGTAAATACATCATGTCATAAAAAATCATATTAAAAAAAATACTTTCATCAGACATTTGAGTGAGAGCTTGAAACGCGAATGTATTTTTTTCAATGGTAAATAATAACAATATTAAATATCTCCCTCTAAATATATCCTTATCTCAAATATTAAGAGTCTGCGATCATTCGGTTCCGTTATTGTTTATTATATATTATCATTTCATAAAATTGTATTTTATTGATAATTTATTTTAGCCACAAGAGGAAAGAATCTTTCGTCGGACTGTATAAGCAGCTGTTATAAAACATCTAACGTCACACGACACCATTGCGACAGGACGCTTCACTCCTTGATAAAGGGCCCCAGTTGGGTCCGAAACTAATTGGGCATCCCCAAAATACACACGTTAGTAAAACCGTATATCTTTAATAAATATGAATACCACTTACGAAAGTTTTTATTCTAAGCTTGAAGATATGAGCCGAGTTTCCATACAATTTAAAGGAGTGAAGAAAACCCCTTATACGACACACACATTCTTCATGTCAATTGTTTTTAAAATGCGATGTATAAATCGGAACATAATCGTACACATACATACATACGGTGCAATACAATCGAAACGTTTGGTAAACAAAAAGGTATAATTCCTTAAAAATATTATTACAAAAACCCCTACTGTACGAGGCGGTCTTAAGTTGTGAGATACATGCACGGTGCTACATACAGCCGCAATTCATGAGTTTAGGTCTTGAAAAATGTAATCGCTTTACCGTGTGGAAACTCGTCCGAACCGTGTGGGACCGTGTGGGACCTCGAACCGTGTAATGGTAGAAATATTCTTCAGAGGGAAACGAAATATCGTATAGAAATTTTAGAGGTACCTGACTGGGAAAATCCCTACGCCATCATTTTATAAAAAGTGCTGCTGGTGAATGGGGTTGTCAAAGACCTTGGATAAGCAAATAGATATGTAACGAATTTAGTGGTGTTTGCGTGTATAAAAACTGGTAAACATTTACCATCAGACAGGCCCAGCACATGTTTGTCAGCTTAGTGGCATATGAAAATCGACAAGTTAGTTTTAAAGCGTGCAGAACTAAAGTTCCACGCAACTAATTCCGCACTCAGCCTTTTGTGGCTTCAAAAGTTTTCTCATTCCGTTTTCCTCGATTTGTTACATTTGTAGTTGCAACCATTACTTCAGTTTTTATTCGTAGCCTAATTTAATCACTGTAATCTATGGTATACATATTAATAAGTGAAGAGAATTCTTTGTACCCGTTTGTAAGCAAAATTCGTGCACGGAGGAAAGTGTTAATTGGAACACTTAAAGTTTATATGTAGAAGTGGCGAAATCTAAAATTATTCATTAATATGTGTTATTACAAAAGCTAAAGGGGTCCAGTGTATGTGTACAGATGTTTACCTGTCATGGTATAAAAAGTCTATACAATGACAGTTCCAGTTATACTGGTTAATGAAATAAAACAAAGCATTGTAAACTTAATGAATTATGGTCGATATTCGACCACCAAGCGATATCTAGTAATGATAAATAGACTATTGATAATCTAATGGGATCCGCCCGCTTGTGGAACCATCTCAACTGCAGAAGAACGTATTTAACCGATCAACCACGATCTGTGCTGATTGTATTACTGATAGCGAGTAAGTCGCCAGAGCGCTATTGATGGTAAACCGCAAGTGATAACACTGATTTAACGAATATTCAAGCACAGATAAAACAAATTTCCACCTATAGCATAACACACGGCATCGTGTGCTACTTTTCCAACTTAGTCGACCCACAACTACACATTTGTGTAAGTAAGGAATGGGATTTTGCAACTTAATTTTACCCACTTCCAAACCCTTTTTGTAATTATACACAAAGAATGATAAATAGTGATTTATAAAAATAATTTCAGGACACTAAATTGTAAGGACTAATAAAAATACGCTTTAATAAACTAAAAAGTAAACAAAAAAAGATTGAAAAAGCGTTGACTGCTCTTGATTATATATCAGTCAGTGTAAAAATTATATATTATGTACTTTATTATTTTTATACATTTGATTGTGACTAATTTATCTGTATTGTTTCTATTCTAATGATTTAATTATTTATACCATTTAATTATATAAACGAGCAATTCTTGTATGTATTTATATTTCGGGTATCTCGGAAACCGCTCGAACGATTTTGATGAAACTTTGTATAAAGATACAGTTTTGCATTCTAAGTTCAACAGAATAGTTGTATTTCCTGTTAAAAATTAATTTTACAATAGGTCTCCCAGGTACTGCATTATTATCAGTCTATGTTACTTTAATAAATAAAATTGATTGATTGAATAAAAATCAATCAATCGATTAGCCTATTGTAGTCCACCACTGGACATAGGCCTCTCCCAATGTGCGTCATAGCACCCGCTCCTCCGTCTTCCGCATCCAGTCTATCCCAGCTATCTTCTTCAGGTCGTCCATGGGGCTGGGGGTCGTCCTAACTTCCGTTTACCGATTCGCGGTCTCCACTAGAGGACCCGTCGATTACAAAAAACAACCACAGTGGGTTTTTTCCACTTGATAAAAAAGTATTTTTATCGTATTTTATTCAATTTTATTACATACTAGCTGACGATGTCCCATCAAAATTTCAATTAATTTCATAGAAAAAAGCACTTTCAGTTTTACCCGAATTTCCAAAGTTTCCGGGACATTTTTAAATTTTTACCTAAATAACGTATTCAGACTATTACTAACACTTAAAAGAAAAAATAGCCAAATCCGTTCAGTCATTGTTGCTCAAGTTATGCGCTTACCAAAGGACAGCATTTAATTTTTATTTATAAATAGATAAATAAAACGCTCTATGTATGTTAATAAATAGTTGCCCTACCTAAGATTTATAACCACTTTCCCGTATAATTAGTCCACTTCCATCTGAATCTTAATTATAGATACGTTTCTATTTTTACGTCCAGTACAAAGGGACTGGCGACCATTGTTTGAACTTATATAAAAAAAGACGGCTCGAGAATAAAGTGTGCTTTTAGAATATCGAAAAACGAGCATTATTGTATCGTAATTTTGGATTTCTATTTAATACTACTATATACCACCTGCCTATATTAACAGCTTATACAGATATTTTTTTATTCTTCAAGGGAACCTGTAGATTCTTGTTTCTACAAGTCTACACACTTTCCAATATTCTAATAATAATACCACCGACTCACTTCCATTTGCCATGTCGTATATGACTAGGACACGTTTTAAAAACCCCGTCCGGATGCTCCCCGAATGCCCTCTAAACTAGGACAAATCCGGGGAAACCCGAACGGATGGCAGCCCTATATATGACTAACTATGTCAATAATACTAATAAGTTCCGAATGATCCGTCACACGTCCTACTATGCTACCGATCTGTTGCCTACTATAAACTCTATAAAGGCGCAAAAAAATTTTTCACTCACAAATTGTAGTTCCACATAATGTGAAGAACTTTTATGAGGAGAAAAATGTTTTTATTATACTAGCCTGATTTTAAGAATTAAGACAAAATGAATGACCTTTTAAAATTAAACGAAACTTTACAATATTCTATCACTAAAAGTGTATGTGTAATTAGGTATATACTTTTTTAAAACAATTTGGGAATCACCTCCATGTCACAGAGATTTCAACAAATGGAATGAGATGGAATAAATCTATGAATCTAACAAATAATGAGTCCCTACAGTGGACGGTTAATTTTTACCCATAATACTCAATGCTATAGCAGTTAGCGAGATCACTGATACAAGACTGGAAAATAACAAGTTATCAACAGCATTTTCCACACACCATAATGTACATATTTATATTACCTATACCGTTGTTTTCATCATAAACCGGCCTGTGTGGCGCTAACTCCTATATTATTTTAGTTACCTCTAAACCTTGTCAATCGTAAAAGGGTCCTTTTGATCGCCCGCGTTGCAAATGTAGGATAAAGACGGCCCTTCGACCGTTCAGATATTCTAACTGTCCAATTGAATCTATACAAAGACTTTACTTTAGCACAATTTGCAGCTGTTGTTATACACATACACACATACACTAAAAACTCAATAGAAAGTTCAATCTGGTATTTAAGCTCTGAAGCGAAGAAACTTATGTACTTAACTAATAAATAACTAAATCATTTGTATACCGGAATAGTAATGAAACAAAGTAATAACTACTTGTGACTAGTGGGGATATAATATCTCTCATCGCGTTGTCTTTCAAATACCACAACGAATACGGCCACCAAATCCATCAATAAAAATATTATGTTTGTTAAGTGTTTTGTTCTGCCTATCATCGTTCCTATAAGGTATTATAAGTTCCTATAAGGGAGAATTAGGCATAATTCTCCCTTCTTAGCAGATCATCATACTTCGAATAACGTATGCTTACATTTCCTATGAATGACTTCAGTATGGACAAGTCCAGTAACCAGAAAATACGGAATTCAATCATTACATGATGTAGTACAAAACAACAATTCTGCGTCAATTGGTTTTTTGGTGAGATACTTTGATGTTTTATGAATACCTCGAAAATCTATAGTGTTATTTACATTAGCAATACGTTGTTGTTGTGTTTCTTGGGTATATTTACATACAAGGAATGGTGTTTAAGATCTTCATTACTATAACCTTTGTATCAGATTGCAGCATCTTCAAATAATCAAATGCATTACCATACAACACGATGTTAATATTATATTCCTGCCACGAGTTTCCCAGTATTTTTATTCGCCAACCGACATTGACACCTCGCTCTTGTTTCTAACAAAGTACGTTTGTTTTTATATTTCTCTTACAATTTAGTGGCCCGAGTCCTTCACATCAGTTCGTAAACGAGCTCTCGGACTTTGGGTAGGCACTATTTCTTATAAAAATATGTGACAATGACGGCCGGGTATACTCGACGTTGTCATGTAACTACATATTTCTACTGTATTATAATATTTTGTTTGTTTATATGATAGTGTTTGTAAACTCTTTGGTTTATATGCATCGTCGCGTCTTCAAATTCTACCAGTTCGATTTGATGTTTTCAAAATTATTTTAAATATTAATAATTCCTGTCAACACACCGACCTGAAAAAAAGAGGAGTTTCCCAAATTTACATTATTTTTTTGTGTGTATGTTACGCAATTTCCCTGCCAATCGTGAACCGATTTCAATAATTATTTTTTAATTGAATTGGTTATGCTCAATGTTGCCACATTTTAAGAAAATATTCCACCCCTAGGGGTAGAAAATTAAGAGATCTTAAATACAGCTTATTTGAATTTAAAATGATTTAGGCGTATGGAAATCAGTTATACCTTTTAAATGATCATTATAATCATGTATAATTAATAAGTAAATTCATACACTTTAATATAATAATCATAATATAGAAGTTTTAACAAAAATCTCTCAAAATACTAAATCGACTACATTACATACATACCTATTCGTATCCAGCAAATAAAAATTATTTACCTTAAAGACTACTACCATTACTACTACAACTACATTATTTGCCATTATTATTATAGGTACTACTTGTCACTTATACAAGAGGACTTATCACTTATACATGATGACTTGTCACTTATACTCTTAGTTATATATACAGGTGTTACAGAAAAGTGTGGTCAAATTTTAGGGTCGTATACTGTATATATAAAGTGTTATCTATCTAATTACAAATATATTCGTAGCTTACCTAGCTTACCACAATTCCTACATTTATTAAAACGCTAATAAAAGCATCTGAAGTTAATGTGAGAGTTTATTTGTTGCACGATTTTTATACAAAATCATTATTCTTTCTTAGTGAATGTAGGTAAATAATACTCTACCATTTAAGAATGAAACAAAGGGCTTTGTGTCTGTATTTACAGACTTCCTATAAGCAAGGGGGACACATGCATAATAAAAGAGATGTCGGAAGGATGTGGGCTGAAGGTGGCCGCAGCCGTTCCCGCTACGTGCCCTGTAATAAGACTGAAACTGTAAAAAGGCTAGGAAATCACAGCCACATTCATACTCATCCATTTTTCCTTGTGGTCAGTGATATTGTATCATTGTGGTCAATAATGTTGTAAGTATAAAAAATACCTTAATATAGCAAATAGCCCGAAACTTACTCTTTTTGATACAACATTTAAGCTTCCTTATGTCTTCAACCTAACTGAACCGTGCTAATCGCCCTAATTTTCATAACGTCACTATAGACGTATAAACCATCTCACGCTCCCGATTGAAATTCAAGTGTGTGTCAAAATATCGTTATAAAACTTGCACACCTGACTTCTCCATAATATACTTACAGGTTCCTGGAGTCAGCACATCATCAATGCTTTGGTCAGTGTAGTGTATCTCCTATCATACAGAGAAGAAGCTATTGCCCAGTAGTGGGATATAAAGACTTTTGAAGAGGATTTAACGTACCTACTTATTTAATTTACTTTATACGTTCTTTTGTCCATACTCAAATTTACAAGTGCTACATAATACATGTCTTTGATAAAACGAAATATATTATTTCAAAAAAATTATGTCTAATAGACAAACCTATAACATTGCTAAACTGATCGAATCAATAGATTATTCGAAATCAAACATTAAGGAGAATATGGTCAAAGAGTATAAAGTAAAATAATGTCATTATGTATGTATGTATGTATCATCATGAACGTTAATTTGAAGTGTTGCGTAAGGCAGTTATTTACATATATATACAGTATCATCCTATATAAACGTTTTAGCCTAAGCACAAGTGTAACTTAGAAACGGATTACTAGCTAACACCTTAACTACCCTGCCGACCAACTAAGATAATCCCCCGTAATGTAAAATATACCAACTAAAACTATTCGCCGCTCCGCGCTGATAACGGCTCCTACCCACAGCGTTCTAATCCTTACAATAAACGCAAAATGTTTTACAAAATCATGTGCTTGTGAAATTTTAAAGATCATCTACAAATCTATGTTGTAGGTAAAACCCTTCTCAAAATATGACGGCTTATGTAACTTTGTTAATGCTAAATAACCTTTTGGCATTTGACCTTTTTGGTACTTAAAAGATTAATTTCACAAGTTCGCTATAAAGCAAACAAACGATAATATTTATATCCATCCAAACAATGCTGGGTAAAAATAGCAAAAGGAGTAGGAAATTTTAAATTCCTTGTTCCAAAATGGACGCGTCAGATGGCACCGGTACTATTTGACACGACATATTTTACACGTTCTATAGAGAAAGCGTTCTTCCATCCTGAAGATAAATAGATTTTAAAACAAAATCCTCTTAGAAGTGGTTGGACATTATATCACAATGATTTATTCGCAGGAAAACGTACTCATTAACTAAGACGTTTAACGTTCTACGAATTCAGTATGAATCGTACGAATGAGCGATACGTGAAGAAACATAACTCTCCAATTATTGTCACTGCAATTCATGATGAACGTATTACAAATATACCTTAACAAACAGCAATATAACGAAACGAAAGTCAAGATACTTTCGTTTCGTTATATTGCTGTTTGTTGTTGTTTGTTTGTATGAGTCAGAATAAAAAATATTTCTTTCTTTCTTTCAAAAACATTCATAGTCAATTGCATTCTCAGACTTTGCATTTAAGATATGCGGACATCAGTGGTCTCTCGATTGTTTCACCGTTGCCCCTTCGGAACAGAGAGATTTGTATGTCTGCAAAAGTCGTCGGCCGTTTGGAATCGGTTTATTTTTGCACCAAACTATTAACATAGCCGCCCGGCTATTTGTAGTCGGTTCGCTGTATGAAGGCTCGTACCAGGGCACAGGAAGCAGTTTCCACGGTACTGTAAACATTTGTACTAGTACAACATATATTATTATAAAGTGGTGTTACTTATAAGTTTTGACAAAATGATTGTCGGTGAGCTGGCGCGACAACACGGCGCCGCATTCTTACAAACACAGCCCAGCCTCAGAAAACAACCAAGATCAAGTTTTATTCACCATGAATACATTCGTTGAAAATATGTTCGAATTGCAGGGTAGTAAATCGGTTTACGTGTTGTATGTTTTATAAAGTTACAACTCGAAGGTCTCATTCCTATCACATCCTCGCCATATACCCACTTCTAACACTGTACTCAGCGTAGCACAGTAATCAGCTTAGTTAGTAGGGTTGACAAGAATACAAATAATATTGGACCCACGTTACTAATATTAATTTGATTTATTTATACATATATTTAATGGTACACCAAAGGTTATTTAGAGATTTTTTTTTCAAGATTTATTAGGTTAGGTACCATTGTTAATGAATAAAAAATGCATAGTGATATCGATGTGACCCAACCGAAGAGCTAGGATTGCTAAACTTATCACTACATATTATAAAACAAAGTCCCCCACCGCGTCTGTCTGTCTGTCTATTCGCGATAAACTGAAATGGATTTTCATGCGGTTTTCACCAATAGATAGAATGATTCATGAGGAAGGTTTAGGTATATAATTTGATAATGTTTTGTGTAAATTGGTTGAAATATGATGTTAATGGTTGAAGATGTCTCTACCACCCGTGCGAAGCCGGGACGGGTTGCTAGTCATACTAAAAAGTATTGTACCTACTATAATATTAGGAGTATGTTCTGTAAACTGTTGAATATTTAATATTGTACTCAATAATCAATAATGGCCTAAATCTATGTTTTAAAAAGCGTCTAGCACCTATTAGAGATGACCTAAAAATAGACCAATAATTACCCTACACATAAAGATCTATTTATCAATAAATAATTAGGTAATACATATAATCTACTTTTCTAAGAATAATAATCAATAATATTATATGCGAAAGAGATAGATAACAAAAGGCCCAAAACGTACTATTAGGGACACAACATTGAACATCACAATGTCGCCGACTGAGTTGAACTAGGCCAATGAGCACAGTTTTAGTGTTCACTTTTAAGCGTACCTATCTAGCTACATCTTTTTTTAATAAAAAAAATAAGCCGAAGATCATATCTTATGGCGTTCATTTTTTTTTGTTTTTAGTACCTTTTGGTCGTTGTTTTTGAAGTCGGTTTATTTTTTTTATTAAAAAAGTATTTATTTCCATTCAGGAATAACAAAAGCTTTATTAATAACTAATGAAATATTTAAATATTTTGTAAACGATTAAAGTCCAAACTATAAACTTACTAGTAAACTTATGTGCAATAAGTCTTAATGCAAATTTATCAACGATGTATAAACTAGTGATGTGACGAATATTCGCATTCGCGTATATTCGCTTCATTTTTGCCATTCGCATTCGTATTCGCAAAAACGATGTGAATTTTTGGCGAATGTATTTGACAAAAGAAAATGAAATTATGTATGGATATGAAATGATAATACAACTAATAACTTAACTCAGAAAATAATGAATTTTCATCATATCTTTTATAGAAAAAGACTTGAGAGGTTTAATTAAATATTTAATATCTATGTCTAATAAGCCTAACTACATATAATGTAGCAGATATAATTACCTTATTTTTAACTTTTTTTTTTAGAAAATAAATTTGCCTAATCAAGAAAATTTATTACGGACCTCGGACTGAAAGGTGATAAGTTGGAAACTCGTATTAACGGTTATTTGACGGAAATGTTGTCTCAAAAGTCTCATAAAATCTCTGTTCGCATGTTCAGATATTCAATGTCACCGCGTTTTTTTGAAGATTAACACCTATTAAGATAAACTTAAAGAGCCAAAGAGAAACCTCATCTAAATACAAAATTTGATCCTAATCGTTAGATCTTTTTCGAATTACGTAAAATAAATTTATACACAAGAAATTATTTAATCATTAAATAATGCCAACTATTCAGAATTATGGAAATTGTAGTGATTTAGTAACTTTATACGATATATTATTTACCGGGACCCCCGGTTGACCCTGCATTGTTGCTCTTTGCGCTCTATTGCAAAAATGGTAAAATTGTCAACATATTTTGTTTTAAACATTATTTCATGCATTTGGCAGTAATAATATTTAAAACAAAGTTTGTTTACAATTTTATGCTCAACAATTTCATAATAGATTTCAACATTCCTTGAGTTATAGAAAATAAGAAATTTGCAAAAAAAAAAGAATTTTTATAAAGACGTAGTGATGACATGACAAAGTTTTGTGACTTTTGAGACAACATTATTTATAATGCTAAAATAAAGGTTTATATGAGTTTCTAGATTCTTATGTCTCACTCCGATGTTAATTCCTAATTTGATTTTCAACCCCTCTTTAACACATCACATCACAATCGCCAAAAAAAAACATTCACTGTGGCCCCACAGTTTCAAGATCCTCGGTGTCAACTTATCCAGTTTCAATGTATATCTATAAGGCAAGGCCAAACTCGTATCCAAAAACCTCGGTGTGCTTATAGAGAAGAGGTACTTCACCTTGGGGCAAAGACTTCTATTATATAAATTACAAGACCTTCCCCATATGGAGTACAGCTGTGTGCTCTGGGTGGGAGCACCTGGATACCATCTCCGGCGTTTTGACTCGTTTTAAAAACGTGCTGTACGAATCGTCGACGATCCCAAAATAAACGAGCCTGAGGATGTTCCGGCTGTGAGTTGAGAAATGAGCTCCTGGACGAGTTTTCCCGGACTACAGTATGGATTTTTTTTAAGACAGGAGAATAGTGTACAAGGTGGGCTAGAGTTATAAGCGTTTATCGGCTATGGTAACTGCTTACCATAGCCATACCATAGTCATTTCTAAGGATTTCTCTCGTTGTCCCGGTGATTACATCATCAGATTCTGATTTGGTCTATAATTTACGGAAATATCAGTAAACATAAATTAGAAAAAAAATCATACAAGCAAACATAGAACCTCATCCTTTTTTAAGTCGGTTAAAGACATGCTTTTGAAGAAAATAAATAATTGTTCAGATAACAGAGTGCGCTTAATTTTCATTAAGCTTAAGTTGTAGGTAATGTTCCACAACAATTCTAAATAAAAAACAACAACAAACCCTTAAATATGAAGTATTCTCAACATAATTTTTTATCTGTAATATAAATTGTCTTCTAACAGGGTACGAACAAGAACCACACTTCGAACAATCTTTCCTGGGTAAGGAAAATTTACTACCCATACATGACCAGAATATAAAATCCGTAATAGCCAAACTAATCAACTCGGCTTCGACACGTTTCTAATATTAATCATCTTACGAAACACGTTTTCGGACTGAAAAATTAAATTACATTTCATTTGATTAAAACTTTGGAAATGGAATCTCGGAACTGGTCTAAATTGTACGTTATATTTTAAAAGAAAGAGATTTAGAGAGAAATTTAAAAGAAAAGGAAGGACATAATTCTGTCCCTACAACAGAGCTCTTGGGTTTTTATTACGTCGTACACCCGAAGACAATTCCGGTTCGCCTTCTTAGGATAAGATAATCAAAAAGAGTAGACTAATTGGAAATATAAATACATTGTTTCAGATTTTATTTTAGGCACTAACGCAAGTGCCATGTGACGCAATATCACCAAAGTAGAGAATGCCTCAATACACAAGTGTACAATAGAACTTGTTAGAAGTTCTCGATTTGTTGTCAGCTGTTCATTTTTGTTTCAACTTTATTAGATCATCCAATTATAAACGTTTGTGAGTATACTATTGGACATAAATTACATTGTTTTGTAAATATGATTGAACTTGGATTGACACACTGCCGCGTGTCTAGATCGATGACTGAAATAGTGCGTTATTAGGTGTGCCACTGTACTGTAAGACAATATTTTCAGCATTCATTTATTCAACTATATATTATCTATTATGACTTTTAGCGATATACGAGTATATAAATTGTAAACACGTTTTGTTTTTTTTAATTAAAATACTGTTAGCCTGAAGAGTTTATTTGACCGCAGTAATCTCAGTAAATAGGAGTATTTGAAAATAAATATTTTTCGGTTTTAGATAGCCTTTACTGAAATCTGAGTACAAGAATATTTATATTAAAGAACGTCTGTTCTTTTAAATTTAAATATAAACAATAACCACTATAAGTAACATGATATAACATATAAAAGTTATTTTTTTTTTAAATAAAGATTACTAGTAACGTGGGTGACACATTGCTAATAAACTAAAATCTCTAAAACGTTTTTGTATAATGAAGTTTCACACTGGTCCATATTTTAATTAGGACGTTGTCTTACTTTCAGAAGTAAATTACGAAAGTCATTCAAAGTCTGAAACCCAGAAGAAAAAAGGAAACTAGTTTCAAATTCACTCCTAATATTATTGAAATTAATCCGCAACTTGAGAGTTTGGGAAAGCGACGGCAACGTTGAAATAACATCTTTTTGTTCGTAAATTTTTCCTGTTGAGATTCTTTTACTTTTTTTCTCATTTAATTGAAGTAACGAAACAAAACTCCTCGAACAATAATATTGTTGGGGTCTCTTCTATATCCATAACGACACAAAGTATATCTCGTGTTTGAAAAGTTTTGTCCGTAAAAATCCAAATCCGAGAACAACCGATATTGATAATTAATTCATTTAGTGATGATTAATGATTATGAATATTAACAGCCTAGGTTAGAAATACTATAACCCACAATATAAAATACTATATCAAAATATACAAAGCCTTTATAACAAGCAACACATATTAGAAGCCTTTTTAGAACAAGAACCATTATATTTAGCGCTATGTATAACAGAGACTTGGCTATCACCACAAAAACTATATACAATACAAATAAGTGGCTATAAAATGGCATCTTCTTATACTAGAAGCAATCGAACAGGCGGCGGCGTGTGCATCCTGCTACGTGAACATATAGAACACAGGGCAATCAACGTAATTACAGATATGTCAATTGAGTATGTTATAGAAGTATGTGCATGTGAACTACCAAATGAAAATATATTACTAATTACTATGTATTGGAATAAAAGAGAGGAAGAGGTTTTTATAAACCAATTAAAACTAATTTTAAAGTACATAAATAATAAATATTCTAAATCAAGGGTAATTATAGGAGGAGATTTCAACATTAATCTATTAGGACATAATTTAAAAACAAACCAATTCTTAGATCTCATGTCAGAGCATAAATTTACACAGCATATAAAACATCCCACACGCATTACACACACTACTGCAACATGTTTGGACTTAATATTTACAAACTTTAACCCAATTATATTATTTACAACTGTTGAAGAGTTTGGTTTTTCAGACCATATGGGGACGGTCATTCACCTAGAACCCGACCTACAAATAAAACAAATTACCTGGTTTACAAGAAAAAGAATATACAGCCAAATAAACATGAAACATTTCAAATCTAAACTGCAAACCATAAATTGGTCACACATTCTACCATCAAACCAAAATGTACACGAAAACTACAACACATTCAACAACACATTAAAAACTATCCTAAACGAGTGCATACCAAAACGAAAAATAAAGCTAAAAACACATTTTAAAAAGTATTGGTTAACCGTAGGTATTAAAGTATCATGCAGAAATAAAAGGCTATTGAAAATATTTACACAAAAAGTAAACAATCCGATATTGACTAATTATTACAAAAAATATGAAAAAATATTAAAAAAGACAGTAACAACAGCAAAAAAACTGCACTATAAAAATAAATTAATAAAATCAAACAACAAAACTAAAACTATGTGGAGTATCATAAACGAGCGGACAAATAAAAAACAAAAAAAAAGTAAACAAAATATGAAATTGCTAATTAATAATAACGTCGTAACAGAACCCACACAGATAGCTAATTACTTCAATGATTTTTTTGCGTCTATTGGGGAGAAGACCACACATACACATGATACACAACTAAGCAGCGCCCCACTACACAATGTAATAGAAAATACCATGTTTCTCACCCCTGTTGACCCGTTTGAAGTAAATAAAATCCTAAAAAATCTAAAAAGCAAGCACAGTCACGGAATCGATGAGTTCCCACCTATTCTATTCAAACACTGTGCAGATGAATTAACCTTACCGCTTTACCTACTAATTAATCAATCTTTTGAAGAAGGAACAGTCCCTAACCAGTTAAAGCAAGCAATAATAAAACCTATTCATAAAAAGAAATCAGAAACAGACCCTAACAACTATCGCCCAATAGCACTTTTACCCACTGCTTCAAAGATTTTTGAAAAAGCCATAACCAATAGAATATATGCGTTCTGTGAAAAATATAATATACTCGACGAATGCCAAAACGGCTTTCGTAAAAATAAGTCAACAACATTGGCTATCTATAAATATATTCAAGAAGCCCTCAATATCATAAACAATAAACAATATGCTATAGGTATTTTACTTGATATGAGCAAGGCCTATGACAAAGTGCAGTTTAAAATATTATTAAATAAATTATATAATATAGGTATACGTGGAAAAGCTCATGAATGGCTTACCTCATACTTAACAGATCGAAAGCAGCTGGTAGAATTAGAATACTTCAATCTAAATAAGAATGAAATAGAAAAAATACATTCAAAGAGTAAAGACATAAACGCCTCAATTCCTCAGGGCAGTGTGATAGGATGCTTGCTATTTCTGGTCTACATCAATGACCTACCAAAATGCATAGAGGAATCATGTGTTATGTTTGCAGACGACATCTCCCTACTAGTTTCTTCTAAAACCAATTCGAATTTAAATGACAATATAAATAATATACTCACCAAAACAACAGATTGGATGACAGAACATAACTTAGAAATAAATTATTCAAAAACTAAAATAATACCTTTTCATCCATATCAAAAGAAACCATTAAATATAAACTTTAGTTTCAAAGGGCTTCAATTGGAAGTCGTTAAAGAATTTAACTTATTAGGATTAATTATAGATACTCATATAAATTGGAAACCACACGTAAAAAAAGTTCGGTCAAAAATATCAACATTTTCATATGCTCTACGCGAAATTAAGAAGACCACAGACCTTTCCACCGCTCTTGTCACATACTACGCATACGCTTACTCTTGCTTAAGCTATGGCATAATCCTTTGGGGAAATAGTACAGAGGCACACACTATCTTCACCATACAAAAAAAAAAAATTAGAATATTAACTAATATAGAAGAAACAGACTCCTGTAAACCCCATTTTCAGAATCTCAAAATTCTTACTCTACCAAGCATTTATATCTTGGAAATTTGTAAATTTGTTCGAAATCATCCGGAATACTATAGTAAAAGAGAAGATAAACAAACCAAATTTACACTTAGACATAGAAATAGGCTTAACCTCCCAACTTCCCAACTAACAATGCATTCTACAAGCCCCTTGGTTATGTCAATTAAAATATATAACAAATTACCAGAAGCAATTAAGAACGAAGAAAAACATAATATTTTTATTAATAAATTAAAACTTTTCCTGTTACAAAAAAGTTACTACACTATAAAAGAGTATATGGAAGAAAAAACCTACCTACTTAAATAGTATTAAATCTTCACATTATAAAGTATTACTTTAGTATGATAACATAGTCAAGCCTAACCTAAATCAAGTGCAATAAGTAAATAAATAAGTAAATAAATCAAATATGACATACCTTATAATAACTAAATAATTACCTTTATTAAATTGTTTAATAATAAATACATAATACTATAATAATTACCCTATATAATAAATATAAAACAACATAGCCAAATTCTATATAATCCCAGTGCAATAATAATAACAATCACTAAACATTTAATAAATAATAAATCAATTATGTATTATTACTACTATAAAACAAATCTCAAACGGCTACCATCTAATCTATAAATTATAACTAGATACTATAAACTTCAGATTTTTTTGTTAATGTTATTAAATGGCATCATAAAATAGAATAAGTAACACAAATATATAAATAAAACGAAGTAATTACCCAGCAAATATTATCAAAACTATTAATATACCCAAAATATATAAATAATATATACTTACAGATTAAACAAATAATACAAAATAATATATCATATCAATACAACAAAAAATAACTCCCCTCTCTCTCTCTCTTCTGTGCAGTGCCCGACAGGGTCCATAATTGATACTTAGCTTAAGTTTTACCAACTGTATAATTTACATTATGGCAGCAATAAAGTATTGAGTATTGAGTATTGAGTATTGAAATTATTCAGGTATTTTCCACCTCAAAGGTTTTTTCGTGGTTTTCAAATGTCATAAAAACCTTCAAAAATATTATGGAGTACTGCTAACATGCATGTTAAGTACCAAAAGCCTGCGGTACCTTACAAGCGATTTCACAATAATACGGTCCACCTGAGCTGTTACGTGTGCCTATAAAATCAGAGATCACATATGTACACGTCCACAAGTATGTATACCGTATACTGCGTAGGTATATAGGGTACGTATTTCTCTCACGTGGTTCTAATTCAAGTCTGATTCTTACTAGTTACTCCTCCAAATACGGCTTAAAACACCAATGATGTAATCATTCCTCTATTAATAATTGGCGTGCTACTTTCGACCGATAAAATATTCAACTTCTGTTACCACATTCTGTAACCTAGACTACTACCACATTCCTACTATTACTATTAATAGTATGGCCATAGCCAAGAACGGTGTTCCCGGAAATTACATGCATATCCGAGTGCAGGAAGAGTGGTCGATTCAGTTAGTGACATTGATAACATTCCAGTTAAGGTAGTATCTCCTTCCAAGTAACACTATATTACGACGAATTTCAACTTGCTTGTGATTATTAAATAATATGTAACCTTTCATAACTTTCATAAGTAACAGCTTAATAATATGTTTTCCCGCACAGTAACCGCTGTTTTCATAATTGTATCTAGTCCTACAATTCATACGTATATGTTTTATAGTTTAATTTGTTTTCAAATATGTGACTACGATGTTAAATTATATTTTCCATAACGTCAACTAAGTGTTAATGCAATTTATTCAATGTAAAATGAGTAATCTACCTCGAAAAAATCTACAGCCTACGGGCTTCAATTTCCCGTCGGTGCTATGAGCTCACGAATTCACTTACAGATTATATCAGAAAAATGTTTTTGGCTACATACCCTGTTGATCCAGGAAGGATATACTGTCATCATCATAAACAAGAAAATATGAAATTGCAGGACACGGATAGTGCAAAATAAAATTATGACAAGTAATAGTTTAGATAATGAAATTTCTATTAGGCGAAGAACTATATACATAACATTATATGATTATGAGTCCATATATTATTCAAATCAAGGGAATAAAATCAGACTATGTAAGTATAGCCTATCTTCAATATATTTCCATACTAGAACCCCTACATATTCTTTAAAATAATTACACTAGTTGACAAATTTCAACTTTCTTTTTATACCCCTAAAGAAATGTATATAAATATGTTAACCTATCTTCCTTAAACCTAAAAGTGTCAGCAGAAATATTCTATCACGTCACAACTTCTTTCTGCAGTAATTTTTTTTTTCAACTAACCAATGCGGTGACGTCAGTTTATTGTGCATTCGGTTGCTTCAATAGACATATATCTTGTTTCGGATTGAATTAAAATATCGAGTAGAAAGTGTAAGTAAAGTTTTGATCGTTTTTGCTACGTTTATGGACAGTTTATATTTGAAAAAAATATAAGCTTCATTGTATATTCGTTAAAATATGCATATCTTCATTATTATAGATTTCCTGTTGCAAACCAAGTTAAAAAGTGGGTGAGTGGGTACCTCATGTGTTTTGCGAAAGCTGTAGCATTGAATCGTTTTACTCTAGTGGCCATTAGGAGAAAACGTTCACTTTCCATTTGGTTCACCAATGCTATGGAGAGAAGTCATCATAAAAATGATTGTTACTTTTGTGTTACGAAGACAGTGGGATATAATACAAAAAATAAGGCGAGTATTATATATGCCGAAATTCCATCCGTTACTAAGCCCATTTTACATTCGAAAGATCTGCAATCGCATCTGTTTTTTCCCTGAAAACTAAGGAAATATGAGTGACGAACAAGGGCAACGTTTTCACCAAAATTTAAAGGTTTTTGAAGAACCACATCAGGGATTTTGGGATGAAAACATGTTAGGGGATTACTGTTGGTCCATTATAAGAGAAACTGATTTAAATAACTATAAAAAGAAGGTAAAAATTAGCCATTTTTGTTTTTTTTTAGTAATAATACCAACGTTATGTTATGCAGTTAAGTAAATAAATATTTCTTAAACCAGACGGCAGAATTTTTTTTATTATTTTTATTGGATAACTCTACCTAAATATACTATATTTATAAATTAACAACTTTCAGCTGGAGTATGAAAACCGTGTAAAATAGTGTTATCTGTGAATAGCGCAAACCCTCTCTTAACCCAGATAGATAACTACATAGATTTTATGCTTAGACTAGTCGCAGTTTTAAGAAGACTCTTCACTCTTACACGCTGGGCCGTTCGACATTTTACTGAGTAGCGGTTATAATGTTTATTATTCCGCCAACAAGTTGTAATAGCTAAACTTACGAGTATAATAAGTTACCTATTATAGTTTAGCTCTGTTTATTAGTTATGTCGCCTTGAAAATAAATGTAGATAATATTGAAAATAACAGCGTTTTGTTTTTTACACACATTCTTTTTAAAAACCCTCTCATATGTTGAGAAAGGGTTGTCATTAATGACCGATTTTCAAGTCTAAATATTACATTATCTGTTTCAAAATTAAGTGTTAAGTGTTAATATTTTTTTAATGTTTAGAGTTTCGTGTTGCATCTGCACCACTACTTATGAGACTATTAAACATAACATAAACATTTTAGAACAAACCGTATATTAGATGTACCTATACAGAGCTTTTTAAAAAGGTGATAATGGCTCAGCCTTTGATTATTATAATCAAAGGGCTCAGCACAGACTGTGGACAACTTTGAAGATTAAGTACTTAAAATAATAAATGATAGTTTAGAAAAACTATAAAAATACACTTTAATAGAGTACAAAATAAAAAAGTTACATAATATAATTAGGTCTACATACATTGCATACGTATATATACATACACATTAATATATAAAATATACTCGTACATACATTTATAAATAAGTACCTGGGAGACCGAGCTTCGCTCGGTAGCTTTTTGTAAAATCGTTTTTTTTTTTGTGAAATTGCGTTTTTACAGGAAATACAACTATGCAATTAAACTTAAAATGCAAAACTGTATCTGTATACAAAATTTCATCAAAATTGTTAGAGCCGTTTCCGAGATACCCGTATTATAAATAAATACATACATACAAGAATTGCTCCTTTAAAGTAATGAGATAAAGACATTCGTAAAGTATTATTCTGATAATAAGTCCCTGAAGAGTTTGGGTACTTTAACCGTAAAAGTATATTAGTCAGTTCACACCCTGATTTCTAGCAAAACCGCATTCCAGAGGTTTACAAGTTCGACAGTGAAACAGGAATAAACTACACTATAATTATGATATGGACAAACAAGGAGAAGACTATTAGATGACGGTAGCCGCAGGGATTCATTACCGAGAATTTTGAATATCGCCGCCTGCATGCAGGTACCTCATTAGCATGAGGCACATTTCCCAGTGCTAACGAGTATCTACGTTTATCAACAATCTAGATGCTCTTTCGTACCAGAACTCACCGGATAATTACTGCGCTGTTGGTACTTAGCTATTGTTGCGAACTCGACCGCGTTGCTACAGCAATTTTGCGCATCGAACAGCCATCTACTTATTTATAAAGGTAGCTACATTAATACAATTCATTAGACAGTCTATAAATTTATTCTAATTTAAGTTAGTCCTGTAAAACTTCGTGATTTTTTTTATGGTATTGGGGCAAACGAGCAAACGGGTCACCTGATGGTAAATGACTACCCCTGCCAATGGGCACCTGCAACTCAAGAGTTACTAGTACGTTGCCGGCCTTTAAGGTGGGAGTAGGGGAAGAGGGAGAGAGGGAAGGGTTAGGGCCTCCGGTAACCTCACTCACTCCTTGAAAAGCAATGCAATCATTCCTTCACTGCCGGTTTTCTGTGAGGCCGTGGTTTCACTCCAGTCGAGCCAGCCCATACGTGCCGAAGCATGGCTCTCCCACAAACTGACTGAATACTCTAGAAAGAAAATTTATTTCAGCGCTTGAGCTAATTTTTTTTGTAAATATGATGGATGTCCGTAAATCCTTATGTTCCAACCTTAATTTTGTGCTTTCTTGACCTTTCTGGCGAGTGGCCCTTCCGGTCCCCACTTCCAGCAAGACCACGCCGCCGTGGCTTGACGCTTCTTTCGGTAAAAATACTACATATTATTACGAAATGGAAGTAGACTAACAATATACACGTAAACATACATACAAGATAAAAAGGCAATAATATTTTTATTATTTTAATATTTACAGTTACCGACGTTTTACAAACTTTTTGCTGAACTAACAATTTATACGATAGTAAATTTCTTTTATGTAAGAAGTATTTATCATTCGACATCAAATATTTACTAACCTTAAAAGAGGAAGGTGTGTTTCTTTTAAGAGAATATTTCAGCAGACAATAAAGAACATTGTAAAAATAAGATAAAGATAACAATATGAAGGATTTTAAAACAAAACACGCAGCCAGTACATTATGCTCCTCTTACAAGTCTAGCACTCATGTGGTACTCATTCCATATAAAACCTTGCACGCCGAAGCTAAATGCCTCTTGCGACCCCCGCTTTTCTTTTGAATAACGCCGACGTGTTCATTGAGCCTCTCATAAAAAGGAGCTACGAAAACTTCCACATGATTATTTGAGATCCCTTCTTAAAATACAGTAATCCGAGCTTATCACAATATATTTCTGAGTCTTCACTACTGCACAATGCTATAATCATACATTCGCAAAGTTACGATAACTTAGAAGCACAAGAAACTGCTATTGTCCCCATGATAAGCGCAAACCCCTAAATTCTCAACTTAGCTTGTTTCTGAATTTCTAATAAACTTTCAATCCCTTGACATGCTCTAACGACCAAGTCCACTTATTGACTTGAGTCTTAACATAGGGATTAACATGCTTTTCAAACTTCGACGTATGAGATATGAATAATTATGAACGTCGGATCAGAAGATCGCCTTCAGTTATATAAATCTCATGTGGATATTTAGCAGGAATTTAATATTTATTATAAATCTATTTTATTTCTTTCTCTCAAATAAAATGCGCAATTCCAGTTAAAATTACATATTGCTCTTTAACATATTATACTTATTTATTACTATACGTTTTCGAAACATTTGTTTCTTCTCTTCGAAGGAAGGAATGAAAGCTGCAAATGACTATGGTATAGTAGCATAAACATATGCTTAAGATATTTAAGTATTGATAATATTATAGATATGTTCTGGTGTCCTAAAAATTGTGACGTAGAGCATGCGAGCGAGCTCGTCGCGTGCTCTCGACCGCTCTCCAATGAACAAAAGAATGAATACATACACAGGTGCTAGAAAAGCGCTTTTTCCTTTTCATACCACCGTCGAAAATGGCATTCACCGCCTCTCAGACACATCTAGTGGATGAATGCAGCTCTCTTGAAAGCCCAAAGGTATACATCTCGAAGTTGATCATCCGTCGACATTTTCAACCGACTGATTTTTAAGCAAGGCATCCATAGTTGCTTTAACTTAAATTTTTATTTAAGTTTGTTTGCGTGGGTACCTAAGTACGACCTCCCGTGCCACTAAAGTTGTGCAGACAGTTTACAATTAACTCTTAATATGTATATCATCGCAAACATCGTAATGACTACATCTCACGAAATGGAAGTTAAAAGTTAATCAAATAAATTCCATGTATACCTCAACAATTTCAAACTATACACGCTACCTTCAACTGGAAAGTATAAACTACTGCGTCATTTCTTAAACAATGCTTTTAGTAGCAGAAAATTGTATGCAAAGTCCTTAACTAAATTTTACTTTTGTTTCTAATTTGTAACCATTTCCACGTAGCTAAAGCTCGTCGCGCAGACAAATTAAAAAACTTAACCACTTTTAGTACAAAAGCTGCATAATTAAGAAAGGGTTGAGCGTCGTCTTGAAGGAGTGAAAAAAAATATGAGCGTCATTAGTGCTGGTTTTCAACAACTCAATCACTAAAGACAATCAATATACGGTGATCGGTTTGAAATTGACAAATTTAATGTATAAAGACATATCAAAATTCCAGGCTAATTGTTCCAAAATTATAGCTTTGTCTTTAGCAGTTCTAAGTTCTACATTACGAACTTTAGCTGGTTAAGCCTTCAACTTTACTTCGCGTCGGTAACATAAAATTGATTATCCATAGCCTTATTACAATACCTGTCTGTACCATGGTAATCTGTTATTTTTTTTTTTTGGAAATTCTTTGCCATTGTTTTTTAGGTATTTTATTGAGAAATTTTAATGTTTATTAAAGTATTTCTTTGAAGTATTTCATTATTATGTGTGGCTACTATCGAACTACGAATCTTGAATAGTCAAAAGACCTTTGAGATTTTTCCTAAGTTCGTCTAATCCAACACTCGACTGGAGTTGCAAATATACGGCAAGATTAATCACAAGGATGTTCGTAAGCCGTACCTGTGGGCCGGGTTAAGGCGCCCCGAGAGCATGGCCTTGTCCCAGTATGGCGGCCGTCTAAATTTAGCTTGCTCCACCCCGCGCGCACTTTCCCGCCGACAACACCCGTCAATGGTGCTATTTAGAGCGAAAGTACTACTTTGGGATACCTTAGAATAAGTAATACTTACTGTTAGGTTGCGTGACATAAGTATTAAGATGGCACGGCCAGTGCAACCTGGTCGAAACGTCAGGCAATTCAGAGGTATGTAATACCTTTTCGTGATCGCGTTAATTCCCGTATAAATACATAATTATATCATGGAACGCGAAAGTTTAAAAGTTAGTAAGTATTAAGAGTTCAACCTCTTAGGAATGTGTATAATGAAAACGTCATATATATATTTTATTTGGCGGCATCAATCAGGACTGAAATCAAAAAGATTACTTATTGCATTTATTATTTATTAATTACTTATTTATAATTTTCAAAATTGGGTAACGAGGGATAAAAATTATCTAATAGACGTAGATTTTGTTTAAGATGGCAAGAGTAAAAGGATGAATAAAAGGACATAAGGACTATTTTAAATGTGTTCATTCGTCACTAGTCGTCAACAGATCTAATGCGCTCCCTAGACGATCATGCGGCATGACATGCTGAATCATCATGCTGCATGAAGGACCTGTTGAGAGTCTATCATGCAGCATGATAGTTCGCTTGGTATAATCATTTTATTCAGTCAATATAGATAGTACAGTAAAGGGATCTTCTGTAATGATATGGAAATGTCTTTGTCAAAGGCAGATTTATAAATAAATAAATTTATAAAAATAAAAGAAATTGTCAATCAACTGCCAGCACGTATTTTGCATGTCATTCGCATCAATCAATACAATTAAACGATCATGCACGCATGACAGCACGCAACGCATGTCATGCCGCATGATCGTCTAGGGAGCGCTTAAACCTTTGCAGACTCAATCGTAGCGCATTAGCAATAGTCACAACGAGAACCTGCCAATGCTTAGGACACTTTTTTGTTCTTGTATTATTCGTGTGAGGAATTGTTTTTTTTGAGACATTTTAATGTATACTAAAGTATTTAATTGATTATATAATATTAGACAATGCTTAAAGGGCGAAATTATTGCATATACTTATTTATTGATTAATCTATAAATGGGAGTTCGTTGAGGGTTTGAGCTAACTTAACCGTCATTATTTGAAACAACTCTAAATTGCACTATTTTTAGAACGCTTTTATGAGTTTTACTTGTAACTAACAAACTAATCTTGGAAGTCAAATTTCTACTAATTGTCGTATCGAAATAAATAGACTGATGATTGAGCCAAGAGATGGATAGTGGAACTCTTTTTTACGTTTGAATTCGTTTTAATATTAAAGCGTGTTTTTTTTTAGTTTTTCTTAACTATAATTTATTACGTTCGATATTTGGTTTGATTTGGGAAAAGTTTACTGAAATTTTTCACATTACACTTCTATAATTATCCTCCCAGTGTGTCAATTGCTAAAAAGTATTACAAAATTAAAAATATATACCATGTAGTTATTACAATGCGTATAGAAAACCACTGTATACTTCCAATTGCATATTGCAAATTCCAGAAATGATGGAGATTGGAATTATATCTATTCGATGCCGGTCCATGACATGGTTACACGCTTTTACTAATTTCGTTGTTTATACGTTTTACCTTCACTTGTTACAACAGTAATTCTAGCTATGTATCAAAATACAGGGTACAAACCCTGTAACCACCCAAACCCAAAAACCTCCGATTCAGATGGATTCAATTTACCCTGGAATTTTGTTAATCGAATGCATATAAAGAAAAAGAGAAAATATTGGAAGAAAATTTACTAAAAGCGGCCAGGTCTCGTCCAAATAAAATATCGTCCGGCCCTAGGTACGGGGAGATTTAGTACCCATAAACCTTGCGTACATAAGCCTAGAAATGGTTTTGAATTGATTCTAGACATAGATTAAATTTATGAAAATGTTATAAATTATTACATAAGCTTTTCTTAAAAATAACCAATAACCACAATAAATAGAATCCACGGACAATGAAATGTATTTGAAATGTCCAATGGCACGTGAACGTGAAATACCAATACAGCTGCGTACTGTAATATTCTCCGCTTGACTGGCAACTGAGACGTGGCAGCTGAACTAAATCTACTAGAAACCTGAACATTTGCTGATCTCTTCTGTTTTTTAACAGAATAAAATACCTGCAATACTCAAATAATGATTCTAACCTGTATAAATTCTTTTCACGAGCGGATATCTTAAGTCCCTGTTTCTAAAGCTCAGGAGGCCATTTATTTATAATACGTCTTTTGATCTGTTGGGAGTTCTGTACTGTACAAATATTTATTGTATTTATTTTACAATCACTTATAATCAGATCTAACTTATTATAAAGTTTAGGTCAGACTTGAAACATAAATCGTATAGCGTAATCGTAAAGCATCCATCCATCCATTTGAACTTCGGCTAAGGAGAACCGAAATCTATGAGGACACCCCTGAGTAAAAACTAATATTAAATGTATAATAAAATGCGATTGTCAAACGCGTCCTGGACACATTATATACAAATTCAAACGAAGTCAAAACTTTAGATCGTATTTGTAATCGTATTTGTATTCATAAATTTTACATCTATATAAATAAAAATAAATGAAACGTATCACTTGAAAACGGCTGGACCGATTTGACTAATCCTTTTTTCATAAATTAATAATAGTCCAAATAAGAAAAATAATACCCGAAAATGGGGAAATTAAAAAAAGTAGAAGTGCTTTTTTGGGTAAAATTAAAACAAATTAATGAAAATTTTGACAAGACAACGTCTGTTGGGTCAGCTAATATAGTATAAAATCTTTAAACCTTTAAGTGCATAGATTATTACAACAGAAATCCTCAACATAACTGTACCAACAAAGAAATGTGGTCAATAAGCAAGAATTTATTCCTTCTCGTTCCTACGTCACGTAAATGTTGGAATCAATTGTTAAACAGAGTCGTCACTCGCAACGTTACGTACATCTCGTGACCCTCCCCCGTCTCCAACTGTCAGTCAGCACGCCAACCTCTCCTCGAAGACTTCCTGTTTCCCGCTTTGTACACCTTTTAACCGCAAACAAGACAGGTAAAGTACATCTGTTTGTTGAACCTACTTTATCTGTCTTCCCCGCAGCGCTCCGACGAATCTTCATAATGTATTCTCAAAGCTTTTACACTCACCCCTATGTAGCCACAGGTTCTTAATAATCGATGATCTTGTAAATCCGAACTAGATATCCACAGAGATTGGCTTTATCATGCACACAATAGGTTCATTATAAGAATACTTTCTTCTTCTTTTGCTATAGAACCGTACAAGGCCATGGAAAAACTACTCTCATTTACACAATAAATTATTACACTCACATTTACTGTTTTTCTTGGTGACGAAAATTCCCTCAAACCTTGTTAGTAAATATGGAAGAACACCGTAAAATAACTCTCGTTATAACAGTTTTTTTTAGCTTTTTGCCTATTTCCATCCAACGAATACGATTCTCAATTTTTTGAATTTTGAGCTCACAGAAATGTCAGTCTGAATTACTGATAAGGAACATAATATACAGTTCGTATTCTTGAAATTGAACCCTCTTAACTAAATTGATATCATAATAAAAGCTCGCAGTCCATTACTGAGTGTCGCTGAGGTAATTCAGTATAACTCACCTTCTGCAATAACTTACCTGAGAGCTGGCTATTCATAATTAAATTAAGTTTTGCTCTTTTCTTGACGTTCTACTCATTCCGACTCTAATTTGTTCTTTTAATTAAGTTGTCTACACCATTCGCAACGAACGCGGTTAATTCGAATTAAATATTCAAGTAACCAACAGTTATTTCATTAGATGTTTTAAAGGATAGATGTAATGAAAAAATTATGACATATGAATTACCTTTGTCGCATAGCTGTCGGGGGTGATTTTGAATGAAAATAATATCATCGGATAATGATTTTGAAACAAGCCGCAGTATTTTATTTACAATAAGCTTTAAAAATACTTTATAGCTAATAGGTATTTTATAATAAAAATAACAAAATTTGCTTACTGTTTTTTTGTGAAGCTTTAAGAAAAAATTGGACAAGTGCGAGTCTGACTCGCGCACCGAGGGTTCCGTAAGCGAACAAACTTGTATACGTCCATCTCAGGAATTAATTCTAGAAGAGTTTTGCCCTATACGGTTTACCCTGTAGGTTTTGATTTACCTATAAATTGAAATTTGATGAAATCTAAGGCTTAAGTGGCCGTATCTTGTGACTGCGTTGACTTAGAAGCTTGATTTTTTTACAGCTTCAAGAGACTGCAGATTTATGTATATGGTATTAATTTCAACTTCATGCGTCCACGGGTTCCTGAGAAAAAGGTCTTGACAGACAGACAGACGGACAACAAAGTGAGCCTATAAGGGTTCCCTTTTTGCTTTTTGAGGAACGGAACCCTAAAAATGCAATTGGTTTCGCATTCAGAAAAAAAAATCTCTTAGTTTATTCGTTAAAGGACTTAAAGATACAGAGATGCTTCCATATAAATAATTTCATGTATTATAAATATGATTCGCCATGTCTTCAAATAACTTATTAAACTTATTCTGGTGGCTGCGACCTCTACATAAATAACAAATGTTCTACTTTCCTGTGCCGAATACAAATGAAATAAATCCAGAGAAATGCTCAGGATCAACGGACGTAACTGTAATGGATATTCGATGTTCGAGTACACATAGTTTAACTCGTAAGCTATTACAAGAAGTCGTGAAATACATACAAGTAACATTCATACGACTTTCTTCTGCCCAAGTTATAAGATAGAACTTAGAAAAATCTTAAATCTTTTATTAGGTGTCATTATATATGTATACGTCTGAAGTCACGAGGAGTATCAGAATAACAACTTCCGTGAGTGGTAGTCTTGTGTATACTCATATATGTACCTACGCCGTTGTACTCACGTCTGCGTTTCGGAGAAGTCCGATTAGTTTCGAGGCCTTTATCAAGAAGCGAATAGAGCTGTCGTGTGGGTGTTAGGCGCTAAACTCGGACTTTTGAGCACCTGAAATAACGTCTCCGGATCAGTTTGAGTCTCGCGTTATAATGGTGCAATAATATTCAAGACTGATTTACATGATTTTTTGGCAATAATTATTCTAAGATCTATGGTTGATGTTAGATCTCGACAAATACAATAGTCTACATTACATTACTTACAGTACAAAATAACTTATCATTGCGAATCTTGGACACGCGAGAGTAATTTTAATTGAAAATACTTTAACTCTTCTGACTTGGTATAGGGTTGTATTTGATTACTACCAATAAGTAATTGGCTTCTTTGGCAGACTTGATTGATTTAATTGATTTCAGTTAGTTTGGTTGGTTGTTATGGTGAATTTTAATTTTCTTAATCTATCTTAGTCATTCACCTTCAACGCCGAAAAACTAGGATAATTGTTATTTTCGACGAAGCCCCCAAATTATTGGTTTGATTTCAGCAGTTCTAGTTGTACGCGTTCTTATTTGATATAACGATAAGTCTTATCATAGCTATTATGTAAAGTAGGTCTTAATATAATGCAAGTATTCTACTACTTCTAAAGGACTTTGCTAATAAAGTTAATTGTAATTGTAATGCTGGTTTATGAATTAAAATAATTGAAGATAATTTAGCCGGAACGGTTTTTTGCTAATTTATTTCAGTTAGGTCTTTTGAGGTTGAGTATTAGTTGGATTGAGATTATAAATTTGGTTACATTGTTGCAGCAAGCAACTTGCTTAATAGTATAATTTATAAATACAGAGAAGTTATAGATCGACACAAGCAGGCAGGAGATTTTGGTGTTTTCACCTAATTTACCTCGACAATCTAGTACATGCTGTGGCGTTTGTTTGCGTCGATCTATGATTTTTAACAGTAGCTTCAATTTAACGTTCATAAATGTCACTTAGTGTCTTAATTGAATAAATGATTTTGAATTTGAATTTGAATCAGATCTAATTCTCTTTATAATACAGATTTATAAATCAGAAGAGTTTTCTGTAAATTTTATTATCTATACAGGTATAACAGAAAGGTGTGGTCATATTTTAGTGTCGTATAGTAGACCCCGTAAATAACGTAAAGTGCTACAATTTTAGGAAAATTCGTGATTTTTAGGTTTCCGTTCCTCAAAAGGAAAAAAAGGAACCCTTATAGGATCACTTTGTTGTCTGTCTGTCTGTCAAGACCTTTTTCTCAGGAACCCGTGGACGCATCAAGTTGAAATTAATACCAAATACATAAATAAGTCTGCAGTCTCTTGAAGCTGTAAAAAAATCAAGCTTCTAAGTCAACACAATCAAAAGATACAGCTATTTAAGCCTTGGATTCCATCAAATTTCAATTTGTAGGTAAATCACAACCTATAGGGTACTTCCCATTGACCTAGAATCATGAAATTTGGTAAAGGAAAAAATCCAGAAGTCGTTAATTTGTTGTTATATCTATCTGTCTGTCTGTGTGTCTATCAAGACTCTTTTCCTCAGGAACCCGAAAAGGCATCAAGTTGAAATTAACATCAAATATTTATGTCAGTGTTCCCTTGAAGCTGTAAAAAAATCAAGCTTCTAAGTCAACGCAATCAAAAGATATGGCCATTAAGCCTTAGATTTTAACACATTTCAACATTTCGCAGGGAAATCAAAATCTATAGGGTACTTCCCATTTACTTAGAATCATGAAATTTGGTAAGAAGCAAGGTCTGACAGCACACATAAAGGAAAAATTCAAAAGTCGTTCATTTGTTGCTACACACATAAAAAAAGTTTTTCGGATTACAAACTTATATTTTGCGGTTGGATTGTTGACTTTGTCGTACATTGCAACCGCAAAGTTAAGTTTGTCTTTCAAGGATGTTCTCAGAAAATGTCTGAATAAAAATATAAAAAAACAAAATAATTGAAATTGACATGAAAGTTTGTACGTTGTACAAAAATGAGCATGTATAAATAGGAAAAGCATTCCCGAAGAAAAAAAATTACAAATATTTTTTTTTTAATTAATATTTTTTCAAGCTAAATCGAGTGGTCCTAAAATTTGACCACACCTTTATGTAACACCTCGTATAATAATATAATACATAGGTACTACTAAATTGAAAGATGTAGTATGGATTGTAATTCCTTTAAATAGTTCCATCGCATTCGACGTGACTTACAAATAAATTAAGACTACTACGAAGAGGAATAAAAATATTTACAGATTTACACTACACTCACTGGAACATTTTATGTTACTTATTTATTTCAGGTAAGTTACACATTTCACTGTTATCAAACAACACGAAGCACAGCCTATTTCGAAGATATCAAACGTGATTTGCATGGTACCTTACATTATAATTATATAGTCAAAAAAAAAATTGGTTGCCTGTAAAGTCGGTATACGGGCGAAAGTTTTACGTGACAACGACTTTGAGTGGTAAAATAATTTTAATGTGAATATTCATTCGTATAGTAGGAAGAAGGATGAAATAATAGTAACAATTTAAAACATTTATTTATACAAAGAATTATATTTAAAACGCGTGCCTCTCACTCGCTCTCATTGTGAGCGCATAACGTGAGCGGAGCGTAACGCAGTTTCTTGAAGTGTCACCCGGCAAACCAATTTATAAGACGTTGTCACGTCAAAAACTTTTTGAACATCACATAACGATTTAAAATATTATAGTAACAAATCCTTAATCAAATAAAATAAAATTAACTCTACATTATTCATACTTACAATTACAGTTATTTGAGCCTTATGATATAACTACACAGTTACAGCACGTCTAAACTCCGACACATGACGCACATTTACATATGGGACACCATTCGGCTTAGCTTCATGATTTTGCTATTCCTGTCTCGTAAATTTTGCCAGCTGCAGAGTGCCTTGTGTATGCATGCCTGAACACGGAGTAACACAACACAATCACTTAATGTATTTCACTAGAGTACCGGGGTGCGATGACATCATATTTGCATTTCAGATTAAAATACCTAATGTTTACTAAAAGCAATTTTTTTTATTAACGATTGAAATAAGCGTTTGTTTTCCATTTAGCCCGATGGATAGTGACGATAAAGACGAAGACCCATCTTCGTCACGCCTATCGAAATGAAACCTATTCACTCTACTCTTGAACGTTAAAGGACTAAATGTATGTGTCTGGAAAAATAAACGCAGACAGTTCATTCCACTTTGGTGACTCGAACCAAAAAGGAGCAAGTCCAAGCGTTTAGTTAGACTTTTTTATAAAAAAAGTCTAACTTAACGCTTGGCGACCATACTCACTCCTCTATTGAGTACTCATTAGTAAAAATACGATAAATAGTAGTTTATGGTATTTTTACTAATGAATACGTAGTAGAGGAGTAAGTATGGTCGCCACTGACACTATTAGTGTTAGACTTCGATCAAGGCATATTTGATCGAAGGTAGTAGACGTGTAAATTGAGACTTCACCGGAAATTAATATCAAGCTACGATACCGACACTTCACAGTTAAGATAATAGTTACTTCGTGACCCGCGTGGACTCAATCGTGGACACGAGTCCACCCGTGGAACGTGGTTCACGTTCGGTGCAATTCAATCGAAGCGTCGGGTAACCAAAAAGATATCATACCTTAAAATTGTATCACGATGTTGAACGAAGTCGCGAATCTTTAAAAACGATTGACACTCTTAGTTCTGCAACGGTATATAGGTACCGATATGGGCTTACCCTCCGATAGGCCATGTGTTTGTATGCCAACATGTATGTAGTTGAATTTTATGAAGATGAGAGGGAGGCAGTGCGTGTCCTCGACGGGGCCGCATTACTTGTAACACAGGTTTATTCCTAGCACAAGACTGGTTCCCCGGCGTGATTGCGACTACGGTTGACAATAAGTATAACCCAAATGATATGGTAGTTAACTATGTACACTTTTTGTCACTTCTTAATGGCATGGATAGCATGCAGATATAGGAGACTCGGTAAGCGTTTCCTACATTCGAATAGCACGGCTTAGTATTAGCGGAGTTTTATTTCTGTTGATAGGTCAGAGGCACAACTGATGATGCAAATATTTAATTTTATAAGTAAAGATAACCGCTCATATAAAAACTTGTATAAAAAGTTATAAGTATAGTTTTCATACAAACTTTCATTTACTTGGATCACGCTCGTAGAATTATTTTGAATCAATGTACGGTTAACAAAATCGGCTGATTTTTTTTTGGTACGAAATAAAATAGCATTTGCACGTCGACCATATTGAATAACTTAACGGCCTTCACGCGGTATCCAAAATAGCACGACGACGCGCGCTATTCGGTAAAAAATACTTTTGTGGTGAAGTAAAAGTAATGATAATGATCTCCAATATCAGCACATGACACCTAACTACCCACTATTCTTTTACACTATTATCTATTTATTGTCGATTTGTCCATCAAAAAGTTGCCTGGCTTTGTACATATTCACCTGATGTATTTCTTGTAAAAACATTTTTGTTGGTGTACAATAAAGTTTATTTCTATTCTACTTGTACTTCTATTTATTGGAGTGCAACATGAAATATTATCTAATATTGAACGTGCTTAAAGCATCCGCTTGAATAAGTACTGTAGCATATCAGACTCTTTGATATGAAAAGCGTACTGGTGTGAGCAAATACTGCATTTGTTTTAGGATTTTGAATTGTATAAAACTAAGAGTTAATAGAAAAAGAAGAAGACAGTCAGATACTTCAAGTTTATACATCAACCCACGTATGAAGACAAAGTTTTAGTATTATATGAATAAGTGTTTACCCTAATATAATATTGATTTCCAGCTACTAGTTTTTAATTTGTAATGTGCTGTGAACACGCTATTTCCTGAAGGAAATCTTCTTGTTAAGACTAGCGAGTATAAGCACCGACACAAGAGTGTTACAGGCACTTGAAAAGGGTTTTTTAAAAGGCTTTGAGTAATATGAGTCTCACATTGAAAGTATTTTTAATACCCCTCTGACTAAGCTAAATGCTTGTGTTAGGGGCCTTTTTTTATTATAGTACGACCTAAAGCTATTAAGTAAATCCTAACTTCCGAATATATTATAAATGCGAATGTGAGTTTTGTTTGTTTGTTACGCTTTCAGGCCTTAACTACTTAACCGATCATCATGAAATTTAGCATACATGATATCAGGGGCATAGAAAACGACATAGAGTACCATTTATTCAGAGAAATCGACGGTTCGTGAGGGACAGATTGATGGAAAATTCACGGGAGCAAAGCCGCCGATAGAATCTAATTGTACAGTGACATCAGATAGCTGGTGGAGCAGTGAAGGTTTTGTAAGTTGCAGGTGGTGTTCAGATAAAATAAGAGTGTACTGTAGTAAACGTAAAACCCGATTTATTTTCACTAAGACAATACAAGTTTGCTTAATCAGCGACGCGACGTGTGTTTAGTCCAGCAGTCGATATTGCACACTGATTATAAAATGTGTATATTATATATATTATTGTAAAGTCTGGAGTCATCAAATCATATACGAGCTCGTACACTAATTAAATTATAATCTAATCTCAGGAACTACTGTTTCGAATTGAAAAGCTAACATTACACTACCACAAATAGGAGCGGAGCATCAATGAAAAATGTTGCAAAAACGGGAAAAATTATTTTTTTTGAGAGTTTAAAGTAATGGAATATATTTTAGTAGGGTTTTTCCTCAAATTAACGCAAGTGAAACCGTGGGTCGCAGCTAGTATTACATAAAAAAGTGTTAACCTCCACTTGTTATGATGCCAAGGAAAAATGTGACTAACTACATACCTCCATAAAGTAATAAGAAAACCGTACCTTACCGTTGACGAACCTGAACTACATGTTATCAAATATTGTATATTCTTGCCCAAATGTCAAAGCAAAACTTGTGTGGTGGTATGTATAACGTAAGTAAATCTATTTATTAAAACGTGAGGTGAATTCTTTGTACGCATCTTTTAAACAAACGCGCACAGGCAGGGGTGTGAAATTATGAATACTTAAAGCGTATATATGTAGAAAAAGTGCAGAAAGCTAAAATGTTTGAATAATATGTGCTATAAAGTTACAAAAAATTAAAAACTACTTCATAAAGCTGTGGTATATATTTTGACCTGTCACGGTACAATACTCAATACAATGACAGTTCAAGTTATGCTTGTCAAATAAATAAAGCAAGATATTCAAAAAGGTCGAATATCGACCGCCATGCGCCAAGCGATCTTTAGTATGAATAAATTTGCTATTTAATTACAAATTATGTTCTGTCACGCTCGGTAACTTAACTCAAACTAGAGTTTCCGATAAATCAGGTGACATTTTCTGCTAATACTGTACTTAACTCAGTATCTTTTGTCTTCATTATTTCGTATCTTTATTCATTGCCACGTGTTGGTATTTGTAAACATAGTTTATTCAAAAGAGGAATAGTTCCAATGAAAAAATCATAAACGTTTAATCATAAATTCATAAGATAAGATGCGCAAAATAATTAATGACGAAAAACAGTGAGTGCTAATTCTGTTGGTGAGTAGAATCACTAAAGCTCAATGGGAGAGGAGGGCAGGCTTAGTAACACAAGTGACACTATTAGCTCAAACGCCGCTGTCCGCCGGACTAGCATAAAATACTTGCATACGATTTTATTTACATTTACAACGCGATTTACAGCTCTATTGTAATGGAATAAGGTTTTTTTTTCATATTTCAAAAGTATCCGTTCATTTTACCGCTAGGTCTTAGTTGACCTTTTGCTGCAGGTGTTTATAGCTCCCGGTACCCGCTTGTCATCATGTAGACCGTGTACTCCTTGCCAACCTAGTAGTATAAGGACGAACAAAGTCTGCTGTACGTTCACTAATACCATTCTATATTCAGTAATCTATAGGGAGTTGGAATGTCATTACGCTCGTCGGGTTCAAACAACAAAGAGCATCTCGGTTGTTTCAAGCTAGTCGTAATTTGCATTTAGAATATTAGTTCAAGAACGTTGTACATATACGTCAGCCAATTAGAATATTTAGACACAGATGGAACTTACTAGCATGGATACATCTAAACGGTACAGTTGTAATATTATCTTATCTCAGACCGAGTACACACCTACGGTTGAGGTATTTTTAATAGCTTCAAAATATTTTAACATGTGGGATCATAATTCAAATCATTTATTTGCCTAATTAATTCAGGATAGTTCACTGTTACAACTTAAGATATTATAGATGCTAAAGCATTATACATAGGAATGCCTATACGTATTGTGCACTGACCTATCTCAGATCTACAATGTTGAACTTCTGATTTTGACTGTGTATATTACTTATAGAAGTTAAAAACTGTTCAAATGTTCGGCATGGGCCTCCTCTTAGTATTAAAGACAGTTAGATCATGATCCACTATGCTAGTTTAGTACAGTTTGAACACTTTACAATATTTCCAGAATGTTATTAAAATAGTTGTAGTATCAAAAGGTTAATATTATGAAAAATAACTGTTTAATTCCCTGACAACGAATTCACTGCTGTGTGGAGCAAAAAGTATTCGAGAAGTTTCGTCTAGGACGTCAGTCTACAGTGTTAAACCAAACTGAACAAATCAGCGCGAACGTATTATAATAACTGCAAATTTTTAAGCCACGTTAAGATGCATTTGTGTGGTGTAAAAGTAGTACATTTTTAACTTCATACTATTTTAATATTCAAATTGTCAATGATAATTCAATCACTGGGATTTGATCAATGACTCATTTACTCTAGCAACACAGGTCTTAACCTAGCACGGAATTCAGGGCTTCTGAAGAGATGTAATGTAAACCATCTTACGTCAATAAAGATTTAATTATTATTTATTTATTTATTGATCTCCCCGAGTGGCCTACTCGCATCTCGTACTCGTTTCCGACAAGTGTACGTATTTGCAACACTGCTTACTATTTATTCCTTTCATGCTCTTGCATATTTAAAATTTTCCTTCTAAAATTCCTACAGGAAACAGTATGATCGGCCCGTGGCGACTAGGCCCAGAGCATAGTCAGTAACTTCCACTCTATAGAAAAATATCTTTCTACCTTTAGACCAGTATTTAGTAAGATACTGTTTGTTTCCACGTTGTGAAACTTTTCGAAGCTAATTTGTCTAAAAGTCGCCTTTTCGTAAACTAGGCAGTATTTAGCAGCGTTTGTAAAATTCCCTCGGGAAAAGTACTTTTTTTTTCAGAATGAAAGGGGTCTTTTTTAGAATGAAACGACCTTTTTTATGTTTTTCTCTGTATCCCTGACCACATCTGTGCATAATTGAGTAGTTCAGGCGTGAAAACATTACAAACAAATAAATTTATTCTTACGTAGCGAAATAACATGCGTCTCAATGACATCAGGACTTAAATACATACGGTTAAAGATTTTTATTTTCTCAAAAGATTACAATAATCACTTACAGAGAAAAATACAATACAGTTCGGCGCAGGCGCCTAGCCACTGCGGACGCGTGTGACTCACTCCGTTTGCTCGGTTGTCGCGTGTTGTTTACAAGTTCTACGCGTCGAATAAAATAATATTCCAACTTTAATTTACGTTATAAGGGTAACTCCTAGTAGTAGGAGGCCCTTTCTTTTAGTCATGAATCTTACCCCAACGTCTCAAAAAACCCCAATGTCTCAGTTACCAACAAAAAATCGAAAAGATAAAAATAACAGTAATTCAAGTTACGCCAACGTTACGTCAACAACAATGTTTCCTAAGAAGGATCAAGCTATTATTCTCGACTCGATTGATGGAATAACACTAAGGGATTATATCATTGCCTTATCATCTATTGTACCACCAGCGTCTATCCGATTTGTTTCTCGTATATCGAATGCTCGAATATGCATATATCTGGACACAAAAAAAACAGCGGATGACCTTATAGATAACAAGAAAAAAATTACATTAAAGAATCATAATCTGGAAATAAAGCCACTCATTACGAGAAACAAACGTATAGTTCTATCAAATGTCTGTCCGGTAATCCCACACTATATTATAGAACAAAAACTCGAGGAAATTAATATTACAACAATGTCTCCTATAACCTTTATGAAAATTGGTGGAACTGAACCTGGATTTTCACACATACTGAGCTTTAGGAGGCAACTTTATGTGACACCTGAAGACGAAGAACGTCTTCCAGAATCATTTCAGGTTACATTTGAAGATACGAATTACTGGATTTACGTGTCGTCTGATTCCCTCAAATGTTTTTCCTGCAACATGGTGGGTCATGTTGCTAGAAATTGTCCTAGAATCATACCTAACTCACAGCAATGCTCTAAAGAGCTGGAAGACCATTTAGAAGAAGAAATTAATAATACCTTTGATAGAAATGATGACTTAGTACAGTGCCCTGCATTCGTTCAACCAACAACTACATCAGAAGAATATTCACAGATATCTCAAAACCGTACAAAAGGTATAAAACGCCTTCATTCACCTACTGTGAGTGAATGTTCAAAAGGAGATCTAATAAAACCTTTAGATCCAAAAGAAGATGACACGTCTGATATCATGGAAGAAAGTGATGAAACATGTAGCAATATCTCGTCTGAAGAAGTAGAAAATAAAGTTAAAAATAAGAAAAAAATAAAGATAAATGACTTGAGAACAGATGAAGAAACTTGGGAAGAAATTAAAGACAGTATAGCAGATTTAAGCAAGGAAGTCACATTTCCGATTAATCTTGATCAATTTGTTAGTTTACTCGATAATTCCAGAGGAAAGCAAAACATAAAAGAACTAGTTCATTCATATACCGACAATATCAAGGACTTAATTAAAATGTGTAATACATTACATTGCAAAATGAATAAAAGCTTAAAAAATAGGTGTTCCCGATTGTCAAAAAAACTACACGCCATTTACTCAACCTAGAACGGTAATCTAATTCATTTAAATTTTTGCCCATTTCTATATATATCTTTGTTGTTATATATATTACTTAATTACACTCATGGATTTTTTGCAATGGAATGTTAATGGTTATTACAAACGTTTTGAAAACATCAAATTATTATTGAATAAGTTAAGTCCAGCCTGCATTTGCTTACAAGAAACGAATTTTACAGCTGACTATTGTGCTCCAATCAAAGGTTATGAGCATTTTTTCAAAAATAGGTTGCAGAGAAATAGAGCAAGTGGTGGAGTTGTTATTTACATTAAGCCATATAGCCTGCCAGAAGCAGTACATATTAACTCTAATTTAGAAGTTGTAGCTGTGAAAATTAAATTCCCTCTTTTATTAACCATTTGCAATATATATCTTCCAAATAGCAAACCAATAAACAAACTTGATTTAAATGCCCTAGTAAGTCAACTTCCCATACCGTTTATAATTTTAGGTGACTTCAATAGCCACCATTTCTACTGGGGTTCTGAAACATGTGATACTAGAGGAAGAATAGTTGCTGATTGGTTGGATGAGCAAGACAATATTCTATTATTGAATAGTGGCCAACCCACTCATTTTAACAGCAATACAGGTCACACTAGTAATATAGATCTTACTATTGCTTCACAAAATATGATTCCATATTTTGAATGGAATGCTCTAGAAGATTTGTACGACAGTGATCACTTCCCGATTACAATAAAATCACGTTTACCGCAAAATTATTTACAAGTCCATGAAATTAAATACCCACAGAAATGGATTTATGAAAAGGCTGATTGGTCAATGTTCCGCGAAGAAATTGTGAGTAGTATTCAAAATTTATTAGCTTTGAGTCCTAATGAATCCATTAACAACACTGTACAAATATTCACCCAATTAATAATAGACGCTGCTAAAAAATCAATACCAAAATCATATGGAACTTTAAGAAAAAACTTTTTACCTTGGTGGACCAATGATTGTAAAGTTGCAGTTAAAGAAAAGAAAAAAGCTTTAAGAAATTATAAAAAAAATCCAGAAAATCAAGAGTTTAAGGTTGAATATATGAAAAAAAGAGCATATTCTAGAAGAGTTCTTAAGGAAAGTAGAAAAAATTGTTGGCAAAAGTGGGTATCATCAATAAGCAGTAACATTCCAACAGGAGAAATGTGGAAAAAGATTCATAAAATTAATCACAGCAACATTGGATTTAATAATATTATAATAGAAAAACCAGATGGAACATTAACAAATCAGCCAGTTGAAACGAGCTACTTACTATCGCAAGCATTTGCCAAAAATTCAAATTCAAGTAATTATGACAGTGAATTCATATCCTACAAAAACAATCAAGAGCTTAACCATAACTTTGACACTCTTAATAACTCGAATCCAATTAATAGCGACATATCTATGCATGAATTAATATCAACACTATCACAAGTACGAAATAGTAGTCCGGGACCAGATAATGTTTCCAACGTTATCATTAGGCATTTACCAAAAATAGGTATTGAGTACTTGTTAAAGATTTACAATCAAATATGGAAAAATCAAATATTCCCAGATGGGTGGAGAGAAGCTCTAGTGATACCAATTTTAAAAGCCGGTAAAATAGCGAGTTCGCCAAAAAGTTACAGGCCTATAGCACTAACATGTAATCTTTGCAAAATATTCGAAAAAATTGTAAGTAAAAGGCTCAGATGGTATTTAGAAACGAATAATTGCATTTCACCATTTCAGTATGGTTTTAGGCAGTTTAGGTCAACAACTGATTACTTAATGAATATTGAAAGTGAAATACTAGACGGGTTTGCTAACGATAATTATGTGATCACTGTAGCTCTTGACATTGAGAAAGCCTACGAAATGGTTTGGAAGCACAGGGTACTCGTACTTTTGCAGGATATCGGTATTAGGGGAAATTTATTAGCATTTACAAAAAACTTCTTGTCGAATAGGTCAATTAAAGTCAGAATTAATGACGTAGTATCTGATTCTGTTCATATAGAAAATGGGCTTCCTCAAGGTTCAGTTCTTAGTGTAATTTTATTCTTGCTAGCCATTAATGACGTACTTACCTGTATAGAAAGACCAGTTAAGGGTTTCCTCTTTGCGGATGATTTAACGATCACTTGTAATGGGACTACTTTAAAACCTACCTTACAACTAGTTCAAAATACGTTGAACAATCTTCAAAATTGGTCTCATAGAACAGGATTTAGATTTTCAAAAACAAAAACAGAATATATAATATTTACCAATAAGAGAAATAAAAAGGTGGACGTTAGACTTAGATTGAATGAACATAATATTAAAGAAGTGAATAATATTAAACTGTTAGGCTTAACATTCGACAAAAAAATGTCTTGGATATCACATATAAATAAGCTTAAGTCAGAGTGTTACAAAAGGATAAATATTATAAAGGTCTTATCATCGCTAACATGGGGATCTGACAAAGAATGTCTATTAACCACGTATCATGCGCTAATTAGGCAAAAAATAGACTACGGCGCTATCATATATGATTCTGCTAGTTTAAGAACTCTAAAATTACTAGAAAGTGTACAAAATACAGCGCTCCGTCTTTGTATTGGTGCTTTTAAAACTAGTCCAATTAAAAGTATATTGGCTGAAGCTGGAGAAATGCCCTTACAGTTCAGAAGGAAACAACTTGCTTTAATTTATACTGCAAACATTTTATCTCAACCTAAAAATCCTATCTATGAATGTTTAAAAAAGGTAACAACATTAGATCTTGAATACCAACTCCGACCTAATTTACCAAAACCTCTCCGGATTAGAGTAGCAAAATACTTAAAAGAATTGAATTTCACGTTCCCATCAATTTTTGAAAAAAAGATTTTGACGGTAGGTCCATGGGAAGTTTCTAAATTTCCCATAAATCTTGAATTGGCTGAAAGGCTAAAGGATGATACACCAGAGTATATTTATAGAAACCTATTCAAAGAAATGCACTACAATCATAGAGATTACAAAACCTTTTATACTGATGGATCGGTTTTGAATGGAAGATCTGGTTGCGCGATTGTGTCGGATAATAACTGTTTCCGATATAGACTTCACAATTACCAATCAATTTTCAGTTGCGAATCAATTGCCATACTTAAAGTCTTAGAAATTATAGAAAGTAAACCTAAAGTAGAAAAATATATAATATATACAGATTCGAAATCATGTCTAATGGCTGTACTAAATAATCAAAATATGCACCCCCTTATTAGAGAAATAAAGCAATCAATGATTAACCTTTTGAAAAATAACTTTTCGTTTGAATTAATTTGGATCCCAAGTCATCAGGGCATTACTGGTAATGAAAAAGCCGACAAAGAAGCTAAAAATGCAACAATTCAAGAAGAAGTAGATAATTCAATAAAAACTAGTCCAGATGAATTAAAAAAATATTTTAAGCATGAAATAAAATTGCTTTGGGATTCTGAGTGGAAAGCTGATAACACAAGTAAATTATTTAGCATCAGACAATCTATTTTCGACAAATCACCATCTTCATTTTCTTGTAAGAAAGACCAAGTTAAAATAACAAGACTTCGCATTGGACATACTAATATAACTCACATTCATCTCATAACCAAAAATAATATTAATAAGTGCAAATGTGGCCAGGACTTAACTGTTTCACATATTTTGAAAGATTGTGTAGCTTATAGACAAGAAAGAAAGATTTGTAATATGCCTGATAATTTGAGAGACTGTTTAAGTCAAGATGGATATGTTAAAACACTGATGTTCTTAAAGGTAATTAATGTATACAAATTAGTTTAAGTACCCTCAGTGGTCGTTAATGACCCTAGTTGTTAAAAAGCGACCTTAAATAAATAAAAAAAAAAAAAAAAAAAAAAAAAATACAATAGTTGACAAAAAATAATAACCAATCAGCGTAGTTAGTAAGGTAGTTGTGAAATAGTTTATGTGTATAAGGTAGTTGTCTATTAAAGTTGTAGAAACGCATGTAGAAACAATATTTGTTTATACATGCGTAGTAACATGTAACAAAATGCTGATGTCGAACTTCTTGTTATGTTAAAAGAAGGACAGTTAGATAAACCTTAAGTGTTTAGGTATTTTTGAGCATGATTTAAATTATGTATAAATGTTATGATATTTAAATGGTTTTATATAGTTCACACACACACACACACACACATATATATATATACACATACATACACACATATATACATATACACATGCATATACATACACATACAAATACACACATAATTATTTGATTAATGACTTATCATCATTTGTACATTATTCATGATGTTCACTGTTCTTATTTAGGGTTACATGTTATTTTGTGTATTTGTTTAGTATATTTTGCAATAATACATCCATAACAATAGTAAATTCAAAAATTTAAAAATCCTTTAAACTATGGCTTTTTAATAACTTCTTAAAAGTTAATAATGTTTTTGCTTCGTTAATATCTTTAGGCAACTTATTGTAGGTTTGGGCTCCTTCGTATAGGATACTCCTTTTGCCGTAGCTTGTCCTAGGTAGTCTCAGGCAGATGTTATTTGCCTGTCTAGTCAGACGTTTGTGGCAATCTATCTTTTTTGAAAATGTCAGTTGTGAGTGGATACTGTCGACTACCGGATTGATATATGATTTACACGTGTGTGGTTGATTTCAATACAGTTGGGACAGGAAATTAAGAGCTATGCGATTTCGAAATGTAGATTTTAGAAACCGGAATTGTTAGATATTGTGTTTGCACATTCCATGGAAACAGTTGCCGAAGATATGGAAGCCGATTATTCACAATAAGGAAAAGAGTCGACTTTTATGTTTGTTTACCTATTATTTTTAAATCTTTTTTGTTGTCTTTTGATAACATCGCATCGTCAGACTTTAAATGTTGTTCAGCTAGTTTGATACAATACTGAAGCTCCTCTGTCGTGCTTTTCACCACCGATTGACAGATATAAGGGTATATATCAGAGTCAACAACGCTCATGCGAGTCCCCTAGAATTGCAAGTGTCCATAGGCTGTAAGTGCTATAACAGTAACTGCTTACCATCAGGCAGGCCGTATGCTTGTTTGCCACTGGCGTGGTTTAAAAAAATATAGTTAATTAGATATAGTAATATATGGTATTATTTCACCTTGGTGGCTATCTTTATACTCGTAATAAAATAAATAAGAAGCTTTCGGTATACCATCTCACCAAAATCAAGAGCAAAATGAAGGTAATCTGTTGGCTACAGGACTTAAGCTATGAGGATACGGAGAACATACTATTTGTACAGGTATAACACACACACACAGTCAGACACATACAAAACACACACACACAAAAGCATACACACCAATACTAATCGTACTAACACTTACTATAAACGAATAATATGTAAAATTTAAAATTCTTTACCGCAGCTATTAGTACATGTGTACATAATCTAATTTTTTAAAAGTAAACTTGTCCGACGGGTTGGGATCTGGTGTCCTGAAATATAGACTATCCGTCTAGTTTAGGCACCAGTCTCCCACAGTACATTCAAATTAGAAAAACTTATTTAACACCAATATCAAAGGTACTGGCTACTGTATTGTGGTGAGAAAAATAAATCATTATTATTATTATTATTTGTACGACTTATTAGGACCTTTCTTACCGCAGGAACATAAAAGGAGAATAGGTGGTGGGAAAGATATTCCTAAATTGTAAATTAAAGTACAAAGCTCGATGGTAAATTGTTATCGGTGCCTATAAACAGTCGCGGCTCTAGTGGTGACACTTCTGGAATGTTTACCCTAACCCGCCTGGAAGAGCACACTTATCAGCTGCAAAACAGTGTTATGAATAAGAAAACCTTTATTTGTGTTTTTCATAACGTAAATAGATGCTAATAGTCGCATGAAATTTCGTTTTATGTAACAGTTACATTGGCTTAACAAACATTTGGCTACCTCTTATATTGTATGAATTCAGCCCCGTTTTAGAGAAACACCAACACAAACTTATTAGATAAATAACCGTATAAAAGAAAACTTATGCAAATCTTAATGCCTTTGAGAAATAAAAAAGAAACCACTTTAGGCGGCTTCATTTAGACAAAAGCTTTTCCCCTATCGCTTTTTAAAATGATCAAAACTTAAAACGCCTTATTAAAAAAACGTCGACTACCTGAAGGAAAATGTTACCGATGTTCTATGATTAGATGAGGTTTTCATGATATTTGTGACTACCGATTCTAAACTCTCTTCGATTTCTAGCAGTAAAAGTTTAAAAAACAATACTCATGATCACGATAATTTATTTTATACCACCGTCACTGACATTCGAGACAATAAAGGATTCATAAACAAAGCCATATATTTAAGTTTTTCTGACGGTTTTGAATTCTGCAATTCAACGGAGGTCATAAACAATTTTGCGCAGTTTATATTCTTGCTGAACAGGCCCGCATCGTCATAAATTCAACCTTTACTTGCCGACACCCAACGCTATAAAATATTCAATTTATTGACAATACCGTCACCACCAAATATATACCCTTTTAGTCCTATCGTGTTCACTTTTCTTTAAAATCCTACCATGATGAGAATTAATACGACAACGAATGAAGTTCCATGAATATATATTCAATGTCAGCTCTGACTGACATGCAAAAGTTAACTACCCAAATATTTCAAATTATTTATTTAAAATATTTGGGTAGCCAACTTTTTATTTATTGTTATTTTTTTTTTCAAAACCATCGCAAAGCTTAAGGGTGTTTCAGGAAGATGTTTAAAAAATGTAAATACACATTTAGTTATAACTCAGAGCCGTTATCGATGCGGCTTACATGCGCGATACATGGTAAGTTGTTAAGGATATCGATGTGTTATTGGAAAAAGTTGTAAAATCCCACGCAGACTTGGGTAATATCGTGTTGCGACAGAATATAAATCTTCTTGTGACGAGCGCGGGAAGTGACGCTCGACTTGTTTGTTAGGCGTTGTAGCTCGTAACTTATGCGTCTGGAGATGTGCTACGAATATGGCTGACGAATAACGTCTCACTCTGACATTCTTAATGACGTGACGTGCTGAGATGGCACCGTAAATTACAATACGATCGACCTTAATCGAACTACGTATACCAAAATTGAGTTTCATTTATATTTCGAGGTTCTTCAAAACATTTGATATCTTTTAGCATCAGGCGATACAATTAATTTACGGTTAGATGTAAAAACACAAATAAAAGTATTTACAGTTGACATGTTATAAACAAAAAGAAGAGTGGTCGTCACTTTGTACTTAAAAATTCTATTCTCAGTAGCTTGACTTATTGTATTACGAGTGAGTCAGTAATTGCTGAAGTCTTGATATCATAAATGTAACTTTTTTATTTAAATCAAGAAAGGCTTTTTCGTCGAAAGTAAAGAGATCGTGATTGCCTAAATATGTGGACTACAAATTGGCCTCTGCAACGTTATGGTATTACTATAAATATTTCTACGTATAATACCAGTAAAAGCTCTTACTGGTAATGACGTGTCTTTATTTGGTAGATAAAGCGAAAATAATGTTCAGTGCGTGCGTATAGAGGCCACAGAAATTTGATACCAAAGGTGAAGTGATACCTTGCCACGTCTGAATAACGTGATACTTTGTTATTCTAATAAAGAACACGTTTCAGCCTCCACCCTGTTGAACCGTTTAGAATTTTACGATATTGCCCCATTTAGACTCCTGTCATTTCCTCATACTCAAAGAGAGTCTGGTAAATGGATAAAGTTGTAATCTAGTATAAAACTCGTCAAACATGTAGGGTTTTATAACGAAGGTCCCAGCTTAACTTTTAACTTGATAAAAGTAGATCAGTGGTGAGTGGTGACAGTTTGAAAGTATCCCTAATATTCAGTACAAAAACCGAAATACAATTACAATCGGTTAACCAAGGTTGGGAAGTCTGTCAATTTTAAAACTGGAGAGTTATTTCAGGATGTTTTTTTTTTGGTTATCCGCTGTCGCTCGGTGCAATTTGATCGAAACGTTGTAATATTTTGAATAAAGTTCTATTATGTTTTAATAACCGTTATTAATATGTATACATTTTCGTCCTTGAATTTCGTTAGTGTATTAGCGCCTGACTCGTTTACGCAGGTTCGACTCTTCACCGTGATCGAGTCGAACTGCCTTAATGTGATAATATAACAAAACCAATAAAACTCTTCACTAACCTGTACTTTTATTATGTACATAAATCAATTGTAATAAACGAAATCAATTTCCAATCAATAAAATGTTCTCATGTCAGGAGACTCACGAGTCGAAGAGCGAATGGCGTGTACAAATGTGACTTAGCGTAACTTTCATAGCTTCACCCGCAAAAAGCCTTTCCCCATAAATAAAATGGCAAACAAGGATTTTCCACACATATAAGTACCAATTATTTGGGTACGGTGCGATGTGTCTTTTGCTTCCAAACAATTCTGCAAAACGTTATCTACATACTTGCTCTCTTTCTGGTTATGACATCTTTCGCATTAAATTAAACCACGCTACTACTAACCTTTTCTTCAGTTACACCTCGTATTATCTATAACTATATTTTCTATATGGCTTTAATCCCTTCTAGAAAAACCTGACATATTGTTTTCTATCAATATATAGTATTGTGATGTATCGCAATTAGTTTTAGAATATTTCGTGAACCAAATAAGATATCACCACGAAACAATCGAATATCGCTTTAACGTGTATCGATACAAGATATCAAAACGTGGCAAGCGATTATATCAAAATATCGTTACAAATCGGGTAACGTCACGTGCACACAACCTACACAGCACGTGTAATTTTATGTGAAATATACCTTTCGGGCCCCGAGGTATCAATATGCCCACGCAAGTCATTGCGTGTGTGTGTCAACACTTATTACATTTCTTCTGGAATACCCATTTCTTAACATATCTATTCCTGTCAGAACCGGTTACCGGTAAAAATACGTGTAAGTACCCACCCAATTTCATGCAGCCCTTTCCACCCTATTCATAGGCAGAAAAAAACAATACTAGATTGCTTTCTTTATCTAATCTTCTTTGTCTATAGAAGAGACGTATTACTACTAGTGTTCGAAGTACCGGTTCGGAGTTCGGAGTACTATACAATTCCATTCAGATCAATCAATTGAACTTTAATTCCAATTTTAAACTTCCTCTGATATACTCATTGCTTCTCGTCTCACCACACATTCGTTTGAAAATTTATTTGTCTTGTCTTACTTTTGAATCGAGATTTTTGTTTCTAAAATGTGTCTATCCTAATCTTTCTGAGTGACAGAGACTTTACACACATACAAATCAGCGACGCAAAGTACACGCGGACACAGACAATCGCCTATAAATCGCAAAATTAATTGTTCCATATAGAATCGAACCCTCAACACTGACTCTTGAACTACTGACAATAATATACACCCACTATGTTATGTAGGTACTCTAGTGCAAGGACAATATTGCCGACCGGCGACTGGTGTTATGTTCAAACAGCTTACATAACCACCTATTTGTTATCAAACAAAGGAACAAACGGACTTAGTCTGCAACAAAAGGATGCTTAACACATTGCATCTATCTCGTAAACATGATAAGTTTATTTTGTTGTTTTATAGAAGAGTGTTGAGACGTTCTACTTATTTTGTTGTATTGAGATACTTTCCTTGCTGTCTGAAATCGCAATCAAAATATCGTACTTTGTGTTTCTTTTTTAAAATCAAGGTAACAAACGAGCACCTACTTCTCCTAAATTTATAAACACATTTCTATAAACATTGATGATTTATTTAAGCTCTGGTGAACCTAGTTAGAAGGAAAAACATAAACGCGATTAAATAACCTAGCAAAGAAATCTGGTACTAGGGCTATTTGTAACGCTCTTCCGTAGGAAGAAGGTATTTCTCCTGTCAGGCTACTCTAATTCGAAGAGAATTCTGCTGTTCCGTAGCTCCGTAAGCTACTACTTACCGTCATCGACAAAGTTTATCTACGATCTCACTTGTTATACGTAGAATACTTATAGTGTACATTATAAAAATTGATATATATATATATATATATATATATATATATCCATTTTTATAATGTACACTGTTAGTTCTATATCATTATGTCATGTCAATACTTTTACCGTCGTGTTCCCGCAATTTAGCATCGGTCCGCAAAAGCGGATTTGCTCACTCGGAGCGGCCACAGGTGCCACAAAGCTGCGGACTGCGACATACACATACGCCCACTGTGTCATGTGACCGCATATGACACACATGTGCCTAACTATCTAATAGAAAAAAGTAAGGCAAATGACGAGATGTTATGATGAGTGAATGTGTTGGGTGAGTTGAAGTTGAGTGAACATGAGTTAAAGTTAACCTACGTATCCTACCAATTTTCATACGTAGAGTGAAATTTGCTTTGCATTTTTAGCCATTAAGATGAAAATCAAACATATTTAACTCCTACGTTTGTTTGTAGTGAATGGTCACCAAGGTTAGTTTTAAGGAAGCAACACATCGTTTATCGAGGCAGGTTACAAATCTGTTCATGTTTTGTTCGGAATATTCCAGACTAGGCTTTGCTGTCTCTGTGTTGCGGACAATAGACTTCTATGATATATGTAGATTCAATACTACCGCATAAATATCATCCAATGGCTACGATTCACTACTGACGGCGAATTTCGATCTTAATTCACTTTTCATTTGTTGTTCAAAAATAAGTAAAATAGCAAGGTGACTATAATAATTGCATTCCAAATGCATTATAATAGGCAAATGATTTTTTTTCTCTTTTGCAGAACATTATTGTTGTGGTTTATTGAAAAAAATAAAGTTTCTTGGATGAAAGTCTTAAAATTAACTATCAATTCTTATCCCGTTGCCAATTTATTATTGGCTAGATAGATAGATAAATCTTTCTTAAATTTTCATTACATAAATATTCCAGAGGTATTCTTTCTCTAAGAGCTATCAACGCTTTCAGGCAATCTTAAGATGGATAGAAATTAACAACACAGAAGGTACGGAATAAACTCGTTTGGTTTGATGGCGTAGCTTATATAGTAAATGCGTCTGATAAATTATTCATGTGATGAATAAATAAACATAACAAACACACAGATGGATGGACACAATGGTTAATGTGGTTGCGTCGCCTACCGCTAGAATCGATCCCCACTCCCTCTCATTCCCATGATTATGGAAGCTATATTTGTATTTCATAATAGTAATCATTCGAAATTTCAGTGTACTTTTATTGACTTTGTGTCACAGAAAGCTCTATTTTTTATACATAAATAAATACATACAATGTTACTCAATGTGATAAGATAATTGAAGATAGATTAATTGAAGAAGCTAATTTTTTTATCGATTTGTTTTCCCTGTCCAATATCGAAGGAATGGATTCCATATCTACCACTGTAGTAGGTAAGTCATATTTGTAATGCTATTTAAATATGCATACAAACCAACTTAAACTCTAATGGGTGGGTACAAATGTTAATTAAAGGCACTTAATATTTCGATTAATAATTTAGTAAATTGTAATAAGCAGTTTGTTTAGGCACTCAAGCTTAGATAATTTGATAATCCGTTTCATATTAGATTGGTTTGAATAATAAATTATGTCCATTACGAGCTTATTAATAGGCGAGCAAGGGTAGGTACACTATAGAGGGTTAAAACAAAGGTTCATTAAATTTTTAAAGGATTACACTCTATAGTGAACTTAACTATATTGTTTAACCTAAATGGCTGATAAAGCAAATGGGACAACCCGACTGGATAACTACAACAACAAGGACGCGAACCCTACTTGTTCGTTTAACAGGCCGGCGCGATATCTACCCATATATCATAAGTACATTGCGCGGTTAGGAACTTAGCACGTTTGCTAAAATATTTTTTGTAGATGGTTTATCGCTTATTATCCTTGGCTGGCCTCCTTGTTCGTTTAACAGACCGGGGCGATTCACTGACTTGGTTTTGTCTATTGGCGCGCTTTGTCAACTTTATTCGCCAAGTACTTCGTTTGTATAAACGGGTACGGGACGGTGTATGTGACTGCAGTTAGATTGAAATGTAACACACGTACAATGCTTGAATCATTTAACCAAAATAATATACATTGTAGTAAAATTATTGCAGCATTGTACACAAAATTTAAAAAAAGAAGACGATTTACTAACTATATAAACATGCTGTACAAAAATATGCTGAGGGAAATGGAGACTAAGTACTCCGGGTGATAATTGTTATCTAGCCTATAAAGTACCTACTACATGCAGAATGTCTGTGTTAATTTTTTGCTGTCCATGTCTTTATTAAAGTTGTAAAAGTTGATGAAATATCTTTAGTAAACTAACATCATTGAAAGTCGAATTAATATACGCATAATAGATAAGAAGAAATCGATATGAAACAATAATAAAAACAGTTAACTGCACATCAATTTACTTTTTCATATTCGAAAGATAGAGTGCAAAAAGGCGAATCAACTATTACTTTATAAGTTTATACTAATTAAGGCTTTCTCGTCGGCGCTCCCACTTAGTTTATCTTTACCCTTACAAGACCTTTATTAAAACTTAAGAAACTAAGTTTTAATAAAATTATTTCTTGGATTTGTATTATATTTAACCGTTCGTAATTAATTAAATAATTTCAAGATTTTAGTTTTACTTGTTGAATGATAGTTTTATAGCGATATGGAGTGTCATGATCTGAGCCATGGATGGTATATTTGAAAAATCTGACCAGCTATTTAAAACTTATAAACGAATTAAAAAATTAACACACTGTTATGCTTAATGTTAAAAATATCAGTATTATTAATACAGAATGTGGGAGTTACTAAGTCCAGTAGCGAAGCAGGCATACAACTGTGTATTAAGCCTGAAGAGATTAACGTTTTACGAGAGAATTTATGTTTATGGCTTCTTCGCCTCCGTTTTATAAACACGAGACTATTAAAACCGCTGAAACTAAATGTAACTCAGAAATGCACGTAAGTAGCCACATAAAACCAGCTAACTAAACACGTTTGTGTTTGTTAACTAAATAGTAACTAATTAAACGTTTGCGCAAAGTACACTTAGCTAAAGTGCTCTGTTTAAAATACGAGTAGATTCGGATGCTCATAGATTCAACTCTTTATTGATTTACGAACGTTACAATTTTTTTTGGCAATACATACACTTGAATTGTCGTATGATTTATTAGGCAAGGTATATCCAAATTAACTTGTATGTAGGCGGATACATGTCCCCCGTAACACAGGCTTTTCATGGCAAGTAAATTGCATTAAATATTTCCAACACCTTTGTTTTATAGAGGGATAGTGTTATTTGCTTGGACTGAATTCGAAGAAAACTTACTAGAGAGTTCTGCGTAACATTTTCGAACTTTTCTGAAGTTTTCTCTAACCCCTCTCCTACTTAGAAGGGCCCTGTAATCAGAAGTGGGACAGTTAAAAAACGGGCTGATATCATTCAGATTAACGTAATGAAGGTGTAAGTGAACAGAACACATCAATATCCTAATCTAATCTAATTCTAACTAATATTATGAATAAGAAAGTGGGTTTGTTTGTTTGTTACCCTTTCACGCCTTAACTACTCAACCGATCATCATGAACTTTTGCATACAAGTTTTCAAGCTTAAAAATAAGGACTTAGTGTACCTTTCATCCAGATAAAAGTACTGTTCCCGAGATACAGTGAATTAGGTAATTGGTAAAAAAAGACAATTATCGAGTGCTCATTTTGTGTTTTACAAAAAAAATAACAGTGAAATGTTAATGTAACTCTTATTTAAATTTGAATGTTATTTTTTATATTTTAAATAAATAATGTTGTGATTTATTAAGTAATAAGGACAAAAAATCCTACAATCCAATGGAAAGCACGTCATGGTGGAAAAATTACAAAAAGGAAATTGACATACACCTATGATATAACCATGATTGCTACGCTACACGGCACGGGAGACACAATTTTTCGATAGCTTCCTGTCCCGAACATTCGATTTTCGACAGGTGTTATGAAGACTTAACGATCAGTCTCCGTTTTCTTTAACTTATGGGATACTATCAAACAAACATAAAGACATAATGCCCACAAAATAGTCCGTATAGTTCCAACGTAATCATTAAATCTGACTATTACATCTTTTTATGTGAAGACATTGGATAAAACATAATATATGTTTATTGGGTTAATTGGAATTATGTTGATACGATTTGTATTTAATTTTTTTATCAAGGAGTTGTTAGCAAACACTATAAGTAAGTACATAATTAATTTCCAGAGATTTAATATAATTAGGTAAGCATTTTAACATTGAAAAACAATACGCTGCGCTGCGGTCAGGAAAAAACCTTATCCAATAATATTATCAGAATTACTAATGTAATTTAAGATTGTTTGAAACGGAATTTGACTGTGCAGCACTCGAATTTATTGCTCACTGTTTCGAGGAACACTCAAACTCCGAATCGGAACAAATGCCGAATAAATTCTGCAATCTAATCAAAAACAAAGTTTAGTATCCTATCCTATGTCCAAACCTAAGAACAAAGACGTATTAAATGGTACATCTGTGTCCTACCTTCCCACACTCTCTCTCTAGACACAGGCTATAAAATTGAAGAACAATTTACATTTTCGTATCGATTCTCAAGTATTCTTTTCTTTCAAGTGATAAAGTGAAAATCTTCGTCTGTGGCCAGTGTTCCAAAGTAGCAAAAACTGTCTGGTACACCTGGAACTGAAAGCAAAAATCTAGTTCTGGATAAAAAATATCCAATAGTGACAGATTCTAGTAACTTTAAGCTATGTCTGTGCGTACATTACGGCAATTTTTAAAAGGGTCTTTCCACGGTCACTCTACAACAATCGTGTGTCCAACTTGCGACATTGATATTTAAATTTTAGAGAATTTAGTGAGCGTAATATTTATTTACAGAAAACACTCTAACACTCTTGAATTTGTTTAAAAAATACGTTAGCTAAGTTTATTTACACAATAAATTATTAGCTAAAAACTATTAAGATAAAGTATTCACTGACTGTATCTTAATAGTTAGCTATACCTAAGCTTAGCTTATGAGCTGTATCGACCGAATTGTGTTCTGTAATTTGAGTTGAGTCTTTTTAAAAACATCTTTTTTTCTTTTACATTACGTTTATGTATCGTTTTTTTATGTTACGTTACATAAAATTAGTTACAGGCGTGTCCACAACATATTTTTATTATTAAAATATATATTAATGACTGCTAATTACGAGGTCCCGATTTGGATTACCGGGTTCAACAAAGCGTTATTAGGATTTAAATGATTTTATTCTATTATGAATGTATTTAGTACTAGATTATATTTTTGTAATAATAACAGGTATATGGAGTAAGGCTGACTATTCGAATGCATCAACTTTTTTATTTACTCGTGTTATTTTCTAGAGAGTTGTCTGGTTATATCATTAATATGGTTATAATTTTATTATAGTGATCAAAATATTTCCGAAGATATATTTTTCGTCGTCGTCGAAAATACCCGGATTTTAATACTGAAAATTATAAAAATAACACGATAAAATATAGATAGATAGATATGTCTTATGGATGCCCAGTACCTATGCTACATTATTGATTTAATTATAATTAAACTATTGAAGTGATAAACTGTTTTTCTATACAAGTACACAATACACGAACAGATCCCTTATTTTTCTTTGTGTTACTTTTATGTCACAGTAACATTAAAGAAATGGTCAATTATTTTGATTTTGACCCTTAATTATAAGTTAAATTCCCGTAAAAGTGTGTAGTCTCCTAAGCTAACACCTATCGTTAGTTATATTACCGAGCTATGACCGACGAATGACCAATATCCGAAAATAATTTAATCAGTAAATTGTTCGTTTAGAAAACTTGATGTGTATTTTGATAATTAGAAATTCTAATTACAGGTTTTAAACGAATACAACGCCTTACGTAGACTGCGGTAAAATAAAGTATTTTGTTACCATGTTTATAATACGTCAGCTGGAAAAACTAATACTGTCGATCATGCATCCCAATGGGAACATTTCTAATTTAAGTAAAAGCCGCGATTAATTCTATTTAACCTTAAAACCACGTGACGCAGATAGGCAAAGCCCTCAATTTTGAGACAATTTGTCTCATTTAACCGGTCGTTCTTTGGGTTGCGGTTTCAAAAAATAATAAGTACCTATCTTGCAAGAACTAATAAAATAGATGAGTAGTAGTAGTAGACTCCCGCAGTCTACCCGTGACCATGGCTGCTGAAAAGCAACTGAAACGTCGGGATTAGTGTAAATAGTAAAATAACACCAAATAAATCGCGATAGAATCCATTAAAAATAGTTTTATTTTAATGTGTAAATTTTCGACAATATCAAAATAGATTATCTTCAACTACAAGAGAACATTAGTAGGCAAAAGAAACATTAAATTATAAAGTTAGGAATTACGATTCATTCATTTCATTACCCAATGCTGAGGACGAAATGTTTCGGCCAAAAACTTCAGAAACGACATAATATCGTTAAAAAATATTTTTGACATATTAAAAAACAACCCTCCAACTACTAAAAAATCCTACCTACTATTAAGAGTACTTAAACTTTTGTGCTCATGCTTTTACTATTTTAGTTTAAAATAAAACATTTAGCCAACCAACAAACATCTGTAAACGAGTTTATTTTTCAAATGACCGACGTAAGTCGCCGTTCAGCCCCGTGAATAATTGGATCCATTTGCATCGGAGACCGCTGCTAATAAATAGATGACGGCAATGCCGTAACACTGCAACTTAATTGGAGCTGTAGACTTGAGACATTGCTGTAACATATTCTATTATTTCCTTTTCAAATTGATTAGTCTCAATGTATACGCTTACTTTTTTATAAAATACAGCGAAATAATGTGTGCTATTTAACATGTATTTGTAGCTTTTAATGTGCAAATTAAAAAAGGCACTTCGCTGGACTTAGTTTTGCGTCTATCACTGAAAAACTGAAAAATCTGCGGGAATGGTGCGGTAAAGGTACCTTGAAACAGTTACGTGCAATTACCACTATATAGTCTTATGAGGTTGATTCCCACTGTTACAAAAATGTATTTATTCATAATATAATATCATCGACCGATAGAGAATAAGGCAAGGTGTACTTAGCGTCTGTTAATTTAATAACTAGTATCGAGTACATGAATACATTTTGACTCTTGCAGCTGCTGGTTATTACTAAAGAACAAAATTTTCACTACACGTGTTAACAATGAAGATGAAAAAATCTTTTTTATACCAGAATACAACATAATATCTTACTTACGTAGGTAAGGTACGAGTATATAAGCTTGCAAGTTAAAATATATATATATACCCATGACGTAGACTCCGCTTTACCACCCTAAGCTCATTAACACATAAATTTTAACTAACTTAAGACAGTTTGTAATGGATTGGTGATTACACTAAATTAAGGATCTCTGAATTACTTTACTTTTGGTAAGATATTAGTACAAAGTTAGACCATAATACCAGGTTCTGTACTATTCTATTTCATTCTAAATCGGTTTAATTGCGGTGTCACCGGGAGCTTTATAAAATTCACGAATGGATTATTTCTGAAACGGCCACCGAGAAAAAATACCAAGAGAGGATTCTCAATGCGATGGACCGAGCAGTACAAGGCGAAAGTATATCGACCAGTTAATGTCGTTTCTCCCATAAAGCGGCACTTCATCGCAATAAGTAGGGGATATCGTAAAGTGGATCTCAGAGAAAACTATATTATGACCACAACTACTCTTTCAAGTGTGTACCAAAGAAATGTACCTCATTCGTTCTGTCGGTTTCTTCAGTTAAATTCTTACTTTCTGCTGCATTCAGTAATGATCTACATGTTCGTGTTAGATTACGACCTAGATGGTTAGGCTTGCTTGACTTTAGACAACAAATAAATTGATTGAAATTTATTGCTTTTTTCCACAGATCTTGAGTAAGCAGTTTGCAATTGTTTGCTATACACAAAATACCTTTTATTGCTACGTTGTTACATGCTACGTGATTTGTGAGGGTAAATTCTGTCTACGGAATATTTACTAAACTAAAATCCGTAAGTATTTAACCAGAGTTTAACCCGCAGATATTCAGAGTCCGTTAAAATTTATAGGGAACTCCAGGTGCATCTGACCTGTATCAGCATAAATGCTTACCAAACGCATTGTCACGGGCGAAGATCATTCTGTAGCTGTATAGGTAACCTGGCCATCATATTGATGTGGAATACAGTAGGTACATCATTTATTATATTTTATATGTAAGCACATAACTAAAGTAAGAGCTTATTTATTACAATTACTCACACTTTACCACAAAATATATTTAACACTATTTTTGGCATTCTGTACGTATTTTATCCGGTAAATTTTATGTATTTTATAATATATGTATACTTTATATATATTTTTTAAAGGTTCCAGTTGAAAATCAGGGCCGGATTCTCATTTGGCATCAAGCTGAACTGGACACCTATTTTGGTGCAAAAGCGAGACATTTTATTGTTCTTCCACTGCTTCCTTTAATACGTTATATTTTCTGTATGTATATTTTTTTTATAGAGATATTTCCTTTTTCTCTTGTGTCTTGGTACCAAAATAAATGCCTTTTCTTTCTTTTTCTTCTTCCTAAATGCCATTTTTAATGGAACATGGCCCTATGCCAATCGATTTTAAGATAATTTGATGAAGGTAGAAAGAGTGCAAAGAGCAATTTTAAAAGCCAGTCAATCTTTATCATTTTCTTTCCCACAAAAGACCTTTATCGTCTTTGTGTCGTCCTGACTGTGCACTAGCCGTAAATCTTTAATGTCACACTAAAACAGCACTCCCTATTTACCTACAATTCATAGCAAATAAAAATCAGTATAGCACAGCCATCTTCTTTTTTCAGTTTTCGTTTATTTCTGTTTATTTATTTACGATTAAAATCACAAATCTCAAATCTTTCACAAATTCTTTGGATTTTTGGGAGGATATCTGTAGTCTGTACAATAAAATAAATAAAAGAGTTCAAGTTTTCTCACTTACGAAATATAATTGTAAAAGAACTATCAAGAAATGACTTAAATATCTTACTTACGAAAAAAGTGAAAATTTGGTACATGTCCCATCGTAAATTATGACGGACCCGTACACACCCATACACAAGTACACACACACACACAAAATTATTTAACTTAATCAAGAGTTATTAGCCTAAATTCCACTTGGGCAAAGTGGCGAGGCTAGTGATCTGTCACACAGGTCTCCTAGTTCCGACACCAGTCTCTCACATAGGCTAACTTGAAATTACCGAATGTTCAGTAACTAGATTAAGTAGGTATATTAATTACTGTAAACATTCCATGTGACAAAATAATAAGAATTATTATATTATTATTTAATAAACCGCAATGAGTTGATTCCAATAGAATTTTGCAAAAGTAAACTGATAGAAGAGAATTAAGTAGAATATTTATAATACATACAATCACTACATATTATAAAACAAAGTCCCCCGCGTCTGTCTGTCTGTTCGCGATAAACTGAAAAACTACTTAACGGATTTTCATGCGTTTTTTTTCACCAATAGATGGAACGATTCGTGACGAAGGTTTAGGTAAATAATTTGTTAAGGTTTGTGTAAATTGGTTAAAATATGATGATAATTGTTGAAGATGCCTCTGCTACCCATGCAAAGTCGGGGCGGGTTGCTAGTAAATGATAATTGGCATTTTAGGCATGGATAGAAATGAGAACTAATGCTTTTCTTCGTGTCGTTCTGTTACAAGGAATATATTTACACATTTTGTTCTTCCGTCCCGCAACAGTAGACATAGCGGATTTGTATTTGCTTAGAAATTGCATTCCTAAATAGTAATCGTGTGTTCAGCTTAATAATGACACAAAAAACTTAAAAGTAGTAAGATATGTTGACTCGTAAGCAACATTCTTTTTTTTAGAAAGAGTTATTAAGTATTGAATCTAAGTATTTGCAGCAAGATTTTTTTGATAGCAGTCAACGTTTTTACTCATGGCATGAATCTGAGATGGGATATTCAGGAACAGTGATAAATCCTTTACGGATGCATTCAATATAAGTCACGTGCAAATAACATAAGTTGAGATACATATTTCGAGATTCTACCTAAATGATAAAAATATCTAGTCGGTCCCACGTACAAAACTTTCCCAAGGCTATCGTGCAAAGGAACCCGTTGAAAAGGATACCGAATATAATAACTTCCAAATCGTATGTGTAAAGCCTTTAGTGTAAGGAGCGCGTAGAGGTATGAGTAAGTGTATAGGAAGCGCGCTATTACCGGCTGTGGCACTCGAATATTGGGAGGGTTATTTACGAGTCCATACATCACTTTATCCTTTAAAGCTGCCAGAAATGTTGTTGAAATTTATAAGGTTCAAAATACTCGGCACAGCACTTCTATTGTCTGTTTGTATCTATGACCTTTTAATTGTGTAATGTCCAGTGTACATAAGGATTTTTTGCATACTGTCATATAAATTATTATTCTATTTATGGAAGCGATCAATGACAGAAGCTTAGAAGTAAGGTCACTTCTAAAATACACATTACCTTAAAAGAATTAGATACCTTAAACATCAGGCTGATTTTCACGGGCAATGTATCGCCATTAAAACGCTCATCAAACTTCCCGTTGTTATAAAATGAAAGAGATGAGACTTCAGACAGACCAAACTTCTAACATAAATGTAGTTGAAACAATTCGAAACATCGTAAGTTATCGTGTTAATAGTTCCTAGAGATTTCATGGTGATCGAATTTCGACCATAAGTCATTAGGTTTTGAATGTTTTGTTTTATATCCATGCCAATATAACCTGAACCGTAATTGCATAAACATTTTGTACCATGACAGTTCAGCGTTTATACTGGGCCCCTCTAGCTTTTTGTAGCCGTTTAGACCTCATTTTTTAATTTATTACACATAGTGATTGAAAATTGTAGCTTTCTACGCTTCTTCTACATATTAAGACTAAATATGACATTCCTACATGCGCGATATTTTCTAAAAAGGGGTACAAAGAATTCTCTTCACGTAGGTATTTATTTTATTATTAATATAGATATGCCCGTGGGAGTTATCAGTTCAGGCACTCGGGCAACTAGCCGACAATTTAACAATAACCGACATGTTGACACGCAATTAACGCTGCCTCCGCTTCACAAACCTTGCGTGTCAATGTCCCTCGTATGTACTCTACACGTTAAAAATCAGAACCAACATGTTAGTTTTACTGCCCACTGCAAAAAAAGCAATGCCATTTTAGTGCGGAACTCTGACCGATTTGTACAGTTCTTTTAATCACTACATATATAAAATCCCCCCACCGCGTCTGTTTGTCTTTTCACGATAAACTGAATAACTACTGAACGGATTTTCATACTATTTTCACCAATAAACGGCGTGATTCATGAGGAAGGTTTTGGTGTATATTTTATTAAGGTTTTGTAAATAAAATGGCTGAAATATGACGATGATTGTTGAAGATGTCGGAAAAAATCATTATTGTGCTACCCGTGCGAAGCCAGGGCGGGTTGATAATTTAAAATAAAATGAGTTTTTAATATAAATATTTGACGTTATATTTAATAGGCAAATAAAAATGTAACGATTATTATATACAAGACTTCCTTGCCACTGTGCAGTTATTTAACCAACAAAAACTTATCCCACTGTTCAAAATCAAAAAACAAAATACGATAACAGTCTATTTCCAACAAGTAGACAAAAATAGGAACAATATATATAAATATTTGAAATTAATTCATTTTATTACCGGTGTTACGATTTGTACGCGTATTAATTGTTTACACTTAAATAGAATAAATCCGAAGAGAGTTTCTCTAACCCATGTACAGATAACAATAATCATAATGTTTTACCTTACAAATGTTATTGATAGGTATTTACGAATACGCATTTTGTAGACTTAGGTACTAAATAATCGTGGTTCATTGTTCTCATAACGAGAGTAATCTGAGAACATTACATAATTGTATTAAGCTGACTAGAAACGTGGAGGCCATTCTACTTTGTAAGATTTCTGGGTCACCCAAGATTTTTTCTGAATGGCTTACTAATAACAGGATAGAGTGAAATGTTATCGAAAATGAATAGCGTTTTAAAGCAATTTTTTTACAATGATGATCATCTATTGAATTTAACGTTAATTAAACATTTAACTTTTACTTACCTAATCATCCGTATAAACATCATGGTACGGGAAGCAGCGTTGCATTTTTGATGGTGATTCTAGGTCGCTTAATTTTGTGTGTAGTCGATAGCCTAGCGATAACTAGCAATGGGAACAAGCGTCAGCTACTAGACCCATGGTGGACCTGGTTGTGAGATGATGTTAGTTATGTCAACAAAAGTTTTCAGAAAACAATTTCAGGTCGTTTGAAAATTTGCACAGTAAATATTTATATAATGACAATACTTAAAAAAAAGTCAGTTGAAAAACTAATGGTGGATTATACGTCAGCTGATCATATAAACTTGTATAAAAAAAATTGGTTGCCTGTAAAGTCGGTATACGGGCGAAAGTTTTACGTGACAACGACTTTGAGTGGTAAAATAATTTTAATGTGAATATTCATTCGTATAGTAGGAAGAAGGATGAAATAATAGTAACAATTTAAAACATTTATTTATACAAAGAATTATATTTAAAACATTAATTTATACAAAGAATCTCGCACTGACACTCGCTCTCATTGTGAGCGCATAACGTGAGCGGAGCGTAACGCAGTTTCTTGAAGTGTCACCCGGCAAACCAATTTATAAGACGTTGTCACGTCAAAATATGTTATGAACAATCATTTCAGGTTCAATGAAACTTATACAGTAAACTGTTTATATTATTCAAATAATAAAAATAATCGTTAGCTATACATTCAACAGTGGTAAGACCGTCAGCTGCGGATTTATACGCAAGCAAAGCAACTGGACGAACAACGTAACTGACTATCTTTCCCCCTTTATGCAAGTAGCTGACGTACATTTTTACTTAATATAGTGTTTAAATAATATAGAAACTCTAAAAATTTCAAGCGACCTGAAATTAATTTTAACAAAAATTAATGACTTTAAACATTTTGTCATAACACACAATCTTCTTTCAATTCATAGGCTGACTGACGGTCTTTGTTTTTTGAAAACTTTTTTGATATAACTAACATCGTCTCACAACCAGGTCTACCACGAGTCTGGTAACTGCCGCTTGTTTCTATTGGTGGCTATCTGTAGGCTATTGACTACACACAAAATTAAGCGACTTGAAATGACCATCAAAAATGCAACGGTGCCTCCCGTACCATCATACATTTGTATGTATGTACGTACATAGACAAGGTATGAAGGTTACTCGTTACGTCGTAATCTGCAGGAAACTAAACGAACTATCTAAAGTTTTTATACATATATTCGATAACTTGTTATTTATTGTTTATTACTTGTTATTAATGTATACTGTCACCTTATATTAGTTTGGTGTTATTTCTTTGATCGGTCGAAGATTAATAACGACATCATCGATTAGTGTTTCCATTTTCGTCCCTAAACATTTAAATAGTTAACAAGGCCAAATAAAAATAAATTACTTAACAACATTTTGAAACGTAATCCAAAAAGAATCCTTAAAATTTTATTTTTAGATGATATTTTGGGGCATAAAAGTGTTCCGATAATACTTCCGTGATTATATAATCGAGTTTATAATAAATACAAAAAAAAAACTTAAATAAGAATGCATGATGATCACATACATTACCTATAGGTTGATAACAAATCATAAAGCCATATAGTTACCCTAACTTAAGATTGATTTAAGATACAGGTAGATAAAGATATAAAGAATAGATAATCTGCCATTAATCTCATTTGAGCACGATAGGCGCTCGTAGCGGCCGGGAGCGATTTTCATTGGATTCCAGATTTTTTCACGAGATTCGTTCGCTAACCAGTTTTTCTGCAAAATGTTAATGTCTTCATTTAGATGTGGATATCGTTTTCCGATATCGTTGGACACACCGACAGGCCCACATTGGAAACACTTTCGGCTCATACCTACATGGAATTCGTATTTAAGAATTACTTTGGACGGACTACACCGACTGCAGCATTTCATTTTTAAAACTGTGCAATACTGTTTAAATTTTTTTTAATTTTATTATCTAACAATTCTTTTAATCTCACTCTACAGAAATTAAAAGATGCATTCACAAATTTTGCAGACTTGACCAAAAAGATATAATACGTACTTATATAATATTTTATAAGTAGACCTACATTCGTATAAAATATGAGTAAATGTTTCTTTTATATATTTGAGTTTTCTTTCTGATAAATTGCATAAACATTATTTTTTTAGTTGTTCAAAACAGAATAATCCACACCACCAACACACACGCGTTTTGGGTGCGATACATCGCTTGTACATTAGCCATATTTACTTTACATAGCCATAGCACAACTAGATAACTACTGGTCGACTGCAATCACTGTAAAAAGCCATCTTACTCGGAGTAATTATGCACATATTTAGCTGTAGGTACTTGGTACTCCTTGTGAGTATATATTTTATGTGACTTGGTACCCTTCGGCTTCGATCAGATCTAAGCCCTTACGTATCCGTTATTTGGAATGCCGTGTAGACGCGCCTAAGATTTCAATTCATTTGTAACAAGATTTATTATTTACTAGCAGCACCCCGCGGTTTCACCCGCGTAAGTTCCGATCCCGTGGGAATATCGGGATAAAAAGTAGCCTATATCTCCAGTTATCTACATACTAAGTTTCATCGCAATCGGTGCAGTAGTTTTGGCGTGAAAGAGTAAGAAACATCCATACATACATACATCCACATATCTTCACAAACTTTCACGTTTATAATATTAGTAGGACTATCAGTTCTCGCGCGGCTTCGCTCACGTGTACATATTTATATATTTTACGCGGAACGCTAATTCTTTTTCCAAAATAAAAGTAGCCTAAGTTACTCCTTATAAGACCAGCTACCTGCCAGTAAAAGTCCCGTGGAAATCGGTCCACCCGTTCCGGAGATTAGCTGAAACAAACAGACAGAAAGACAGACAGACAAAAAAATTAAAACTGATTTTTAGGCGTAGGTATCGTGCAAATGACTTTATGAGCTTAAAAACAAATATTTTGACATTACAACTAGACATTTTAATTTTATTTATTTGTATTGATTTGAATATATTATCTCATTAATAAAGTATGCCATCTGTTGTACTATTATTTCCTCTATAATGTGCGACTGTACAAAGAGGATTTTTTTGTACTTTTTCATTATTTTATTTTAAAGTGTTGTCAAATATCTGTAAAGAGAGATTGTGTTGAAGAAGTAATTCTCCACAACATCTTAAAAGAGATAGTCGGAGCTGTAAAGTTTCTCTGCACCAATATTGTCAAGTTATGCTCTCAACAGTGTTTAAAGTTCCTAAGTAATGTAGGTCAGGTGCCAAGTCTCATTACAAGTTAGAAGCTAGTGGGGTGAGCCTGAGCCACCGGTGGTTCCAAGCACACCAATTTAACCGTCACACGGCCCGCTCGTTGAAACAAAACACGTACACGTTTGATTGCACTTTACTTCACCAGACTAGCCATCCATTCCATCTCTCTAACTGATGTGTAAAATCTAGACATGTTTCACCTCTAAAAGTTTGCTAACCCTGGCGTTCTGCCTATTTAAAATTGAAATATAGTAGCCAAGATTTATTATTGCGCACGAATGACCTGTTAGTTGTAAAAAAAATTGTGGGATTGTGTAGGCAGAATGTTTTAAGTAAAATTTGTTGTTTTATATTTAAAGGGCTCGTGCCTAAATTGTAACCGAGTAGGTTAGCATTAAAAGGTTAAGTTATGATGGCCAGGTCAGTCTTAGGATGGGTGATCATTCCTAATACATTGAGACACCTCCGTGCCTCGGAGAGCACGTTAAACCGTCGGTCCCGGTTGCCATACGAACATCTGTGGCATTGGTTACGGGTAGTTGGAGCCCTAAAGTCCGACAACCTTTATTTTTTTCGGGCCCTCACCTCACCGGGGTTTCGGTGATGCGGTGTGTCGGAATCGAACCAACTAAAACCACACGGTATGCCGTATTGCGCCTAAAATAGGAGGGATCCGGGAACAGCTTCTATTAAGACATGCGGACCCCTCCCAGCGCATGCTCGCAAGGTCTAACTACAGAACTTCGATATCGCGATATTTTACGTGAAGTGACTGCCTACTAGGACAGTCGCTTCACGTTAAATATCGAAGTTCGGCCGTATCGTAGTTAGACTGAAAGCCGACCCCAACTTAGTTGGAAAAAGGCGTGGAGGAGGCTGATTGTTGTTTTATATTTAACATCACAACAGATAAACGGCTTAAACAAAGATATCCTCTATAACTAAAAGTAAGACCATAATTCTCCACACTGAATAAATGCGGGTTGACAAAGATTAAACAACTTCGAACAAGTTCCCCTTCGCTGTTAAGGTATGTGATAATTAATTTCTGATAAGCACATATTGGTATGGTGTACACGGTAAACAGCTGAAAACAGTTGAATCATGCATCGTTCCGACTGGTTCCGACAGCAAAATCGTGTTATAAAAAGAACAGTTTCCAGCCTCCAGAGTCTCCAGAGCTCCTGGAGGAAGGAAGCATTGTACTACAACGGGCGATTCCCTGGATCTCATATTATTTTTTTTAAAGGATTGGCAATGTTCCCGGTGCCACTAAGCTTGTAGTATAAAAAAGTAACCATAACACTTTTTGGACCCAACCTAAGCAAGCATAGCTTCTACTTATTTATATTATTATATATGTTTAGAATACGGATCAACATACTTAGATTTTTTTTTTTAAATGTTTATATATTTATATATATTAGAGATCGCGTGGTGGTCGAATTTCGACCATGGTTTATTTCATTGGCCAATATTACTTGACCTGTCATTGTATAGACTTTTGTACCATGACAGGCCAAAATATATAATGGACACTCATAGCTGCATGTACCATGTAACTTTGTAGCAAATATTGTTCAAAAATTTTAGCATTCGTCACTTCTTCTCTGAATAAACTATAAGTGTGCGAAATTTCATACTCTTCCGTCCGCCCAATTTTCGTGAAAAGGGATCCAAAGTTTTCGCTTCACGTATTAATATATAGATAGAAAAATACAGACCAATGCAAACAGACGTAGTTATGCTTACAAATATTGTGAGAAAATCGGACCCGCGAGCTCTCACCCCGCAGTCCAAAGCACTATCGCCGCGCCACGTAGGAAGGGAGGAGCACAGTTATAACACAATATTTCCCTTTTTAAAAAAACGCTGACGCAAGTGAATATTTTCCACTTAGAATAAAACAGTAAATTAAGGCACCGCTGTAACAGCGCGAGCTAAATTGCCGCAGTGAAAACTCTAAATACTAATATATTAAACAAATTGCTCGTTTAAAATAACAGTGGAACACCTGTGTTTTGTGACCGTTCTTGTAAATGTTTAAGCTTAATAATTGTTATGGTAGAGCTTTATTAAAGATCATAGATTTGTTTATCATTATTTGTTTGAAAGACGAAAGGTGTGTCATGTCATAACGTCCATACTTATAGTTCATGGTACATGGTATGTGTCTATAATATCTATATGCATTTTGGTAGCTCAGAAATGGCTGTCAACTTTTTAATAATGGAATTGGATGGAAATATAATGGATGGAATTTATCGAATGTATTTGATTACACTTTACTTCAATAGACTAGCGGTCTATTCCATTATATAGGGCCAACCATTTTTCAAGCATTAGCACGCTTTAAGCTCAAGCCAAAGCCAAATATTAAAACAGTTCGGAAACTCACTACATCCGCAGACGATGCTACGGAAACCAGACTCTAATTATAATATTTTAGTATTTATTTTATTAAATTATAAGAAATTTATTATGTTTATCAAAAAACAAATATATTAAAAGTGAAAAGTCGAAATTAACGTTTACTCGCTATGGCATTGCATGATTCGCACAGCCTTCATAGCTTTACCTAGTCTTACGTGTTTAGATAAAAATAATTCAAAAAAATCTCATAATAGGTCAAGAATAGAATATACTCCTATCTATAAAGACTCGTTACAAGGCTTTCGGATGACTCCACCGTTTATCTTTTACTTACTTCCTCTACTTTACTTTAACGTCGAAGCTGTAAAATTACATACACATATACACCCAATGCTTTGTTTACAACGCCATACTTATTGTTATCGGTGGAATGATTACAATCATAGCCGACTGACGGACTAATAGCTGTATAGAAAGTAATTGCCATAAATACAAGTTTACCTCTACTTTACTTCCGTTTATTCTAAAAACGGAACTTTGTCATGCAAGTTTTGTTTATAACCCAACTAAACTGAGGTTCTATTTCGTATTTAAAAATAATGGGGAGGTTTAAACGACGTTCTTTTGTTTATACACCACTGTGCCACTAGGTCTGTTTTATCGCAGTCTCCTGTATGGTGGAAGTGTTTTCCGTGTCATACGGTTCAAGTTGAAACTCTGGACGAGGGAATAAGAAATCTGCCCTTCCCCCTCCAAATACTACCTGATCAAACTCTGATACTGTACCTACTAAGATTTAAAAGATCATAAAACTATTATTTATTAATACCCCAAATTTAGATTTTATCAGTTATATCAAAGAGAACATGAATAAAACAAAAGCATTAACTAGGGACAACATTAACATTTTGTGACGTATTACTTCAGTAGCGCCTTAGTAATTGCTAGCGTTTTCGTACAAATTGTCAAATACAAGTTTATAATTCAACTAATGTTTTAAGTGATGTATGTAAGTTGTGTCGAATATTAATTTATGTTACATTGTCCTCACATTAAATTACGCTTATAAGGAATGTAACAAATAACTTTGTAAAAAAAAAACATGTTGGAAAAGAGCATCCTTGGAGTTTCTTGCCTGTTCTTCTTCATAGGATCTACATTTTGGAACAGGCAAATAGCTTCACGACCGACTTATACTGACTGACTCCTCCTCACAATTCAAAAATACTTAGAATGGGTTTACTTGAAATAAATAATTTTGATTTTGATTTTAAATTCGGCGCTGTGAGTTGTTACTAACAAAGCCACATTTAATTTGACACAACGTGAAAACTACTATACTCAATATAATTATGAAGTCTGACAAGAATAACAATAACCACCGCTAATACGACAATTTTTTGATAATGGAAACTGAACAAATGCAAATATGAACAATAAATAATTGTTTTGAAATCAAACATATTCTTATATTAAAATGTAATGTAGTACGTTACATTTAAAAAATATATGTATAAAATAGGTACCCCTCTGGGAACTTCTGACGTCCGATTTACAATACTACGTATATAATATATAATATTGAAACTACAACCAATTCTTAATTTTTGTTTCTTTTATGCAGGTCGAGCGATCGAGCGAGTGTGCGCGGGTGCAGACGGCGCTGGGATGGTGTCGGCGGCACGAGCGCTGCTTGCCGCAGTGACAAGAGTATTACTACTCGCAGACATGGTCGTCGTACGACAACTACTCCTCGCCAAAGATAAGGTACATACCTGGGTTAATGAATAAGCTTATAGAAACTAAAATTCCTTTTGTCATAAATGCATCGCATCGTCAACAATAGCGGACAATTTGACATTTGGCATTTAAGGCATTATACATGTGAGATTTCAAAATTCACGATGTTCATCCAGTTTAATAAAATTATAAAACTAAAAACTACACTTCTGAATTTTCTAATACATTTGATTGTTGCAGTTGCAACAGATAGCTAAATCTATCTATCCTTATATAATGAATATTGTGTTAACTAATCCAAGGGTAGATATTATACGAAGCTACATGTAAATTCCATCTAACTCGAAATAGGCGACCGTTTTACCTCTCTCCTGAAACAAGGACATGACCTATTTGTCGAATAAAGGAGAACGGTAAATTCAAGCAGTACAATATGGTATTCCCCAGTCTCAATTGTCGTATCGCACGAGCGTTTAGATTTGGTAACGGTGAGTGAATTGTTTGAGCGGTTAATATACGTAACTATTTCGTGGGGGTTCACCAATATTAATAGAGTTGTCAAGTGTATTCATTTGCCTAAACAGGTCAGGAAAAGAAACAAACCTTATTATTAAAATGAGAATAAAATTGTGTAAATAGCGTTGACTATGTTATTGTGGCTAAATTTGTTTTGCAGGTAGCACGGTCGCTTGATCGGCTGGAATCAGTTTCAAACTTTGCGGAATTTGTACGTGCTTTTACGGAGTTCGGTGGAGGCATGGTGGAGCTAGCAAGGCTGACAGCCGAGCGGAGAGCCGACCTACGAGACGAGAGGAGACGGGCGCAGGTCGCCGCTGCTAGAAATGTTCTCGAACGTTCCACGCTCATGCTCCTCACTTCTTCCAAGGTTAGTGTCGCTAAATATGGCATTTCATAAAAATAATCCATGTTTAATATGCTTAGACAAATATATAATATCACTATATTCAGTAGGTACATATATATTGTACGTTTCTGTGGGAATTTAATTTAGTCTTCATTTTACATTGTTATAAACTCTGTTCTTTTCGAACATCAATTAGTAGAACAATGGGTACATGAACAAAGCAAATTTCGATAATAAGCATTTTTATTCTCCCCGACCATAACTCTACAGCGACTTACACAGTCACGTAATTGCGAAATCTTATTACGGTCATGTTTTATGACATTGAATTGAATAAAGGGCCGTAATAAAACACCTTGACGTACTGTTGGAATGTTATTAACACCAATGGATGGAAATAAATTTTCAATCCGAGCACCCCACGGCTCGCGCAAATTAGCGATGTCGCTTGGCCGCTGTTCCACCTATCAATTATGTAAGCTTCAAACACAATCCGGAACCACAATGCGCTGTTTGTGACACCAATGTTTATGGATTCTCATTTGTCATACAATTTTAAAATCAATGCTGGGTAATAAACATACCTTAGCCCAAATTCTCAAGCTGGGCGACTATTGCTAGATTATCTTGCTAAATACTAAAGTGTTATCAAGATAAGGCTACGCCAACACGAACGTGTATTGCATTAATTCTCAACATTATGGTATAATTATTATGCCGTAATTACAGATTGTTATGTGAAATAACGTAGGAACATGTTATCTGTATAAGTACTACAGGTTGAAGTTTTCTTTCTGTTAATAAATATAAGTAAAATACATCGCATATGAACCGAGCCGATGTCAATAATAATAAACAACTTTTTTAACAAAATGTGACACTATAATCCATTTAATATCCTTTTTAACTTCATCGTGCTTATCCTCAAAATCCTTGTATTATTATAACGGTTTTTGCTTGCATCACCAATTGCAGCTAGCGATTACAAGTTAAAGGATTATTGTTTCCATTTCAGAATAGAAACCTTATTCATTTGGAACTATAAGATTGCTATTTTTTTTCAGCGTCATGCTTCTGATATAGCCTTTCACATATTATATATATAGAATATTATATAGAATATCAATCCCATTAAACTAAATGCGCTCCCAGATTTTTTCTAACAGTCTGTTAGATTTTCCGACTAGAGAAAAAATACAGTATTCAGTACTCAGCCTACAATTAGCAAAACTAGCTTATTTCTTAACAGTCCATGAAAACCTGTCTTACTGTCTATCTGTCTTTAATTTGATGCAACCATTTCACTGCCTCCATAAAAAAAAGAAAATACTTAGTATTGTTTCCGAGGGCTACAAAAATAACTTTTAAGCGACCGAAGCCTCGTTGTTAATAGTAAGGAATAAAAGTTGTTTAAGACTTTTTTTAAAACATCCCCGACTCAAAAATCTCTTCAAAGATTAGAAAAGAGCTGATGATCTTCGAACGGCTGAACAGATTTTCTTGAATTATATCTACAAACACTCTCGATCAAGTCACCTTTCACACAAAAAATCGGTCCATTCGTTTCTGAGCTACGATGCCACAGGCAGACACACAGATACATCAAACTTATAACACCCCCCTTTTTGCGTCGGGGGTTAAAAAATCTAATTTAGAAATGAATGTAGTATTGTATATTTTAGATTTTTGTATATTTTGTTTAATACTTTAAGATGTCATTCAAATGTCTAATCGCACAAATGTGATACTATGCCATTTCCATAATAATGTAAAGTAATCATATTTCGACTTCTATTGTCTGCAAGTCGACGGAATAAGTAATTTAATAAGTGTGATATTGGTAGCTATGTAAATATGATATGATACAAATTAATTTAATAGAACACCAGCTTATTGACCCCCAAACTTCAGTCATTTGTGTAAATATCACCGATAATATTTGAATTATGCCTGATTATTATGAAAGCAAATATAAATTTTTTATCAAAAATACCCTTTAGGTTAATGAGGTAGTACTGCATAATTAAACAAAATGTATTGTGAAACAATTCATGAATATGTATAAGTGAGCGTGGTCCGCGAGTCTGTCACAAGAGGGTTGAGTGAACAATCGCAGTGAGCTGTGGCGGTGTGACTGTGTGATGGCAAAGCTAGCAATTTGTCAGCACTTCCGGGCGAGCGTGCCACGACCGCGCCGCCGATGCCTCGCAACCATTCACATGACATATTATACAAGACTTTTCATTTTTCCAACGTCCTACACTAGATGTACGACATTGATAAAAGTCGTCTTTGCAGTTTGAACTACTTTTTACATTGTGTACCTTTCATGTAACGACAATATTTATTGCAGTTTAGCTACTGAGCGAGTAACCACACTTTATACTCGTATTTTACTTTTATACAGTGGAGGTTGCACACAAGCATATGACAGGTATTAGGGCAGTAAAACTCAGTATCGGGATGCAATATAAGATGGCAGTCTGTAAAGCCGGCGACACTTTCATGTCAACTCGGGTGGTGAACTTTCAGAAGAAAGCACACTTTTTCACCAGAATAGGTTTCTAGTGGTCGAGCGCTTCATGCGATTCGCGATTGGCTGGAGAGGTGACATTGCAGCCTCTCCTACCGGCTGACGCAGTTGCTCAGAGAACGCGGCTGCTTCGGAAAGTACCTGTGTCGCATAGGCCGGGAGCCAACATCTGTGGGCCATCACTGCAAAAGCTGTCGTGAGGGCACTGCAGTCCACATTCTAGTGGAGTACTCAGCGTAGGCGCAGCAACAGCGCGACCTGGCAACGGCTATTGGTATGAAAAGCCTCTCGCTAGATGCTATTCCTGTCCATGGTCCTAAGTGAGAGTTATTTCCGCTAAAGAAGAGTGCACAGACTGATCTCCGACCATCATCATGAGCTCATGAGCGCTGGCCTAGGGGTAACGGATGAGGCTGCCCGTCACCCTAGCAGAAGCAAGCCTGAGGCATATAGACCCACTTTTGATAGAACACCGTGTGGCTTAGGACGGTTCGATTCCGACATACCACTTCACCGCTAGCCCCGATGAGATGATGACCCTTGGAGGTTTCCACACGATAAAAAACTGCATCAAGTGTGCCAACAAATATTGGATGGGCCGCTCCTCATTATCATTCCAATTCTGTTAATGGCTACAAATCCTTTTTAAATTTCTATAAACAAATATAATATTAAACAAGTTATTTTATTTATATTAAGGAAATATGTTAAGTTGATTAAATGCCGATATATTGAAAAAATTTGGTCTGTAACCCTATTAACCAAGAAGTACAAAATAAAATCTACCGAATTAAGATATAGAGACTTAGAAAGAAAAGACAAGTTAATATGCCGAGCTCTGTTAATAACAAGGAAGAAAAACTACTTACATTATGCTTGAAAACAGGTACTTAACGTCATAACTCGTATTTCAAAGATGATGAAACTCATTGCGAAAGAGTAGCTTATTACCTATGTTTTAGCTTTCCCCCGCGTTTTGTCAAACCAGACGACCGTATTTAAGTTATTTTTCTATCTATTTTTAGGGTTCCGTACCTCGAAAGGAAAAAACGGAACCGGAGGCATCACTTTGTTATCCGTCCGTCACTGTCTGTCAAGACCCTTTTTCTCAGGAACCCGTGGAGGTATCAAGCTGGTTTTTATAAAATACTCAGATGTACTGTCCCTTGAAGCTGTGAAAAAGCAAACTTCTAAGCCAACGCAATCAAAAGATACAGCCGTTTATGCCGCAAATTTCCGCAAATTTTCGACACTCGCAAGGGAATCAAAACCTACAGGGTACTTCCCGTGAACTCAGAATCTTGAAATTTGGTACGAAGTAACGTCTTATAGCACAGATAAAGGAAAAATTGCGAAAACTGTAAATTTTTAGTCACATCATAAAATAAAAATATTTTACGGAACCCTCGGTGCGTGAGTCCGACTCGCACTTGGCCGGTTTTTGTTTTTTGATGAAGGTACCCTATGTCCTTTTTCGTACCCCTGATAACGCGTATGGAAAAATTTCATGATGATTGGTTGAGTAGTTAGGTGAAAGAGTAACAAACAAGGAAACTCACAATACTCACATAGGATATTAAGTTCGTTTTTACCTGCAGCCTAACGTACTTATCAATAATTCAGCTTCTACTGATTAACCTTCTTATTTATTTATTTAATTCATAATAACCTAAGACACCTCAGACACGGCCTTCTGATCAAAAACTAATCCATATATTAATACGTGAAGCGAAAACTTTGGATCTCTTTTCACGAAAATTGGGCAGACGGAGGAGTATGAAATTTCGCACACTTATAGTTTATACAAAGAAGAAGTGACGAATGCTAAAATTTTTGAACAATATTTGCTACAAAGTTAAAAAAAATGCAAAAACGGGTACATACAGCTATGAGTGTCCAGTATATATTTTAACCTGTCATGGTACAAAAGTCTATACAATGACAGGTCAAGTAATATTGGCCAATGTAATAAACCATGGTCGAAATTCGACCACCATGGGATCTCTAGTTATAATAATAACTTCACACGTCTGATCCCAAACTAGGCAGAGCCAGAACCAGACTGCTGATAAACACACTTATTTATTTCTAAATACATACATATTATAGATAAATTACACCCAGACACAATAATTTGTCCTTGGTGGAAATCGAACCCATAACCTCTGGCTCAGCAGCCAGGATCCCTAACCATTAGACTAACGATTAGGCGATTATATAAATACTCTAATAGAAAAAAAAACACCCAATCCAAAATAAATGTTAAAACTTGTAGAAGGATGTCAACCGCATGTCTGAATAAGGTCACAGTTCCAGCTGACAACACGCCATGCGCATTAAATAAGTGTGCAGACGTTTAGCTCTAGTAACGATAGCCTCAAAAAACTTTACACTAGCTAGGAGAGAAACAGAAAAAGAGCGTTCTACCAACTTGGTATGCCAGTATTTTTCTTTTTATACCACTAAAATTGGAAACAACTATTTTTCACTGAATGATTGTCTTTACGTAGTCTTTCTTCTACAAGATACGCAAATCGCAGTAGTCGTTGAGCAGACGTTGTACATAGCGTTTTCTTACCTAACATTTGCTACTACCTTATACATGAGGTATACTGAAAGTTTCTGAAAGTATAAATTAAAAAAAAAACAGAACAAATGCGAGTCTGACTCGCGCACTGAGTGTACCGTAAGCAAACAAACTTACATGTGAATGGTATGTCCATCTCGGGAACCAATTCTAGAAAAGTTTTGCCCACCTTTTCCGAAAGACAAACTTAACTTTGCGGTTCTAAAAATACCCTCAATTAGAACGATGTACGACAAAGTCAATTTTCCAACCGCAAAATATAAGTTTGTAATTACAAAAACTATTTTTTTTTTGTTATATAACAACAAATTAACGACTTTCAAATATTCAAATTTGTTCAAATCTAAGGCTCAACGGCCATATCTTTTGATTGCGTTGACTTAGAAGCTTGATTGTTTAACAGCCCCAAGGGACTGCAGACATAAGTATTCGGTATTAATTTCAACTTGATGCAACCACGGGTTCCTGAGAAAAGGGTCTTGACAGATAGACAGACGGACAACAAAGTAATCCTATAAGGGTTCCTTTTGTTCCTTTTGAGGAACGGAATCCTAAAAAAGAATTAGGGAATTCGAAAATGGAACTGGGAACATGTTTCTTTTTAATTTACGAGACTGTCATTTGTTTTTCATTGTGGCGTCCTTTAGAAAACTGTGTGTCGCTATTACAATGAACTTAACTCGTGAAAATGTTCGCTCCATGATTGTTTACGATTTTGCGGTGTGGCTTAAGTCAACACGAGAGTGGTCAGAAACTTCAATTTACATTTGGTAATAAAACCCCATGTCGCAGCTCCGTGTATTCGTGGTTTGGAGAATTTAGACGAGGACGTGATTATCTCGATGACCATGTATGTGAAGGTCGATCGGCGACTGCGGTTATAGAATCCAAAATTAATACCGTACGAACTGCTTGAAACTGACAAAAAATTACTTGACAGCAAATTCGTACTGTATTCGAACGAGCCAATTGCAAAACATTTTGCAAGTGCATCTGAAAGTTCGGAAACTTTGCACTCGATGGATACCGCATGATTTATCGGAAGATCAGAGACTACTGCGTGTCGAGCAGTGCCGTAAAATGATAAAAAAGTTTAATGGCTGTCTATAACAGGTGACAAAACCTGAGTGTACTACTTTGAACCGAAAAGAAAAAAACCAGTAGGCGGAATAGGTCTTTTCTTTTGAAGGCTTGCCAGCGAAAGTCAAGAAAAGTCAAGGCACACCAATAAAAAAAAAAAATGGTTGCTTCTTTTTCGGCTAATCAGGACATTACACAACAGTGTCGCTTGAAGACGAAAGAACAGTGACCACAGATTGGTACGTCAACACTTGCTTGCCCAGAGTCTTAGAAAATGTTTTCGAAAAGCGTCCGTCCAAAGGAATGTCGTCCTTCACCACTATAACGCCTCCTCACATTCCGCTAAGGCAACGGAACCGTATTTGAAGGCTTCAAATTTAGAACTGATGACGCATCCGCCATGCATCCCAAAACCTCGCACCTTGCGACTTCTTTTTGTTTCATATAATTAAAGACAAACAGCCCTGAATCGGCGGGGAATGCGTTCCGCGAAGCAATTGAAGAGGTCCCCAATAAAGACTGGTGAACCTGCTTTTTACTTTTATCTGGTCTTATTTATCAGAATCCAGAAAATTTCAGCATGACCTTTAGTACTTCTATCTTTATGGGCTTTAATTTTTGTGTGTGCGGTATACATATAATAGGCAGACGCATAGTATTGTTTTTTGCCCAACCTTAGGTAGACCTACATAAATCATAAATATTATTTTTAAATCTGATATATTCAGTCCTTAGTATTAAATTGTGTTTTTTTTTTTATTTACCATTAATGTTGTGTTTGGTGGTAGAAAAATCATGTTAACATAGATAATAATTAGTAATCATTTCATTTGATAATATTTAAAAAAGTGACTGTGGAAAATTCAACTATCCAACCAAGCTTGAACACAGTTTATAATTACCTACTTATACTTTGTTGATCTTGTCAAATGTATCATGTAGAAAATGCTGAATGAAATATACTATGAATAACTTAAAACTATGATTTATTTATACCGTAACAGTATAGTCCTTTTTATTTCTATGCTTGAAAACTCTGCACTTTCGACAAAATAAGTCACAACCATCTTATATTTTTTGAAAAATTCAATTGACATTCGCTACAAAATAATGTTTACTTTCAAAACTATAAGTTCAATTAAGTTTACATACAGGGGATACGTCACGTGACACTGATTACTAAAAAACAATATTAATTTAAATAAAAACGGTGCAGTGACCCTTCATTTGTTTTTATATCATTTTAATGACAAAAATTTCAAAAATATTATATATGCATCTTCCCTATTATAAATTAAAAATTAATTAAAACCGTTTCTCGGTTCTGGGTTTAGGGTGAAAAAGACCCACAATTAAGGGATGGGCACGAACTTTAGGGAACGGATAATATTGAGTAATATTCATCTAACTTTGTTAATTTACTTTGACGTCTCACAAACGTCGCAATTCTGACATTTCCTTGCTTAAATAATAATAACATGTATTTTCTGGTATGGCAGCGTACGTTTTAAGGAAAGACCACCGATTAACAGACAGATACTGGATGACTAGTTTACTATAGTTATTTCCAGTGTCATGTCCTGCGGTGCTTTAATGTGGAAGCGTGCTGCAGATATAACATATAATCTATATTCACTCTGCAGAGAAAGAGCTATCGAAGCATTTATAAATAATCTACGTAGTCGTGAATCCCGTGAATCCCTATTTAAGAAAATTAACATCCTGGCGGTGCCTTGACAGTATATTTATGAAAACATTATGTATGTCAGAAAAAAAACTGCATCTATTTACAAAACGATGTGAAAGTCATCACGAACTACACTAACACTACTAGAGAACGAAATAAATTAGTTCAACCAAAATTTAAATTAACAAAAGTGCAAACATCTTTTATGGGGGGGGGTACCTACTGTATCAAATTCCACAATAAAATACGAGCTTATATTGTACAACCAAATGAGAAGAAATTTAAAACTTGAATAATAGACATTGTTACTTTTAGAAAACATTGATATTATCTTATATGATATTGATATCGATTTTTATGTTACAGTTCTAGCGCGGCTTCGCTCGCGTGTTCATATTTATATATTTAGCGCGGAACCCTAATTATTTTTCATGGAAATCGGTCCACCCGTTCCGGAGATTAGCCGGAACAAACAGACAGAAAGACGGACAGACAGATAAAAATTTAAAAAACTGATTTTTAGGCCTAGGTATCGTGCAAATAACTAGAATTTAAGAAAACCTATTATTTTGACATTACAAAGAGACACTGTATTAACGATTTAGAAAATTTTGAATTGTACAAATGAGAACTGTATAAATTACATTTTAAGTTAATTTTCTATGTTGGCTGGCAGTTCTGAGTATTTCATGCTCGCCTAGAAGTCCAGCCGAGAGTCGTTCGGCTCCCTTTAATATGGTTGAGGTGGACGATGTCTGACGCTTGCATCATACTCGTAAACGAGTGGCGTTGGTTGGGGCTGGTCTTCTCCGGACTTAGGAGAGTTCCGGATGTCTTAATAAAAGCTGTTCCCGGATCCCTCCTACTTAAGGCGCAGTACGGCACACCGTGTGGTTTTAGTCGGTTCGATTCCGACACACCGCCCCACCGAAAACCCCGGTGGGGTGACGGCCCGAGAGGGTTTCCACACGCATAAAAAAAAAATGGTCTTCTCCGGACTATTACTTAGATTAGTAGTAACTTGCGCGACTGTTTATATTTTAGAACGAGTTACATTGGCCTCACATTTCATTTGCGCTCATAAGCAATGTAATTAGAGACTTGTAAAAAACACGTTGTAAAAGAGTGTCCTTGGAGTGTCTTGCCTGTTCTTATCCATAGGATCTAATTATTGGAACAGGCAACTAGCTTCACGACTGACTTAGTTTAACTGACTACTATTCCTGACAATTCAATAATACCTATAATTGATTTAATTGGAATCAATGATTTTAATTTTATTGATTATATTTAATTTGATATGGACTTTATCATAATATTAAACAAAACAGCCTTGGAATGTGGAATGTGTAAAGTTAAAGATTTTAAATAGTATTTTTTTTTTCGGAACTATTCACTCAGTTATTTAGAAAATCCACAAAAACTAACTTAAAAAGTTTTCAAAGTCAGTTTTTATGTTTGTTTATTAGTTTTGTTATTTTCATTTCGTACAGTACAATTTAAAATCTTTAACTTTACACATTCCACCTGCTTTTATAAAAACGGAGGTTCAAAGGGTGGAGGTGGAAATTCAAATGGTCATAACTTTTAAACTAAACTTTTTTATTTCAAAAATTATTTTTTATAAGTGCATGCTGGAGTCATGCCCTTTCAGTGATTTAAGTACATGTTCCATTATCAGATGCACCCTATATATAATACTCAGTATTTTCAACAAACATACAACACCCCCCTTGTATCCTGGAGGTAAGAAACTACATATCTTATTCTTCACAGCACTTATTACTGAGACAATACATCCTTTAAAAGTGTCATTTAAAGTTCTGCGATCTACAGCAATATATTATTTTATTACTATTTAAAAACGAATACATTTCTTTAAACAGGCGTGTCTAAGGCATCCAGGGAGCGCATCTGCGAGAGAAAACCGCGACACGGTGTTCTGTCAGATGCGGCGGGCGATGGACCTTATTCACTATGTTGTGAGGGACGGACTGCCGGGACACGAGGAACACACGCAAGAGGTTTGACATATGTACATTCTTGCACTTACCTCTTTTGTTCGCCAAAATAATCCACCTGTTCAAAGGTACTTCACCCTTCATTATAAAAAGGAAAGCCGGTACTAGGTTCTTCTCTCGTCTTATTCTGACTGTGCATGAACGTAATTAAAATTGTAATTAAGGATACGTGAAAACCAACAGTAATTAATAGTTTATGCTTGCATTCGAAATGAATTACATAAAAAAAATAAAGACCAGAGAAATTTTAAAACTGTAATAATAAAAAATAAAAAAGGTTTACACGTTTAACTCCCTAACTACTACTTATTAAAGTATTAAATCCATAGCTCTAATACTAAATTGCTAACTAACTTTATTAAATTAGACATTTAATCAATCAATCACGCTTTTGAATGTACTGAATATCTTAAATGTTATGAAAGGTGTGGGCTTTTAAGTGATAGCTGAACGAAGGTGATATCTTTTTTATTCCTATTTATTTGATAAATATTTAATTTTTATTTGATTTCTACCAAACCATACCTAAATGGAATATCCACTATCCACTGCTAATAAAAAGACCGGTCAGTTGACCAGGTCCTCGGTCTATCTAATTGGAGGACGTTCCACGCTTCACTTTTCCATTCGTGGTTGCAATTTTAAAATGTGCAAATATTCCAGATTTCAGTTTACGGCAAAATATGTATCTACATCGAGAGATACGATTCATTTTACACTATAGATAGATTCAGTGACACGAAGAGAAAAAATATTCCCGCAACATATTTTAGAGAAAGTCCATTTTTTAGGCGGGACTAGAATCGTTGTCGGAGACTTCAGGCTCCTCGGAATACTTACTAAGACATTTTTATAAAAATAATCAGCATACATTACATAAAATAGGTAATCATTTTTTAATGATCCATACTACCTACGTACCACATTTTACTAATGCTACAAATTAATATGTAACCTCGAGTTATCATTGCTGCTTTTGTTTATCATTCCATTCGAAATACAAATAAAACAAATGACAATTACTCGTACCATCTTCAACAAACATGCCTAAATTTTTTGGATTTAAAATAAAATAATATTATTATTAGGAGCTTATTATTATGCCTACGACTTCGTCTGCGTAGAGTAAGTACTTCGGGTAGTCTATTTTTTGTAAAAGCTTAATGTACCTATATTAATTAAGTAAATATAAAAATTGTGGTATCTACGTTTAAATAGGTAAAAGTCGTAGCTTGCATAATTTTACTCATTTTGGTTTTTTCCATCCTGTGGACCAGGGAATTTATTTTTCTTTTATAAATGTTTGTGTTGTATGTTTGTGGTATGTTGGACTAGAACCGACTAAAACCACTTGGAGTTACGTCACGAAATCCACGGAATCCACGGGTCTGATGTGTACCCTAGAGAGGAAATCCCTGTGAACTTCGACAGACTGTTAAACAATAGGTGACTCCAATGTGGAGTGCGAAGGGCGTTGCCCTCTCTGATTCAGAGAGACTTTCTGCTAGGACGACGCGACGGCGGGTAACGGCGGGTTCCCTTTCCGCCGCCAACTCTTTCGCCAATCTCTTTCTTCTCTTCGAACCATGGATCGAACCCGAGAAACTTCCCGCACCGATAGCCGTCGCCGTCGCTAGGTGGATGCCGATGCTCTGGCCAGCACCAAGCACTCCGCTAAAATTGTACACCTGCTACCTGCTTACCAAAAGCATGGATATGATGAATTTTTATATTCCTTAACTGGATGAATGATCTGTCTCGCATACAAACTTTGATCTCCTATTAAAATAAGCCCATGTCCTTTTCGAAGGTCTTGTTTATCTCTATACCAAAATTCATCAAAGTTGGTCGAGCGGTTTAGGCGTGAAAGCTAACAGACAGACAGAGTTGCTTTCGCTTATTTATAATATTATTCGCATTTATAACATTAAGTAAGCCCATGTGGATAATTCAATAATTTAATAGCGTTTAAAGGATGTAGGGTGATCTTTTTAGAGCTAATCAAAAGTATAATTTTAGGTGTTCCTGCTAGTTACTTAAACCATTTAACGTAGACAGTATTATAAATTATCACATCACCATATAATCGTACCTTTAAAAACCTAAACGCAGTTAAAAATAAATAAATTCGTTAACAAGCAGAGTAAAAAAGTATTGTATTTCTCTTTTTATTTTTAATATCGCGTGTAGTACACGAACTCGGAAACCAATGGGTAAGTATCTAAGACGCCACAAGTGCAAACATTTACCGGCGAGGCGGTATATGTCATCAGCTAAATAAGTTTAGCAGAGAGATGCCGGCACTGAGCTGTTCTAGAGTGTAGTCAACACATATTACACAGGCATGTTGTTACACTTAGTTCATAGAGTATCAAAAGCTGTTCAACATACACTTTATTAGAACTACTACACAATTTCATTTCAATTTATGATTTGCTGAAATTAATAAGCAATTGATACGAACATCGTTTTAATTTTCGAAAACTTATTTGACAAACATAAGGACAATAAATGCCGATCTTCAAAATTGATATTACAATGTATGAGAGGAGAGTTTATTAATTTTGTTTGTAACAGTTAACTTTATCTCCAGAAGCCAAAATAAAAACAGAAAATAGCAGGACAGAACTACACGTTACATAACTAATTGTGATAAATTACCGAATTAAATAATGCGGTAAGATTAAGATAAGAGTTAATGTGAATGTATTGCTAAAAGGTACCACTGTGTAATTCTTTGGAATCATAATCTGGATTCAACCAACAATGCTGATTGTAAGCGGTGATTTGTTTGTCAAATTGATTAATGGCCATATGTTGGTAACATATGTTAGGGGAAAGTGGGTAACAGTGGATCACGGGGTACAGTGGATCATTTGCTATAATTTCGAATATTTTATGTGCACGGGAGTGAACAAAGAACGCTTAGTAGCTGCTCTTAAACACCTCCCTCAGCCCAACCAATCGTTGCGGCAGCAACGATTAGATTAATACGGCAGTATTAAAGCGCCAGAACGTACTGCGACATTTCGGTCAACAGATAAGAACGAAAGTATATTTTTACGTGTTTTAAATTTTGAATTGTATTTAAATATGTTTCCGGACATTTAGTTCCTTTTTAATGCTTGGTAATTCTTATAATTAAAAGTACTTGTATTTTTTTGACTTTAGAAACGTCTTTTTCTTTGTGTGAACATGTTTTATTAATAACTGTCATTGAGTCACAATAAATCATTTTGATTTGGAGTACAGTGGATCAGCGATCCACTCGTATATTTTTATTTCAAGTTGAAAGGATTAATTTTATAGGTATAACTGAAGAAGTATTTATGTTGTTAATTGTTGGTGTCTTTATAATTTTCATATTATAATGTTATAGGGTAAATTTTAAATAATAATTCACTACTCAAAAGTTTACGACCATATACGACCTATATTATGTTGCAATGGTTCCAAGAGAGACAAATTATAAAATTCCAATAATTGTAAACTTTACAAACTTTTGTAAGATTGTTTAGAATATTCGATTAAGTATTCTTTTATGGTTCAAATAACCAACAACTCAACTGATCCACTGTCACCCATGCACCGATCCAAAGTGACCCAATCCTTGGTCACAGTGAATCTTTTCCCAACTTTTTTTTCAAAGACTATAATTTGTAAACTTACGTATTATTCGTCAACAAATGCCTTTTTCTTTAAAGATTAATTACCCTTCCTATAATTTAATTGTAGAAAACAGTGATTTAGCGATAAACCTTGTAGCTGTAGGAGTTAGAATAAAAAGTGATCCACTATTACCGACTCTCCCCTACGCTTTTATCGTACTTTCGAATAACCGTAGGCCCGTTGGTCATAAGTAGTCATAACCGCCGCTACAAGTTATAAGTTTTTATTAATGGTTTTTAAAAATAATATATTAGAATAATAAAGGAATAACTTATTGTCAAATAGTAATGCCATACTTAACAAATATTTCCATCTGAATGAAGCAAACGTGAATCTTTAATAACACAACAGACTAATACGTATGTGTAAAATTTTTAAGAATTATTATTAATACCATTATTTATTACATTTAAAATATGTATATTGAAACACTGATCTTTCTTTTTATATTTGTTTCAAACATGATCAATTTACATTTCATCATAACCTGATACCCATCTATGGAATGGTTCTAATATATTTACATTCAAAAGAAGATTACAGTACGGTGTACTTAAAATCCGAAGCTCAGAGCTATAAGTGTACGACGACATAAGTGTTATATTACATGAAACACTGGAGAGGTTTCCCCGACTCGCGACACCAACCGGAAGAACAGACATGTACCTACTTGGCAAGTAACGTACTTATAAAATATGTCGACTTTTACAACGTGCACTGTTATTTTAATGCCTAAGTTTTTTTATTAGGAATACCTATCATAGATTTAAAGCAAAACTTTCATCCCTAAACATATTAATTAATTCTTCAGGGAAAGTTTTCACATTAATCTTATATTATGAGCTGTTTTCAAGGAACTCTATTATAATAGTCTACAAAGTTGGTTGCAAAACAGAACTTCACGCTTTATATGTAATGTAGCTACTGGCTTTATGTGGTTGATATCCGGTACCTATGTTTATTTCGATTTTGGTTTCGAAAAATCGAGATGATTCTATTGCTTATTGCTATGATAAATTAATCTTTAAACATCATTATATGTTCAGCAAAGAATTAATTAGTATAGTATTAGCTTTTCTATACAGTATAATCTATAATCCATTCAAGGATTGTCTGTAAGCGATCGACTGTAACTTTTAGTGTCAATAAACATTTATCTAATCGCACATACGAGTATCTAATCTAAACAGCACTTGTCTTATATTCTTTGAAGCCACATTCCTTGTATTTAAAGCAAATATTATAGAGAAACTGATGGTTAGTTAGTTCGTTAATACTAATACTGTAATTAGAGAATAATGGCGTAGATAAACCGGATGTTCAGTTTTCTAAAACTAGAAATACACTACTTACATTGTTTCAGTAAATCCTACTATTAAATACCGTATAGATATCGTCCACATTTAAATGGTTATCATTTTTGTTTCATTTGACAAAGCTCTTCCACCTACTTCTGTCTGCATCTGTACTGTCACTGCATCACATAAATACCGTATCATAGTTACGATGTTGCGGTCGGAATTCGGAAAGCGCAAAATGAAATCATATGTGACGAAACACCGTGCATTTTTTCAAATGCACGAAGGTAATTTACTCTTAGCCTTTTGAGTACTGCTTTTAGTGTTCGTTTAGCATACGTTTAATTACATTTTAATTAAATTAATATAGTGTTTCACTATTTATGATCAAAACTTTGTGTCAAAATTGTTCAGATGGACATGGTTATTATACCAAGTTGTTTAAATCTTTAGTAATTCTATTAAATATTACTATTAAAATCGAGTTGGGCATCCCCACTGATGTTTGTAGTTTCAACAAGCAACTAGAAAAGTAAATTAAAAATGATAACATCGCCGTAATATCGGGCAGACTACGGACTGTATCTCGTGATATGAATCGACGCGCTATCACGATGGGCAGTCTTAAGTCGTCCCCTATAATATATAGTTAGATATATATGGGCATAATCACCTCGAAAATTCTGATGCATTTTACATGTTTAGTTTACATATATATTTACATGACATGACAATAACTATTCATTTATTTTATTTTATTCAATTATCCACAAACCTAAATAAAGTGCAAAGAACGCAATCTGATGATCGACTTATCTGTAAATCTGATAGTTTTTCCGAAACTATGTAACATAAACTTCTACTAATAAGAGTATGGAAAGTAGGATAGACCAGGTACTTAATCATTCTATAATTATCTTTTTATAGACACTATAAAAGAACGCCCACTTTTCATATCGCTGAGCAATCCTCAATATAACCGTCTCTCAACTACTCTTTCTAATTCTTGAAGCATAAACACTATTTTATTTCTTTTCTTGTAGATGAAACCTTTCTCGGATAGTCATGAACAGGTATAAATTACTAATTGCAGGTAGTCGAGTTCATTTTTTTTAAAGAACAATTGTTGTACATAATATGCACTAGAATTATTCTTCTTGAATGCTTTATTTACATATGTTTTGTGACCCAAGTATGCAACTTGCTTCCTCATAAATGATATTCAACTATATTTGAATATACAAAAACTCAGAGTTCCTGTATTTTTAATTTTCTTTTAACCTACTATTTTCGTTTACTTGATGTGAGGTTTTTAATAGTTCAAGTGAATTCTTTCATTCTCTACACGTCCTCCAAATATGCACCAAAAAGTTTCAGGAACTCCCGAGGTTGAGGAAGCATACATTTTTATCAATTCAATTATGTAAACAGCACCTATGTTTGCTATAAAGTAGTCATAGTTTTGAATACTTTAAATATGTTTTTTACTCATCACTAAATATTGCTAACACCACGCAGAACAGCTTAGGATTAATGGCCTGGCTAAGCTTCACGCTGCGTTATTAATGTTATAGGTACGTATACAACATTTCTGCGATTAGATAGATATCAGATACAGCTACTGGTGAGTAAATATGGAATAAATATTGTGCAAATGAAGCCTGACATAAACATTTTTAAATAGTTACTAATTTAGATCTCAAAATAACATAATAGAATAATGCTTATTAGAAAACGTAGTTTTGTTAAATACATTCCAAACATTTCCACTGTTGTTAGTACCTTCACTAATCGAAACTGTCTAACAGTTTTTTTATGTCTACACTAGGTATTTGATGTATAAGCAGGTAGGAGCTATCACATGCATATTTTCAACATGTATTTCATAATAATAAAGTTAGTGTTACATATAGGCTGCACAGTGGGAAGCTGGTACTGCGCTCGGTGCGCTTCGTGGTTTGACGGGCCAAGTGCGGACGGCGAGAGCGAGAGGCGGCGCCGACGCAGTTCGGCGTCGTGCCCTGGCTGGCACCCTTCGAGCTCTCGTTGAACGCACTCACGATTTCACCGACTCCGCCTACACCTCCCATGAACACCGACAACGGATACTCACACTTGCCGAAAGAATAGCGTATGAATTAGAAAGATTAGTTGCTGTCGCCGTATCCCTGGTAAGAAGTCATTTACTCATTTCAGTTGTCGCTCATTTTCTTAATCATTTTAGAGAGTAAACATTTTAGGAAGAGCAAGGAGCAAGTGGAGGTGCAACGGCACTTGAAAGTGCGTGTACCGGGGCGACGGGTGCCGCTTCTGAGTTGGAGCGAGCGCTGGTCGCCGCAGCACGTGACCAGGCAAGAGACTTGGCCCCGCTTGCTGATGAGGCAAAGCGACTCGCTTCTGACCTTGCATATATAGGTAAACAATGTTCGTGTCCGTTTATTAACCACTAATACCTAAAATTATCTGCTTCAATATGTAGAGTGTGTAATCGCTACGTAGCAGTAGATCTGTACTTCTTGTATTTCAATGTATGTCTTTGCCTTGCAGCTAGTTCCTGTGGTGAGAGAGAATCAGAGAGACTGCACAATATAGCCAGCCGGCTTCATGAACAATTAGATCACATAATAGAGGTAAATTATATTCTTGGTAGACAATACATGAATACATATACATACATTTTGTTACAAAATGCTCCAAAATCAATCTTTAAATCTTGAACCTGCAGGTTTGCAAATTACTCAGGCATATAGCGATGTCAGAAACACTGCAAGTCAGTGCAAAGTTTGCAGAAATCAATCTTAGAATATACGGTCCACAAGTGGTAACAGCGGCGAGAACGTTGGCAGCTCACCCCAGCAGTACTGCGGCGAGAGAGAACCTCGATGTATTCGTAGACATGTGGGCGTGGTTGCTCGCTGATGCTGCGAGGCTGGCCCGAGAGCTTCTCGACCTCACAGATGACAGACCCGACAAACAGCAGTATAGCAGTTTGCCAAGGCCTGGGGTTAGTTCCATTTGCAATAAATAATTTGCGACCTTGGCTTTTATAAATTTTATCTGATTAACAATTATAAATTTTATAAACAGAAACATGGAACGACGAGCAAACCATTAAAAGCCGTGAGACTGGATTCCGACGAACAAGCGAAGATCGCGAAATCTGGCCTCGAAATGAAAATGATGTCCTCAGAAATGGATGCAGAAACTGAAAAGTGGCAGGGTGCAGCTGTCGATGAAAACAACGATATTGTGAAGAGGTACGATGAGTAAAAATGTTCTAATATTCAGAATGAATTAGTTTTGATGTAGGTAATATGTATAATTTTCTATATCTTCAGGGCAAAAAATATGTCTTCCATGGCCTTCGCTATGTACCAATTCACAAAAGGTGAGGGCCGTCTAAACACTACTCAAGACCTCTTCACACAGGCTGAGTACTTCGCGGAAGAAGCCAATAGACTATATAAAATTGTTAGACAATTTTCGTATCAGGTAATATTTTTTTTTAGCTCAAGTGATGATGAGAACTTATGAGTATCTTCAGTAACAAACTCTTCACGAAACTCATTTATGTCAAACATCGATATTCGATGTGATATATTTCCAGGTGCCTGCGGGGGCGACAAAGAAAGAACTTCTAGAGCATCTAGATAAAGTACCGACGTACGTCCAACAGCTACAATTTACGGTGAAGGAACCCACGGTTGGGCGCGCAGCAACTTTCAGCAAAGTAGACAATGTCATACAAGAAACCAAACATCTTATGAATGTTATAAGTAAAGTCGTCACTACGTGTTTCGACTGTGCCAACAAGGTGAACACTCAATCCAAAATTTTATTTGTTTATATGATTATATTTTTAAATTCCTTTTTCGAGCAACACTTCGCACTTTTTTGACAGTTTAGTAAATTTTTCTAGGAACTATAAAGATTTTAGTGCATCGGAACATAATGTTCCTTAGGTACCTTTGCCGTGGGAGGCCCGTGTGGGAGTGGTTAAAAGGCACCAGAGTGTTGCACCTGTTAAGTACTTTAAAGATTCTATTTCATTCGTGATTGTTAGCGTTTCGGGAAAACGGTGAAGCAGTGTGATCCTAAACACGAGATTTATTCTTGATTTTTTGATTTCTGGATTGTAATTTGTCTAAACATTCTTATATACTTCTTATTCAACATTTATATCATCAAGAATGAATCTTTTAATTAGTTATTAGAAATAGTTTTATAGGTAGGTATATATCTAGTAATAGACCAGTTTAAATTTGAATATTCCCACTTTTATTTATTATTTATTGTATTTTACTTCTTATCTGTTTTTTCTTCAACGCACGTACCTCTACAACAGGGTCTGATTCCGCTGGACAAAGCAATAAACAAATCTTCAGCAAATACAAGGGACGACTCGGTCTGTCTGTTCTGGCACCCTTCTATATGTTATTATTATACTCACCTGATATAATATGTGTACCTCTTGTGTATGTAGTTTATCTCAGCATGTTCAGTATAATCATACCCATAAGAAAGTATAAACAAAATATCCCTCATGCTCATAAATATTTAGGCTAATAACTGAATCCTATCGCCCTATTACCATTTTATATGGTTAGTTAATACCTCGCTAACTGAGTTTTGGCTAAAGATGTTTTGCGCGTTATTGTTGGTGAAAAGTATCATATATATATATATGTTTATATCCTCGACCGCCGACCGATATTACTTATGCTTTTTTATTTTTTTTCTTTTGTTGTTTTAATTTTTTTCAATTATATTTAATTTCAGTATTCCCTATGTATGCCTGAGAGAGTTCCTATGCATTGGAAGCCAAATTTACAAAAAGCATCCACGTATAAGAGTGAAAATAGTGTACTGAATGGTTGAAGTAGGTATTTATGTGGATTCAGAATTGTGGTTTTGTGTCTAACGTTTGTATTCAATGCAATTCATTAACAAACTGACAAATGACTAATATCGTGGATTTAGTGTAGTATTGTTTGGTGTAACTCATAGCTATTTTAATGTTGTTGGTGTGGTGTTGCAATGATAACTTAGATTAGAATCTGTGTGGTATTTTAACTATTCATTATAAAGTTTACAAACTCATAATAAACTTTAAATGGATTTGATTTTTTTTCTCTTTTGCGTAATGTGGCTGTTTATCTCACATTTTCAGTCAAAAATTAGAAAATCCCCCTAAAATTTAACAAAAAATTCCAAAAATATTTATTCCGCAAGCATAGTGTTTCTTGTTGTCAATATGAGTTATGTATACTATAGACTTGTGTATAGTTATAAATAAAATACAGATAGGTACTGTTGTATGGAAAGGATAGAGACAAATTGTAAAAAAATCTTCGAGGTTATTTGAATCCGACCTTGCCAAACCAAACTTTTCCTGAGGATAACTTTCTTTTGCCCGACTTTGAACTAATGCCCTTGTATGAGACTAACGCTAATCTTATGTAATACAGTACAACCTGGACTTCACGGGTCTGAGCGCGGGTGGGGCGAGCGCGGGGGGCGGCCGAGGGACTTCGAGAGATGAAGAGTCAGGTGCGGGAGGTGGAGGCGACGCCAAACCAGGAGGGAGCAGTTCCGACACGGCCATGTGACAGTACGGCATGGGCCGGCGCGGCAAGGGCGACGCGCGCCGGACCAGGGTCAGCTTCCTCTTGTTTTAAAGACTTAAACGTCTTGAAACAACTCGTCGCCTAAATTCGGAAGAACTGATACCAAACTGCGCCATACATAAAACTGCACACGTACTTATGTCTATATTATTAAAATGATTAAAAAGGTTGCTAGCCGAGATAATGGAAAAAAGCAGTCTATTGAAGTTTAGGAATTTCATAATATAGTAGGTACTTCTCGTGAAATACCTACGAAACAAAAAAATATCGAACTTACTGGATGTTTAAAACAATAGGGTACGAGCACAATAACTGCTTAGATACTATCAGGCAATCTGTATGATTGTTTACCGCTTTAGTCTTATAAACAGAGTAAAGCCACGAAGAGCATTCTGTACAGATTTATGTATTGCCAGTTCAGCGTCGGTTCGGTGGACCACACGCAATAATGACTGACCTGGAAACACTTAATCTTGCACAGGCAGACGTTGGGGCGTGTGATCTTAAACTCCGACTAACTTTTGCTGACAAATAATTATAACTAGCACGACTACGGCAGTTATTTAATTTGTGCAGCAATATATGTAGTAATAAGATGGACAGTACGATATACAAAGTAAGTTTCTGCAGAGCACTTGCGACACACAAAACGTCTTTTCAACTCAACTCTCTTAGTGTTTTTACTCTTAATGCTAGATCGCAAGCGTACGGATGCGACGCCTTTGGCTGTGGATCTAAGTAAACTTAAAGTAATAATTATTATGTGATGTAATCATTGGTTATTATATTACCTGCGCCTTCAATGTTAACACCACGATATATGACGTACTTACTTCGAAAGTAGACATTTTTGTGCTAAACTTATTGCTAGAGTAGTAATGGTATATACAGACAGTTGTTGCAGACATGTTACGAATAATGCCTCGAATAGAACAATTTGTGATCAATATTTAAGAAAAGAGTGAAATCGTACAATAAATATAATACTTGTTACACTTTCATATTGTTACACATTGTTACAATTAATACGTAAACAACACAGAGAAGCCTATTTTTTTAAGTTTCCCTTTCTAAGCCTATTACGATAAGTACTTCGTATCCTACAAATTATGTGTTATGTGAATACTTGTACACCTGCGTCACTGTCCTCTATATTGTTTACACATAAGCTGTCACTTCTCTCTGCACCCTTCTGCACTATCCGTGGTCCTGTTGCACTTTGTTTTGCGTTATGCACGTTCGCTTCCTCACTTTCATTTGACATCGATGGCGACCCTTTATGTTTGATACATGCTACTTCTACCACATAATACTTCAAACGACACAGTGTTAATCTTGCATTCGGTGTTATCGCATTATTAGTCATTTCTATTTCAACGAGTTCGTGTACATACATACATATTAGAATACGGTCATATTGACATTATACGCAAGCTGCGCGTACGGCGAGGAAACATTGCATGATTGTGAAACGGAATAAATAGATGTGTGTTGCATGTGTGTAAAACGTGATTTGAGTAATTAATGTCGTACGTCATCTTTTCGACGGGAGGATGTTTAATGTTAAGATGAGGGAAATTGACCCTGGTGGTCGCTACCGCGATCCCCATTCGCCCAACACGCGGTGTTATACAGACCATGGCTTCAGATCCACCGCGGCACAGAATGCGGGCACTGTATCTACTAATGCATGCTCTAATGTGACTGCTGACTGCTCGTTGTATGTAGCGCATCGCGCGGCATGTCGCAATATCGCTGATCGATAATGAACATATCAAACTTTGTAGGTGTAAGTACCAGTTGTCTGGAATCTAACGACATAGTCGTTATTTAGTATTTAAAAGCTTTATTGTTAGAATAATGAGCGTGCCTCGCTTTAGGCTTTGACGAATTCTGTATAATACTTGGAAGCTGCGACAACCCAGGAATAAAGTAAATTATAAAAAAATAAACGATTTAAGCTAATTCAAATTATCGTAGTGGAGAAACTACACCTGCTAAATTAATATCCAGATTTTTAAATACCGAGTCGTTCCTGTAAGTAAAGGACGCAACTGTATTTGCAATCACTCGTTGGCAAGCTAATGTGACCTTACTTTTAATTCACAGTAAGTATTTAGAATTTATTTAGAAGATGCTTAGCCAAGTACGGCTATTTAATAAACCTTTCACTAAGATAACTCCGAAGTACCAATTTTGCTTCGCTACCGCTATTACACTGTCACTTGACGAGTCGCCGACAAGCGATGACTGTTGCCTGTCTTCTGTGCTGAAGCTACATTGACACCGGTCTATATAACACTTGGCTTGTTTCATTCATACTTTAAGCATTTACTCTTCTACTAACAATGTGAACTGTTGGCTTTCGTATTATAGCTATAAACGAAATTGTTATTTAATACTTACCTACTGACTACTTTAATTAATATCTAACTATGTTTATCGCCTTCTTAGTTACTTTAGTCGCGTACTAATCTAGCCTACTACTAATTATTATATAAGTCAGTTTCAATTGTAATACGAAATGATTAGATTAGATACCACAATATTATGATTAATGTAAAGAGCTTGATAAAGCTTTATAATGAAGAGTTGTGAATCGAACTTGTGGCCACGTAAAGTTAGAGCAAAGATTAGCGTAAATTGCTTTGACTGTTAATAACAATTAAGTTTATTAAGGGTTTTTACTAAGTTTAGTAAAGTAACGATGTTAATTGATTCTTGGCTATATAAGGATATATTCCCCTCAAGGAAACAGGAAAATCTCGAATGTATGTGGGTAAAAAAACAATTGTGTTTATGAAAAACACTCATTAGCATTTTATTGCATATAATATTATTTCCATCATTAATGAATTGTGCCAAAACAATTCGTGTAAAACGATTATTTTAAAATATCAAGTTATCATGTTTATTTAGTATTGAAAAAAATCCTACAAAACATTGTATTTAATGAGCCACGCATTCACCCATATACCTACCTAATTATCAGTCACAGCTTACATCAAAGGTCTTTTCATGGTATAAGGTTAACGAATACATGGTATAATTTATGAATCACTTAGGATCATCGGAGTACATACGTATATTGTAGGTCGTGAATACAATAGCTGTGCCATTGTGCCTCCTCGCGTAGCGTACGAGTGTATAGCGCCTACTGTTGGCAGAACGTTAGCTAGCTAACTCCACGCGAAACGTTTAGTTTATTCAATAATTGTGAAATACACAATAATTAACTTCCATGGCATTAACGATATCATAATTGATCGGTTAGAGTATAAGTAGCGATTAGCGATACAGTGATTTGTGATATTACAAGATACCTATCGAGATTTAGTACAACGTCCTTTTATTTCAACGTTTATATAGTAATTAAATATAGAATGACACGAATGAACACCAAGATAGTTACCATTATTGCTAATATGTACGTATAGTTAAGATTAATATAGTCAAGTCATATAGGTACTCCGCGGTACTTCGACCGAGGTAAACGTAGTTAGGGATTCTTCTGACTTATATGTAGTAGATAGATATATTTTATAGAGATGCCTAATGCATAATATGGTTATGATCTTTGTAAACAGAGAAAAACTCGCTTAGAAGACATTCTAATCATATGTAAAATAACGCAATGGCCTGATAAATTAAATGAGCTACCTCCGCTGAGCAATCTTAAGCACCAGAGAACCATTTAGTATAAGGAACTTTTAAGATATTTCTTTGCACTTCATTCGTATATTAAAACAAACCGTTCTAATATAGAATTTTAACATGTGTAATAATTCCTATTCACTACTATTCACAACAATATCAGGTAGTGTTAGAGTAACGCATTTGTGTTGATAAATGACCTAAGAACTATAATGCACAATTTAAAACCTTTGACCTTTTCCATAACTTGACCTAGTAAAGTTTACTTTCGTTCATAAATTTTGATTTAAGATTGATTCATATTGCATATAATTTTGGTAACGAATATATATGTTGAACGTTAATAGAACTAATATATAAAAAATACAAACTAAGTGAGGTGCAAAGTACCTAATTTTAATGACTACATATATTTTCTATTATTATCTTATATATAATGTAAAAATTGATTATAACCCTGAAGGATTAAAACCCCGATAATTAATAGGTACTTATTGTAAATATATTAATTTTGATAGAATTAAATTGAATGAAGATGTATTAGTTAAAATCACGTATCGTCGGATATTTTAAATCAATTGAATGTTACTTTGTGTATAAAAGATTGTATTGTCGATAAACTGTTGTGATTGTTATAATATACTTGAAGTTGCATTTTCATTATTATAAGTAGAAGTATATTTTCCATAGTGCTGCCAAAGATATTTAATATTATATCTAGATGTAGTAATGTTGTTTACATAACAGAATATTTTGAGGTTGTTCGTGAATTTATGGATTGTATTTTGATGTGGTCGACGAATGTAATAACACTGTGTACGTGATCTATTACATCACCAAATAAAAAGGGATTCATACGAGGAAACTGTAGTATCTTTTATTTACTAATACCTGAAAATAGGGTTCACTAACCTATACTTGCTAGCCGGAAGTACCGATTAATCCTTTACAGATAGGTATACCTTTTTACCTTTATCACCGTCACCTTAGAAGACATTAAAGCGAACTACCAAATTTACACATCCTTTCCTTTCGATAACTTCCTTCGCTGTAATTTTCAACTTTGCTTTGGCTGGCATTGAACCTATTATTAACATAGGTTGCAAATGGTACATATCTCAATTTTAACTTTGTTCAACTTTTGAGTCCTACAAAATCTCGATTTGAATAATTCTCAAGTACATACCAATAAGCTATTCATGTTTAGGTATCTGGGCCTGAAGTAGCCACGTGTCAGCGTAATATATGAAAATGAATGATAGACGCAAGTTACACTTGGCACGCTTATTCGCTGTATTTTATATAACGGCAGCTTAACTATAATGAAAAACATACATAGAGATAACCACCATAAGGAACAAAGAATGGACTCCATGCTCTCAGCCACTTTCGATTCCGCATCACAAATCTATAGATTTTAGAGCCAGTTTTGGATACTTTGCTACAAAATTCTGGGATGATATTCCTCTTCTTAGTAAAATTGTATTGTGGTTTTTGAAAAAGAGTTAGTGTTATTTAATTGACCATCATAACGAGCATCTTCAGGATTTAATTGTACCTACACAAAAACCTTTTTGAGCGTTCCTTAAAAATTGAAAAATACCTGGATACAAATTGGTATGAAGCGACAATCCTGATGTCATAAGCGCGGGCGAGCGATGCATGTTCATCTGTTTGCTATGCTCTGCCAAGCTTTCAGAGTCTGACCACGCGCTAACGCTCATAAGAAAAGCATGTCTTATAAACTTCAAGAAATCAGAATTAAAAACAAGGCGAAATGGTTTACACCTTACATTCACTTCACTGTCACTCTCACATAAACACAAAATAAAACTCTCAACTCCTATATATTACGTATTTATTTATACTTTATTCAAAGGTACAATATATTACATCGTCCGAACGTCCTTCCTCTTCCAACACACATCACAAGTCCATTGTAATGACTAAAGCAAATGATCTGTATGGTAAAGTGGGCAGAGACCCTACACAAAATACAAAATTAAGCATAATCTTATCACCTAAGTACTAAATTTAACTCGGAAGTCAATACTGTAGTGGAGGAAATAATACAAATTTAATTAAACATGCGATGCTGATTAAATAAGATTATGCATGTCTCATAAATTACTTGTCATTTAGTAACATCGCCCAATAAAATATATTTTGCTCATACGATAGTAATGTCTCAAAGAAATATTTACATAACCTAGTAAAGTTTGATAAGCAATATATTTTTGTGTAAGTTTTGTGAAAATATTAAAACAACAGTAACTTTAAGTGTGTAATAGAAGTTGTTCGAATAACCATATTATAAGTATGACAAAGACAACATAAAGAATATAAGATTTTGAATATAATACTAGACTGTTCCACGCATACGTATTTGTCAATGTTGATGAGAGATCCTTACACATTCCCTTATCAGTTATGTATTATAAGAAAGGCTAACAGCTAGCTAGAGCTAGGTTCTATTTCACAACTGAACTATGAGCATATTTTAATATCACTAAGCACAATATAACTTTGTATAGTCATAACAAACGTGCGAGTCAAACCTCCGACAGGTATTTGAATGCACCGATTAAGCCGAAATCGTATTACATTTTGTAATGATAAAGAAGTAAAAAATATTTCTTATCTAATTCATTTAAAATTTAGAATGGTGTATTACCTAATGCGAACTTCGAATACCTACAGTAGTCTCTCTCTACTTATAAATAACAGAAATAAAGTAGTAAACGGGTATCTCAAATATTATAATTGTAATTTTATTATGCTATATTTATCAGTAAAGACTTTAGTGCCTATGCATAATTTATTAGACATTTTGAGCTGAATCTGTTACGTAACCGCATAAGTCGTCTATCTAGTGTTTGTCAACATATTATAATTACATAAATACAATGAATCGTTAGACATACGTCTTCATATTAAAGCATACCACTATTATAAGCTATTTGGCATCTTTATGGACGTAAATGTCTAGTCATAATCTGTAATATTGTTTGTGCTACACTCAATGCTGCTCACAGCAAAAACTGTTATAAGATATAAAATAAATAATCATATAAAATATGTTTTACAAAATCTTTTGGAAACACAAGATGTATAAAATTAGGCCTCACTTATCATAATAAATGCTCTGTCATGGAAAAACCTTATAAATAAAATACATACAAAAGTAATCTCATACAATGTAGACATTGTATTATGTCTGTTTTGTATTAACTTCCTCAAGGCGTGTCAGTTATAATGTTATTTAGTTATGTAGTCTTTATTAATCGTTGTTTCATTATGCTACGTTCGTACAACTCTAGTTGCTAAGGAGGAGCTAAGTGCGCCGCGTGTGGACAAGGTCTTTATTATATTACTATTCCAGTTGCAACACTCTTAAAAGACCAATCTGGAAATTACGTAAAAAATCTCAATATGCGACTTTAAATTACAAGATTATAGTAAAAGTACAATAATTTTTGGCATACATCAAACAATTTTATTCGAACCTGCTACGTCCAGCGACATTTATCCTTTTACATGTATGGAATTATCGATCTATGAATTTATTTGAATAAAGAGAATGAGCCCTCTAAGACGTCATACAAACGCTATAAGTAACGCGACAGAGGTGCGTAAATTTAAATAAAATTAACCGTAAATGTAAAAGGGGCTATGTACTGTCCATATCATAAATGCTAACAGAAAAACTTGTCACCAAAAGAGTGATTTAGTCACAGAGAAAATTCAGTAAT
>OY982561.1:12904260-13101136 GCA_963859945.1 Euplagia quadripunctaria
CCCAGTAGTTTTATAGATTTGTTTGTAGTCTATTTACTCTGAAACGACTACGTTTCTACTTTAGCCAGGAGTAACATAGGCATTTTAGTTCAGTAATAGGCAGCCGAAGCCGCGAGCAGAGCTAGTATAGGTATATAAAGTATAGGTGTATTTACATTTACAATTTTTTTTTGTCAAATCTCTTTAGAATATCACATTAAACGTCAAATAATATCTAGAAAATACAGTATGCCGTGACTCACCTTTTCTAAATTATTTATATCAATATTTTTTTCGTCCTAAGCACACTTTGGTTTGCTTGTCTCGTGATTCGTAAGCAGGTGGTAATATTGTTGATACATAAATTCTTGACAGAAATATAAATATCAAACGTCTTTAGACAAAAAAGGATAAAAACAAATAGCACTTAAAAGAAAACGTACACAGGTAATCCTCGGCGAGATTACAGCGGGATCGTGGATCAAGTAGATGTGGGCAATGAAATCTGTGTAGATTTATGTGTCGTGGTGCGTTACCGGTTAGCGGGACCGGCTCTCAGGCTCCCGGACTCCCGCGCCCGGGTTTATCTTGTTTACGGTCTGGGACGCGGTGCGCCACCACCGCCGCCGCCTCGTCCGTGTCGCCTCGTCTGCCCACAAGCAATATCGCACGCCGACATGTTGTGCACGTTGAAAACTTGCCACTTTGTTATCCTTGTTTACACGCTACTATATATACAGTTAATTTAATATAAAGATATTGGAACACAGCTGAAGCTTTCATTCTTGGTGTGTTTTATTGCATTATAGTGTTGCTTTGTCTCATCTGCTTCAGTATTTGTTCTACTTCTATGTAGGATAGCAATACATATGTATATGATAAGCTTGTTAAAATTTCAGTAGTCAAACTTATTTTTAAGTAGTCTTAACTTAGTTACACAAATCTTGAAAACACCATAGAAAACGTTAATTAAAAAACACTGGGAGAAGTAACTGGGCTAGCAATTATTGCAAAAAATATAGCATAAACAATAGGCGCCTAACTAAATAATGTAATGGCCATTGTTTAGCACCTACAGCGTTAGCAGTCGCATTAAGCTAATGTTTATTTCGAACATGAAGCTTATCTAGTCTTCTCAAACGACACTAAAATTGTTGGTTGCAAGGTAGTTAACCCTTGCGCGGGCCCGGCGAGTGTGCGGAGAGGGGCGCGGATCGCGGTCGCCGTAAGCCCCACAATAGATAAAACAGTGATAGAACATGCACCGCGCCGCCGGTATGAATAATTCATTAGTTTCAGTTGCCACTTTTGTTGGTATCGGTAGATTTTCAGCGCTTCACACCGTCAAAAATATGCGTTGAGGGTCTGGTTATTGTTAGACTATGCTCTTTACCGTCTTGTTCATTTAAAATGAGCTGTGGTGAGTAGTGGTACTTTGTGAATCAAATGTTATTTTATAAACATACTTTGCTAGGATAGCCTAGCATCATAGGATGCTGATAAAACAAAGTAGTAAACTTGACAGTTGACTTTAGGCATTTTTCATGTGAGCTTAAATTTAGTACCCTTTTTACTTAGCGAGTTAGTATTTTAGTCTATCTTTGCTTTTCAATAGCATATTCTAGTCCAGATTTTTTTACCACTCTTTGTTTTTTCAATGCTTAAAAAAATCTTGATTGAATGAAAGCCAACATTTTCTAGTGAAAGCTGTTAGCGAAGGTTCAGTGAGGCGCCGCGCTCGTGTCTCCTCTAACCACCCGGACACCCCTGTGAATCCCGTTATAATTTACGATCATCCCGAAAAATCCCGGGATTATTTTTATTCGATAACGATAAAGGTGCCGCAGAGGGTTACCTTTATTATCACTCAGTGTGGGATGACTCTTTTACAACTTTATACATGTTAGAACGTTCAAATGGACTGTGCTATTAAGGGTTTTGTAAAGAGTAAAAATGTTACATGTGTTAAGTGCATTTTATTGCTTGAGGGTCTACTAACTTAATTTTATGAACTGGTAAAATATAGATATTCCTCAGTAATAGCAACTAAAAGCAACCTTACCTAATATTTTGATGTAATTATAACTTTTTGTCACAAGCGGTTTTTGGGGCTATATCCATCTGATCGAGACGGGCTTGGGGCGTCGCAGGCAGGATTAGACGCGGCCGAAAGTGATCCGTTATAATTTGGAGGGTGGACAGTGACGGCTGGTACGCACAGATTAGCCCCTTCGATAAACAATAGCATTAGTATGCGAGGACGCGCTGACCGACGCCGATCAGCCCAGCCGTGCTCGGATTAATTTGCCTCCTGAAAATTATGGAGGCCTCTATGTGGACCGAAACGATCACCGACCCGGAGAATATTGCTTTGTTTTCACTTGTACGCTTACTGAATTTGTCTTCAATCAGGATATCTGTAGTGGGTATATTTAGAATTATCTGTTTATGCAGGTTTGAAAAAGTAAATTTTGTGATTAAAACGTCACGTTGCAGCGTAGCATTATTTGCCTATAGTCATATTTACTAATAAGTTTTCAATCCTAATTTGTTTTTGAGCGAACAAGAACACTTTCTACACTATTGACCCTTCATTCCTAACCCTATACGCAATTTCTACTGCCTGGTTGACCCTATTCACCAGGAAGCTACTGTTCTGCTGCTGACTAGGCATAGTATTACAAATCAGCAGCGATATTATTTGGATGCTACTTAAGACTAAGGGATATTTTTTCTACAAAGATCGGGGACTACATGTGGCTAATTTATATTAGAAAACACACCAAGATCACGATATACCTAAGTAATCCAAGAGCTGTTTAAACAATAATAAAGATGGGTCGACCGTCTCTATGGGGTACAGATACGGTATTAAAAATTATAAGTTCACTCAGGCTTTAGTAAGTAAAGTATTTTTAACAATAGGAAGACAATAAATAATAAAACATAATGCAAGGTTAAGCACACACATACTCGTCAATTAAACTATTGTATTATGATGACATATGAATGTGACACGAACAATGAAAGATAACACAATAAAAATTTAAAAATACTTTAATGGAAATTAGTATAAATAAATCTACAATAGGAAACGTTAGTTTTGTACGAACTTCGCGAAAATCATCTTACAATTTTCTCGTCGGAACCATTTGATGAAAAACTCATGTGTGGTTTAGTTGGCAAGTTCATAACACAATTCGTGCACGAAATTTGAAAAATCTTCAGATTTAAATTGCTCGTTCACTCATCGCTTCTACGATATAACTATACCTACTTACTAAGTTATCTAGTACAACATTTACAGAACTACAGTTGTAAAAATACGCTTTTCGCCTCTATTTACACCGGAATAGAAAACCAACTGCTGCAGGTTAAGTTAATGCTTATTAACTTAACATGAACCTAAGAAGAGTTTCACATTCTGTATTTTTTATACTAGGCCCCATAAGGAAAATAAACATTACATAAGAAACTTAGGTAAACTAACTTCTAACAACAAATCGAATAGAAAACTATAGAACCACCTATTTTATAGTTTGTATCAACAAGGAACAAAACTCTCCAAATTCGACAACACAATTAAGAAAGTACGCACCGCAACTAGGTACTTTATTGGTAGAAGTTTGTAGGAGGAGTGAATGAAAAGTGAACCTCTTAATTTGGGCTGCTTTTAGTGAATGGCAATAAGCGTTAATTTTATTTGTACGCCCTGCGATATCCGGTTTCGACGGAAGCACACGCCTACTGCGCCGCCGCTAAGTAATGAGGCTACTGTTACAAACACTGCACTCTAGATGAAAGGCTATAAATTATCACATAATGCACATTACATTTTCAGCCTTAAGCCAAAGTCCTAAAGCTTTCTATTCTTTGTAGCAGTAAATGTCCTTCCCTTATTAACAGCTGACTATTTTATAATTGAAAATCGACAAGATTCATTTTGTGATGGTTTTATATTGCGAAGAAGTGGAAGGTAATTTTTATAGACTGTTCTATTTTGCTCTTAATAACTAAATTATAATGTGTTTATTTTACTTTACATTTATATTGTAGTTACAGCCGAGTAGTCGAACTATAAAATTCGATCCCTGGTAGCGTCTTCTAAAGTTTCTGTTTAATATACCTAAATAAATTACTACTTGTTATAATTCTGACGGAAAGAATCATTTCAAGAATTCATAAATAATATTGTATACTTGAGAGTTCTTCCGATTTTTCTAAAATCTTAATTTTTTTAAAACGGCAGCTTTCCTGACTTCAGATACCCTCGGGAATATCGAGGGTATGTGAAGTCAGTACGTAAAGCTGCCGTTTTCAAAAAAGGCTGATGTTATTAGTCGTATGCGCTTATTTTTGCTTATATTATTATCCTTAATATGTCCATAACTAATTTATTTGAAAAAAGGAAGCCATTTAGAATGTATCCCATTCTTTCGTATTGGCAATAAGCCGCCTAAGGGACCGATGAAGGTGAATAAGTAAATGGAAACTAATATTACAAAGAAATAATGAATATGTTGTGAGTTTGTGTGTATGATGAGAGTAATCTCCGGAAACCCAGCAACTTTTTGAAAAAAATCTTTCACTATTTGAAAGATACATTTCTCCAAATGTACATAAATATACGCTGTATATTATAGATATACCGGGGTGAAATGGGCCCGGACCAGTAATATACAACAACGTTAATTCATATTATTATATTCTAGTCATTAAATTTTACAACATTTTCTGACCTCCACAACACCATCAACACCATTCAGGTGTACTCAATCTTGATATACCTATGCTATTATAATTGATTTTTTGTATTTAAATATTTCTTGTGTCCAATTCTGCTACGGAAGCGGTACCAGAACTCTTAGCAACGTGAATTCTAATTTAATTTTCCATTACATTGCGTTTTTCTAAGTTGTTTCGTACATTTTACTAAAGAAAATAAGAACGAATCGATGGTCTGTGAAACGAAGAGTGTGTTCGAATACTATATTCGGTGTATTCGAAATGTCCTGCTAGATTATAACGACAATCTCGGACTGTAGCAATAAATCCTTTGTTATGTTCCATTATAATTTGAGATCTACTAGGTTGTTATTGTAGGACGAGCTGGCTGCCGGCTGCGATGTTGAGTTGGACGTTTATCTTAACGCTATTATTTGTAAAATGGTTATAGTTTCGTAACCCTATTATACCTTAGTATTATCCATTTTTTTTTCTTTAATAATTTTACATTTGACGAAGCAAACTATTGTTGCGGTGACTCTGTGTGTGTTGATCTATAATTTTTAATTATAATAATTGTTTATTAAATCGACGATTTCGATAATTGATGATCAATTTTATGAAATAAAGATATTGAATCTGAATCTAGTATCCCTTTAATAAATTTAAATAAAAAAATGTAACTAACCTTATAAATGTGAAAGTGAGTTTGTTGATAGTATGTTTGTTTGTGACGCTTTCGTGCCTTAACCAATTAACCGAACATAATAAAAGGAGATCCACCACGTTGTATGGGGAATTGGTACCAAGTTGTACAATGTTAAATCTTATATCATTTTATACATTAGTGTTTCAGATCAATAATTAACTTTATTTATAGATAGCTAGTGGGGTTTAAAACATATAATTATGCATGTTAAAAGTTTATCCACAGTTACACATAGAATTGTAATAATAATGGCCTCTTGATCGATTTTAATCAATTTCTTCATTTTCTACACTTAGGCTTTTATCATAACAAACATCCAGAAATGTGGTTGGTGCATTTATATTACTTTGGTGCCGTGCCCAACCTAAATACCACAGATAAAATAATGTCTAATACCAACAAGAAGATTGACAGTTGACAGACTAGACAGAGACTAACAAGCATTATGATGACATATTAGTAAAAAACGATGTGCATGGTTGTTTTCAAGATGGACGAATAGACGTTAATTTTTTATACGTTTTTGATGTTTAACATGTATTTTATAATTATAAAACAGTTGACATTGGCGGAATTCCTGCGCTGATTCTTCGCGCGGGATAGAGTCCATAAAAATAATATATAAAGACGATGTATTAAATGAAAAAATTGATTAATATCTTCTGAGAAGCCCTTATTATTATGATTTTATGTGTAATTGTTGTGTAATCTTTAATCGAACATATCTTTTAAACCCACAGCTGTCGGAGTCAAATAAAGTACAATGTTGAACTGCAACACGATTATAAGATATATGATTTAACATTGTACAACTTGGTACCAAAACCCCATACAGAGTGGCGGATCTCCTTTGGGTAAAACTCTGTACCATTTGGGTAGATCTCCTTTTGCATTTGCTATTAGTATTGGTACAAAAAAGGATATAGGGTACCCTTCATCCAGAAAAAAGTACCGTTCGTGAGGGATAGATAAATAACTTTCACGCGAGTGAGGCTACGGACAAAATATAATTATTGATAAAGTTTATTAGAACGTAGAATATAGGAGGCTCAGGGGAAGCTTGAAGCAGTTTCCTCAGTTAGTTCGAAAGAAGAGGTACCGTTTAATTTGGGGGTGAAAGAAGACCTTACTGAAGACCACAATTAAACAGTACTTTCTCCATCCAAACGTACCGGAGCTCACTGCAGGAGGTTAGGGCTGGTAAAGTTTGCTAAAAATGTTTATATTTATTAAAATACTTCACTTATCAAACTTTGTGCAATAATTGAAGTGGTCACTCCGGTATTGTTGGTTGGAGTCTAAGTATATCACTGTTCATACTCTATGCACAGTATACAACACACGGGTCTTGTTGGTCTATCGATTCATATTAAAAAGGTTTGCTAAATTAAAATAAATATTCGCAATCCCTGTGTTAGATAGCCGTGTTTTAAGTTCACTTTGTAGTTTGAAAACTTACATAGATAATGGTCTGACAAAAAAACCTTTTGAAATACTCATTATACATGTTGTCTTCTTAGCGCGTAACACTGTAACAACACCAACATATTATTATTCATGTAATGTATCTAAAGATGTTGGAGGGTACACAATTTTGCAAACTCAACAAACTTTAAAGCCTTATAAATCAAAAGCTAATTTAGTTCAGGATTTGGAAGTCGAAAGCAATGCGTACGGTAATGTGCTCTTTATATCAAAAACACATTTAAAAGAAGTTAGATTGGCTTACACAAGTTGGCTTTTGGCCATACGTAGTTGGAGCCTTTTCGGCGCCTCAAAGCCGGCCCTAATCTTCAAAGATTCGCCGCAGATTGTTTGCGAGCATTTCGGTCCATCAAAATATGATGGAGGGAAACTTTCTCTACATAAATTATTTCGACACTCACTGGCGTCTTCTGAAAAATTTAATTGGATGTCTGTAAGAAAATTATCTTTGCGCAATAATATTTTGAATAAGAACCTTCTGGAATGTTTTGAAAGAAAACAGATTCAAATACAATTTTTTTTGTCGGTGCGCTATTTTTCTAGCATTATTTGTAAATATTTCTTTTAATTTTGAAAATACTTAAATGTTTTCTTTTGGAAAGAAATAAAATTATATTTACCTATGGAAATTGTTTTCAAACCTGTTGTTTGAAATTTCAGTTTGGGTTTCAACTTGATGGTGTATTGGGTGGGGTTTTAACCCGCAACCATTCTATCGCACCATTCTATCGCTCATATATATAAATTTCGAGTGTTACCAAAGCGCGTGGTAGTTTCACGCGATAAGCTTTGTATGTATGTAGAATTAAAACAGAATTTTTATTTGTAATTCGAACATAGTCGTGGTTTTCAGTTTTGAGATATCGAATCTTATTGATTGCAGGATGCAGGACTTATTTTAATGAATAATAAATTATCTAGTTCTAATAAATTAATGTTCAAATTCACATGGAAATTAAAGCTTAGAATAGGTTTTTTTAATAACGAAATGAGGTAAAACTCATTAGTACTGTAACCCTTTTTATTCTCTCAGTTTGTGGTCTGTTTAGAAAATATATGTAGTTTTATGTTTTGTCATATGTGGATTTGGTTAAGAACATTAAAAGATCGATGTTTAAAACAAGCTTTATTTATTATTAACCTACTCGTTCTTAGTATCGTTACGTGTAATTACGTAGTATGTTTACAATCGTCTAGTCCGCATTGACCACTCAGCACGAACACTCAATGCACACTGCTTTTAAAAACACACTCAGTGGCTTTTGCTTAATGAATATATTTACAACATTTCTATCTATGTGGCATATCTTATATTTAGCAATTTGGCAACATGTTTAACGGTAACATTTACACATAAATATGTCACTATATCTAAATAGGTGTAATTGACAGAAGAAATTTGGATTTGTAAAGAACGTATTTTAAAATCAATGTTACAAATACTTTTAAAACTTAAAAAACGTACAAATCCAAATGTACAAAACGTCAAAATGTTTGAAACACTAATTAAGTAGGTACTTTACACACTTCACAGCTCATCATCCGCCGTAAATAGGCGTAAGCCCCTCGAGCGGTTAGGCGTTCCGGTTAACGCAACGCATTTCTTTGTTAGGGCGATGCACGATGCCAAGTTGGCTGTTCAAAATCAAAACATAGCAACACATGATTCCAAAAATGTCAAGGAGACCTAAAAAACAGGTTAACCACTATGCTCATTTGCCCTGATTGAACCATTAAAGTTAGAGCTATGGGTTTCGGACTAATACGGCTGTAATTGTCCATATTCTAAATTGCAAAAAAGTAAATAGTATACCTTAAAACCCGTTCACCATAGAATAATTTATTCATTGAAAACAATTAAGTAAGTAACAGGTGTCACCAATTCAAAACACGGGCAATTCCCGCATTAATGGGCAAATCCCGCATTTGGAATTACTCCTGTGTCGCGGGGGGCTTTACAAACATACAAACAACGGACACAAATAACACCCAGACTCGTGTGGGAATCGGACGCACATAACATAGCATAGCAGTCAGGGTCACTAACCACTAGGTCAATAAGCAAGCCTGACTACTAGATTTATAATATGAAAATTCGTATGAGAATGGCTATTTTAAGCACCCCGCTTCAGTAGGTATATATGCCTAGTAAATAGAAAATTAATAAAATAATTTTTCTAAAATGTTGAGTTACTAGGTTTCGATTTTGAACAGCCGAACTCTAAAAGCCATTTGTGATAAAGTGTTTTGAAATACTTTTTACTTTTTAAATACTACTCACACATCACAATGTTCAATTACTTTACCCTTCAAAATATATTAAGTGATAGGCAGGAGTCATATAGGAATACATATAGGATCTACAATCGCTACGGTATGTTAGTAAAAAGGTCGGTTCAGATAAGATTTAGAACTCCTTTCGTATTTTTCCATTAATAATTGAATCCTAGGGGTATTTAACCTAAAACAGCATAACTGGAAAAGCACGAAAGGCCTTTTAATTTTGAGAGGACGCTGTGCTTGTTTACTATGATAGTGTCATAAAAATAGCATATTATTTTATTTCTTATTTTATGCCTATTTTATTTAAAGTATTGGTAAGGAGTACTGATATATTTTAAAATTAAAACATATTTGACAGTACTCCCTCAACTGTATTTCAATTTGATAAGGTCCAAGTTTATTTAATAAAGTAATAATACTCGAGCAATTCTCGGTCTAATCTGAACTGACCCTAAGAAGGAATTTTTCCTCGTATAGTTTGTTAAATACTGTAATTTTGAAGTTTCGTCAATTCAATTAATATTTATCACAGCGAACATGAGGTTTACATAAGCACAATAAAACAAAATTAAATATCATCTAAAGACACAATATTATATATAATTCATTCAGTCTTACGCTATCTAATTCTTATATTCTTATTTTATTATATTAAAATCAGTAACTATGATAATAGTGCACTTTGTATTATATATTATATTAATAATAATGTACGTGCTGTGAATTTGTCTATTACATATTGTCCACGGCTGAGCAGTATTATACCACTGAGTCAGTGTTCCAAAATAAAGGTTTTAGATATCTATATGAAATTCTGCTTAGCCGTGAAGTTTAAGTTCGAGGAACTGTTGTACATACAATACCTTTTTAGTTTATACATAACAACAACGCTTACAATAATTATGAATATCATTTGGTTATGAAACCTCTTAGAATATTATACCATATAACGACGGCGATGTGACTACGTTTTAATATTTGTTATTTAATCTAATTTACCTGTTTCAAAGATAATAAATTCATACGTGTTACTTAAATATGTGCCATTTTTAATGTAACCGGTAGCTGTTGGTTCTTTGGTCGAAGCTCTAAGCTCATTTTCAGAAAATTTTGATTCCTAAACATTCTGTTTAACAATGAAAACGTTATATTCTTGTGAAATTCCCTTTTATACACCCTTTTATACATCGCTGGGTATTCTAAAACAAGTACCGAAAGTTAGAAACAAATCTTTACGAATGCACCAGACCCATGTTTAGTTATTAATATTAATAAAATCAATTAACAGTTTTCAAACCTTATCGCAATGCATCATTATTACTTGTTGGGGTCCTAGAATTGCATACGCCGTGTTTTAGACAGCTGTAGACAGGGTTATAAAAAGGTACTAGGTGCGGGACATCACAAGCAAAGTTAGTGTCTTTTAATATTCTGCCAGTATATCTGAACTACAGAAAATTTGTCATTCCAGGATTCATGTACCTACATGTAACAAAGGAATATGACTGATACTGATTCGTTTCTTTGGAGTACACAGTATAAAAATATGAGAGCTACGTACATTCATAAAGAACCACCAAGGTAGAATCAAGTTTCAGCAATAATTAACGCATGTAGTATGCCAGGGGCGAGGAATAATTTAGATCAATATTGCTAGATAAGTAACATTCGGATGTTCACTGTCGTCGTGTTTGGGTGGGAATATGAACGATATAAAACAATTTCCTTTAATTTGCACTATCTGTGGTGAGCCAAGCTCTGTTAAATGTACCTACATACTTTTATAAAATGGACAGTGGGTTTAGGTAAATGATAAAATAGAGTACAATATTAAAAGTAATACGGTGTAATAATAAGCAGAACTAAAACACACAGAGAGCTTCTCCTCCAGTCAGCATCACCTGAGAACAATATTTTTTATTTTAGTTCTTTATATAAAGGTTTTCTTTCATAAATTTAAACGAGATTTTCTAGTACATGCATAAAGATATATATATCTCAGAAACGGCTCTAACAATTTGGATAAAATTTTGTATTTTGATAAGGTTTTTCTTCTTAAGTTTGACTCAAAATCGAATTTACAAAAAATAAAACACCGAACAAAGTTTGGCCATCCGGGTATAATATATGTATTACAAGCATGTCGTAAGGCGCAGTAATAGACTACATTTTACTGAACGCCATATAAGATATATCAGATATAATACATATTCCGAAAATATTAATACATTTGATAATTACAAGAAGTAAAATTCGCGACACGATTAATCCATACACGAAAACTACGTGCAAAATTATTTTTATACTTTGATTTACTTGCAACTTATTTACAATGTACATGAAATGTCAAAATAAAAAACCTTTGCCTGTAAGATTAGATACATTGTTAATTTTCATTGGTCAACAGTCGTCAGTCACATATAATACCATACAGGAGTTAGTCTCGGTGATTCTTTTATTACATTATAATAAATATAATATATAAATGTGACCATCATATCTATCTAAATGTTGCTGACATGGAGGCATTATGGTACAATCATGTGTATCACTGAATAGCTTTCCACAAAAAAAAACTAAAATCATTTTAAGGAAAACATTATTAGGCCACAGTGAGTCCAGAGCTCTTCTTGAGACAGCCTTCTACTTAGAATATTCAAAAACACCATATGGAAATATATTTAAAAAAAAAAATGAACGTGAATATGAAATTTATGTGAAATACGCACCTGTAACCTGTGATGCTCCACCAACCCAGTTCAAAGGCGTTTTCCCGCCACCTTCGTCCGTTTTCTGTTTCCCCTTATCGATTTCATTCATATTGGACTGATATTTAGTACCTGCGGCAAACATAGATGAGTAATTTTAGAAATATAAGTAAAATGATTAAAGTCTGAAGGAAAAACGACAAAATGAACTGGGCAAAGGATTCAATATGGCAGGGGACGGGTCGACGGCTGGCGGCCGGCTAACAGTTATTGAAAAGTTGCGCAATATTGTCGAGTAGCCGGGGCCAGCCGTAAATTCGTAATGGTTGCAAAAAATAAAACAGTAACGAGAATGCGGACGCGCGCCGCCGGCCGCCGCGCCCGCCGCCACACCACGCCACAAAAACAACCAGCCGCAAAACTTATACTCGTGCCATCGCAACCCATAAATGGGGTTTCCAAGTTCGTGCGAACATATTAAAATGATATCTTGAAGTTCAGTTCACTATAAATGTATTAGTAGCTTTCATCGTCGGTTCGTTTTGCTAGTATTGGAAGAAATACAACGTCATTCAGAGGCATAATGCTTCTTCGCGATTTCTGTAGCCCAGAAATCGCGAAGAAGCATTATGCCTCTGAATGACCCGGCAGAAAACAAAAATCCAAAACTATTTTGCTATCACATTATCATTGCATATAGAATGTTGTTTAGTGACTGAGCTGAAGCGCTAACGATTTTAGTAAAATTCATGTTCTTTTTTAAATATAAAAGCCATATTTTGAAAATGAGAAATCGAACTTAAAGGTTTAAAGAACAATTTCATTACCAACATATTTATGTAATCTTAATTGTCCAGAACTGTCCGCATAAAATAATGAACAAAAACATTGAAATTGACATGAAAATTCATAATGCGTTGTTTACTACCCTATGAAAAGTATGTTCCGAAAAAAAAGGTTTTTATTTCATTATTTTTTCACGTTAACTCAACTAAATAAATAAAATAATATCAAATTTTACGACTATACATCCTTACACATAATTATAGGAACGCATGCATTATGCGAAGAATAATCATTAAAGAATCAATCAGTTTTCTTATGCGACCTTTGACATTGATGATTTTCCTTGTCTTAAACTTTTTCAGCAATAGTCTAAATAATAAAAATGGAATTAATAGAAGTATACCAAGCGACACATTTATGGTTGTCCGCCGCAACATGCCCCAATTATCACACCTAAAAAGTTTACGAAGAGTTTGCAACACGAGAGACGGAAAAGAACACTTGCCTGTAATAGGTTGTCGCGCAAGATGTTGTCCGGCAACATGGACGGCGAAATGCCCAACTTCCCAATAACGGCAGACTAATGACGCGAACCAAACAAGTTACGAGACCACGATATTACAATATGCGGACAAACTCGTGTTTTTATCATTATTGTGTCAGCAGATCTGTTCACAAAGATGTTTTAACCTAATTTCGTTTTCTTGGTGAGTTTTTTGTAAATACACATGTAAAATGCTCTTAAACTGTTTATTTTATCTACATGATAAAATAAACAGTATTAAGGAACTATTTAAATATAACTACAAGTACATATAAATAAACAAATCATAATATTTAAACGAATTCACTGTGTTGTGTTTAAAAAGTTACACCTATGAAATGAACATTAAACCAATTTTATAGTATCTTGATATGAAGAGAATGATGGCAACACTTCATAAAACATTTTGTTTATAAACGATTTGTAGATGGTTTACGAGGCCTCATAACATTCGGAGCCAGTTAGCAAACTACCGACTGGCGACAAGCAGATCGTCGTAACACTTTATGAACTATAAACAAATATAACGGCCACTAATAATAACTGAAACAGCAACATACAATGAAAACAAACTGAACGGTCTTCTGGGAATACAGCTCGTAAAGGTAATATTACATCTTAATAAAGGAAACCGCTGACTTAAACATGTTATTTCGATGCATTTATTGGTTTCGATATTACAAATTGATGAACTCATTCGGTCATAACATTTGCTATATGTGTATTAATTACTGTTTCAAAAAAGTGTATTAACGAAATTAAAAATATTTGCATTATACTTGCGGCTCGGTGAATCTGCAGAGTTCATTATTTCGTTTCACGCTGCTTTAGTTCTTGCAATTAAATTTAATCGATACATCGTCGAATGGAAATTTCAATTGGGAGACGTAATGCGTACATCAACATAATAAGCAGGGTTAATTAATGTAAAACGAAGTTAACTATGTTTATGTTTCTTTTTTAAAGCTAACAATTGGTAATTATGTGATCCTATTAAGTATAATAACATCAACAGACCTCAATATAAATCAGCCCATTATTTCACTCAATAATTTAGGGACGCATTCAGAATTTGTGATAATTTGTCGAAAAATATGTAATAACAGATTGTATGAGGATAAAAGCCTAATAATTGTTTAAATAGTATACATGTCTCTATAGATGGAGTAGTACTATGGATACTTGTTTGGAAGAATAATTCATATCTACTAGGAGTCGCAATACACTGTTCCCTAACCTTTTTCATACTTTGTTACACCTTTTGAGTAACCATTTACACATATATGTCAGTGGTATTGTTGCATAAATAAAATATGCCTTTTTGTAGCTTTTCTAGTAATATAATATTATCAATTATCTTTTTTTTTAACACGATGATTTGCTTTCATTCTGACATGGGCACCCATGTGAGATGAAAGCAAATTTAGCTACATAAAGTTTTTTTATGGGATAGGGGGCAAACGAGCAGACGGGTCACCTGATGGTAAGTGACTACCACCGTCCATGGGCACCTGCAAATCAAGAGTCACAAGTGCGGTACCGGCCTTTAAAGTGGGAGTAGAGAAGGAGAGGGGGGGGGGGGGGGCAGAGGGGGAGTAGGTCGAGACGGTGGGGGGGAAGAGGGAAGTGTTAAGGCTTCCGGTAACCTCCGGTCCTATCACTCCGGTCAAGCCGGCCCATCCGTGCCTAAGCATGGCTCTTCCACACGAACGAAACACATTTTGATTACAAAATGTGTTTCGTTTCTGGATCTTTCTTGTATTATGCCTAGGTGATTTACGTTATAAATAAAAATAAAAACTTTAAATAGGATTTCACACAATTTCCAGTTGGTAAAAATAATAAAATATTAACATTTAGCAGAAAAGAAAACAATAAATTGGTCTGTTACTGTTGGTGTTGGGTAACAAGAAGACAAATACATACAACTTCGTATTTATTATTCCCGTCTGGTGAGCAGAGACGTATGAAGTATCTTATCGTATTTGATGAATCGCATTACGTGTGTATGTAGTAAGTACTAATACAGCGTTATTAGACAAAATAAATTCATGATCCTTCTAGTAGTACTTAGAAACTTGTACTTAGACAAGATACAAGTAATTAAACATGGTGGATTCCATATAATATAGGTAATAGGGGGAAAAGGAGAACTAAGGAAAACTATGACCAACCTTTGTCCGTGAGTGGAGTGTCCCGTCGCGGAGGTTTCGATGCAGGTGGCAGTGTAATGGCTCGAGGATCTGGCGTGGTTGTTGGTGGTGAAGAAGCTGCAGATAAAAATAGTTCTAAAACTGTGCTTAAAGTAGTATTACTTCTTTAATTGCTGAGAATATATGTTATAATACATCTTATGCTTTCGTTAGTCACAGCTTTAACTCTGGCCACACTCTGGTCACGTCCACAGATAATATTTTCCTTTATATAATCACACCGAATAAAGGAAATGTATGAATTAATTATTATTCATTGCATTGTCGCGGAACTTTTACGATTTTAATAGAAGTTCATTTAGTATAAAAAAATCTGAGGACTTTAATATTTCTCCTATAATGAAAAACATTTGGATGTTTACGGTGGGTGAGAGAGTTTATAGTTGTATCTTCTGTAGTTTTCAGGCGGTCTATTGTTCTGTGTGACGATTGCTGAACTGTCGTGAAGGAGTGGAATAAAGCATTTGAAAAATCTCGTAGATGGTAATTGGGATCAATATTTCCAAAACGGAGGCCATGATAGTTCACCCATTCTGGTTATCTAGAACCTAAAAAACTTGTGCACTGACATTTTTATATTATGTACATGATAAACAAACATTGTTTCAACAAAAAGGAAAATCGCACTCAACTATACATATAAACATCTAATACATTGGACCACATCGAGGTACTGCTTTAACTGTAAATGTAAGTTTGTAGTAGCCAACAAATACAAAGCAGTTTCTTAAATGACATTATTACAAAGTAATAAATTTCAATTTTTTTCCGCAGACAATGATTGATTGAGGCATACGGCTTGATTCTTGCGTAACCTAGAATATTATCGGGGAAGTTTAGGAATGACATTGGTAGCTCGCAAACTATTTGACATTAATAACAAGTCGAGAAAAAACATACGAATCCGTTCTTGGCGGACAACAAAGTGATTTTATAAGCGTGCCGTTTTAAACTTTTTAGATAGGGAATTCTGAAACGAACAATAACTTCCGCCCTACCGCCTTTTGATCTTTATGATATTTCTTTTACAATAAAATAACTAAACTTATACTTACTGTACAAGCGAATCGTTCCGTCAGACTCTCCCCTTGGGTTCTTAGCAATACACTTGTATGTTCCGTAGTCTTCAGAATTAATATTTCTAATCAGTAATCTCATATGAGTCTTGTATGCAGGTGTGCCGACGGTATTTTCCATGTGGTACTTAGATGTCTCGTGAATCATATGCCCATCATCTCTAGTCCAGTAATTCAAAGATGTCGGATGAGCTTCCGTAAAACATTCTAGAGTTACATTGTAAAAGAGTGGTGCTCCAACTAATTGGTGAGGGATCCATAACATGGGAGGAACTGAAAAAAAGGTTTTACTTAATAACATACTTAATTGAGAAGTAAAAAAGTCTAAAATGAGTAAATTATTTTTTCTATCGTCAATGTTCTTAAATTGAATGCCATTGTCACATACATATACTAGGGCATTTTGTCGTACTTTGTGAAATAATTTTTTGAAGTAGTCTCCAGTGGCAGTAATACAGGTATACCAGGTGCTGAACCTATCTGGTATCCCTCTGGAACACAGCCGCGTAGAGACACTAGATGATGAGGACCTAATAGAAGCTTTTGAGGAGATCATCATCCAGCGTCTCATGGCGCTAAACCCGAACTATAACGAGAATGTCCCAGCAATTTGATTATCGAGTCTTCATAGTTATGAATATTTCAGTAAACATTCCTCAGTACCTATACTACGCAGCAGTAACGGTTTTCCTTTTGTCAAGCACAACCGTAGCCAATATTCCTCTCTTAGTAAAAATTACAGCAATCGTTCATTAGGAACATCGAAATAATACAGACAGGTTTCATCACATATAACAATCAAGTACGTGAACTTGTTAGATCACGTAGTTAGTTAGATCGGCCATCTTCAAATTTTTTAAACATATCACAAGACCGAGTCACACACTGTTCCCTTAGCGTGCTCAATTAAAAATCGAACAAACGATATTAATATTAGTTTATGGATATGACTTCAAATCACAATATTATGATATCAAGTTGGCATACGACCAAACTTATGTAAAGCCCTATGTATTTTCTATTATTTAAAGTCGATGTTTTTCACAAGGTTGGTTTAATGGTTTATTTTGGTTACTTTTATTACATATATGTGACAATGAATTTAAAAGGTAAACGTACAGTAAGAACTATACTTCGATGTTACTTATACGAGTCAGAGAGAATGTTTCTTCCTAATAGTAATTATACTTACAATCGACGCTAACTTTCACTCTTTTCGACACGGTTGGTGGTACCCCATTGCTAGCAATACATAGGTAAGCACCCATATCTAATCGAGAAATCCGCGCCATCTCCAGCACTTCGCCCTCCCATTCAGAAACTGAAAAAAAAAATCGATTAGTATTGAGCAAAAACTATTAATAAGAAGAAGGGTAAATTAGATATGTCACCAGAATGTCCCTTGCTGATGGAGATTTTTGAGTTGTCGTCCCGTTTCCACTTGATGGTAGGCTTAGGAGAGCCATTAGCGCGGCACGTCAGAGTGACGTTGGCACCCTCTCGGACGATGACGTCGCTCGAACTCAACGAGTCGTCGATAGTCGGCGGCACTATAAACAAACCAAAGACTTAATTTATTTTTGAAATAATCATTAAACTAATGGAGTAATCATATTAATACTGCAGGTACACTTGGTTTTAAGTTTCACTAAGTATGAGTTTCTTTTTAAGTCTGAGACTTAAGCTGAGACTTTTTCTCTAAGTATTTTTTTGTAAATTGTTTCATCATTTTTGTAGTTGACTGTGTTGATTTGGGGACATTTGTAATAGTCATTGTAGACTTTTGGGGACGGTGGTCATAGTTTTCCAACTATCCAGGCCCTCTTTTATGAAGGTTTATTTCCCGCTGTTTCTCCTTTTATCTATCAGGGTTACATGTGAACTGAATGTTAGTCTGTGTTAAACCATATTTAAATAAACACTCAACCTTCAAAAATAGGCCTATTCGAGATTGGTCGCAGCTGTTTATTACCCCTGATGCAAAAAGAGGGGTGTTATAAGTTTGACGTGTCTGTGTATCTGTGTATCTATCTGTGGCATCTGCCAAGGCGTGACTCCCAAATGAATTGACCGATTTAAGTACGCTTTTTTTGTTTGAAAGGTGACTTGATCGAGAGTGTTCTTAGATAAAATTCAACAAAATTTATTCAGCCGTTCGAAGATTATCAGCTCTTTTCTAATCGTTGAAAGGATTCTCGAGTCGGGGGTGCTTTAAATTTTAAATTTATGATTATTTTAGGCTGAGTATCCAGTATGGAAAGTAAAACTAGATTGTAATAAATTATTAAACAATTAGTTTCCTAAAATACAATAACAATACAAATAACACAGGTTCTCATTTAAAGTGATTTTAGACGGTCGGTAATCAAGTTAGAGTTTGATAACTGTAACTTGTTAGGAGACAACAAAATGGTCGCACTATTGTTTTGAAATTTTCGAAATGAAACATCGTGCGGCATTGATTTCTTAATTAACTTTTTACAGATATTATAAAACTGTTTTAATTTTTAAGTGACGGTGTTGTTGTATTTCATAAAACACTAGTTATTGCACGTATAAAAATTGCTTTCCTATCCCTTGGAAACAGTGATTTTGATTCGGGATGAAAGTTATGCCCTTTTCTGTATCCCTGACAACGTGTAAACAAAATTTCATGATAATTAGTTGAGTTGATTCTCTGTTGACTCACATTCGTATTTATTATTAGCAACCCACCCTGGCTTCGCACGGGTAGCAGAGACAAGACATCTTCAACAATCATCAACATATTTCAATCAATTTACACAAAATCTTAACAAATTATATACCTAAACCTTCCTCATGAATCACTCTGTCTATTAGTAGTTTTTCAGTCTATTGCGAACAGACAGACGTGGCGGGGATTTTATGTTATAATATGTAGTGATATTAGTTAGAATGGTTGTCAGTAGAGCTATAGAGTATAGACGGCATGTCGTGACATCTTATTTTATTTTATATATTAACTGTATCGATAGAGATATAATGTCTGTAAAGTTACAAATAACGGAGAGGGTGAAATGGAATCCCTTGAAGTACGTGGAGATTATCTCTAATTGAAATGAAACCACTTCTTGTTAGAACTGTAGAATAACTATATTTTCTGATGGAATACATGAGCTTATATAGGAATTAACCTAGGTTATCATACGTAGTATGTTACATATGTATGACATCACAATATTATTCACCTAAAGGAATGTTAGGAATTTATGAACTTCCGATCTATCCCATTATACGTCACAATCTACGTCACGATCTACGTCATGCACTATACCTGAAACTATTCTGAGCTCATAATTCTTATTTCTCAAAATCTGTAATTCATATGAGAGTTTGATAATAATGTTGTATATTATACTGATGTGATATGATACTCAATTGCATGAAGAGTGTCTGTGAGGTGGTGAACATATGAAGTTTTAGGACCTACAAATATAATTAGATAATTTAATGGTGTATCTAGTGAAGGTCTTACCGAAATTCGAATAAAAAAATGTACAGTAAGAACATTTATCTCACAATTTGATCTTACCTACAACGTGTAGGTATCCAAATTGTGTCTTGGCGGTGACAGTATTGATCTGACACATGTATCGACCTCGATCCTCCTCGCGTACGTCGGAGATGTGCAGGAACCATGTTCGATGTTTGTCGTGCGTCACACTCACGCGCGGGTTGCGCGTGATTACGTGGTTGTGTACCGTCAGGATGGCAGACTGCTCGAAGTGCATCCACGCCACCTGGTGAAACAATATGATATAAATTAAAACCAGCCAAATAAAACTATATTAATACTACCATCCCGCCCCGGCTTCGCACGGGTAGCAGAGCATAATATATTGATTGTTTTTCGAAATCTTCAAAAATCATCGTCATATTTCAGCCATTTTACACAAAACCTTTACAAATTATATACATAAACCTTCATCATGAATCACTTTGTCTATTGGTGAAAACCGCATGAAAATCCGTTCAGTAGGTTTATAGTTCATCGCGAAAAGACAGACAGACAGATAGACAGAAGTGTGGGGGACTTTGTTTTATAATGTGTAGTGATAATAAACCTTAAGATTTGGTTCAAAATCGCCAATCTGAGGTTTTAGCTGTCCGGATTGAAAAATATATTTACTTGGCTTTAACCAAATTGCAGACTAATTATGAACGTGTGTACACATATTATTAAATTCTCTATAATTCCTTAATTTTTCAATTGGTAGCTAGTCGTAGACTGATAAGTCAAGTAAATAAAGAATCGTTATTTGAGCGATATACTTTCACATTTTTATTTAATTCGGACGATATTCTGTTCATCTTCAGCTGGGTTGAAACATTCATTATTTATTTATAATATGCCAAACAAGTTCTTGATAACTTTTAAATTATAATACCGAATCTAATGCCCTGAATAAATACTTTTATAAAATGTAAAACGAAAAGAAAACTAGGGTGTGGAGAATGCCTCAATGATTTCCAATCGTCTTCCCAATTGGACGAGTGACGTAACGGAAATTAAAGACTCCTCCGTGAGCATTTTTTTCTATACAAATAAATATAGGGTCTATCTTGAAAATAATTCAGCTGTCTAAATGAGTATTAAGGATTGATATTCTTTTTATGTAATTTCAAATTCCAGTTTTTTCAGTATTCTGTACCAAAAACGAAACGACTTTTAATACTTTGATAAGATTATAAAAAGTCCACATCATTTTTAATATATTTATTTAAAATGCCATTGCTCGTTCTTAGCTCTAATATCTAAAGATAATTGTGCGAAGCGCCAAACTAGTGTTAGATAAATACAATATTCTTTATTGTACACCACTAATAACATAGGCTGTACTGTTGAAATAAATCTTATCTTACAAATTAGAGTACAATGGGCGGTCTTATCGCTAATAGCGATCTCTACCAGACAACTTATGGACGGAGATAACAGAAGTATTCAATAAAAACAGAGTGGTTGATGGCGAAGGTAGGATTTAGGAGATGGACAAATATTTAAACGTATAGATAGATATATCTACAGATAGTGGTGGTCATATAATTAAAAACTCTTATGTGTGATATAAGATTTTTTTAAACAAACTAACTTATGCTGAAGAGGTACATCTGGTAATTTGGATATTTCAGCACGACAATGATGATGATATACGAAACGCTCAGAAAAGAGTTCCTCTTTGGTGCGAAATCAAGAAAGGGGTATTAAATCGACAATGCGACAACTTGAGATGATGAGATTTATGATGTTTTTTTAAGACGAATGGAACTTAATTTCTGTTTTAAAATGTAAGAAAGTAATAGAAACAATGCCTCGCCGATGCTAAGCAGTTATTAAGAGCCCTGGACTTGTCACGAACTACTAATCATAGCTTAGACTATATTTATTAAATTAATTTCATGTATCAGAATAAGCATGCTGAAGTGGCAACGGGCTGGCCACGTATGCCGAAGGACCGATGGCCGTTGGAGCAGACGGGTCCTAGAGTGGAGACTGTGAATCGGTAAACGGAAGGTAGGACGCCGACGCATGCGAAAGGCGGAGGACCGGGTGCTGTGGCGCACATTGGGAGAGGTCTATGTCCAGCAGTGGACTATGATAGGCTGATTGATTGATTGATTTTTATTTAACCTATATTTCATTAAAATCAGTTCTCGAAAAATTCAATGTTCGTTCTTAATTATTTGAAAAGCTTTTTTGTATAAAAATTATTACTCTTTTAAATTTATTATTTTCCATATTTTATTCCTAATTCCTTTCGTTTTATCATGTGAATATTTCACAATACAATATAACAATTTCAGCGAGGAACACAAAATAATATTACATGATTTGTTTTAAAAATTCTGTATTTACAAATCGTTCTTCACCATCCAGGTCACTCAGAATGTTTTGCAAAAAATAGTTTTTTGTATGAAATACTGGCAGATTATAAATAACGTTTAAAATAAGATGATTTTCGATAAAAATACAAAAGTTGCAACTTCACATTTTATAACCAACTAAATGTTGTATCGTACCTCACTGAAACATGAATAAAAATCAACATCAATATTTTACGATATCAAATATGGTCTAAAAGCGTAAGTATCTTTTGATAGAGTTCAAATTGCATTTGTAGACGAAGGCCCTGTGTACCGATTTTTCAGCAAACTTTGGCTGATGAAGAAAGACGTGGTGGCTCTTTGACGGCTGTTATAGAAAGAAACATGTCAGACATTAAAGAGAATTGGCGCATCACGTATGAAGAGAATGCTTCACCGCAATAACAAACCCGTATACTCGGCGTTCAAAACGAGGGACTTCTTGGACAACACACTGGTCTTACTTCTAACTGTATAATTCTTCTTACGAACTTGTTTGGGAAGCATGTGACTTATTTTTATTCCCTTAAATAAAAATCAACTCAAATGATACAGTTTTCATCGCCGGAAGATGTGCTAGCTGCGTTCGAGTAGGCTGTGGAGGAAGTGTCTGAGGCGCATTCGAAAAAGTGTATTGAAAATCGGGTTAAATGCATAAAACTTTGCATAAAAGGTGGTGGAAAGATTTTTGAAAATGTTTAGTGAAAAATTAGGTGTACAAAATTTAGCGTGTTCAACCAAACAAACAAACTCTTCAGCATTATAATATTAGTATAGATTCGAAAGTAATTTCTATCTTAGTTATAGAATAGAATAACAAAAATTTGCTTTACCATAAAGTCTTACAAAAAAAAGTAAATTTTTTTCAGCTTGCCGTATTTGTACTGGTAATGCATTCCGTGAAGTTTCATTAAAACCGAAATTCCTGCACAAATGTTTATTTCAATCCTCAACGGTTACTGTGTAATTGACAAAGCATTACAAAAATGTAGTGTTGACGATTGGCTTTTATGCAGCATCTAGTGTGCGAGTTGTCTCCTCGCGACATCTGTGTAATTGCACGAAGCTGCCATCGTGTTCCCGCTTTACACCAATTTCCACGGCATTAAGCGCTTAAAATGCATTTTACACAGATTGTTATACTCACAACGAGGAACTTTCCTGTTCTTAGCTTTATTTGAAAAAATAATTTAATTTTCCTATCATTAGGTATCGTTGCAACAGTTTGTTTCTCAGATATTTTTTGTATTACTGTACTAACTGTATTGGTGTCCAGATGTCGTGAGTGTAAAATATTTCATTGTTTTGAAAAAGTTTTAAACTTTCTACGAGTAAACAATCTTTGTAAAAGGATATCTACAACTCGAAATATCTATTTTATCACGTTTAAACTTTTGAAAAACCTGAGCATCAAATAGATTAAACATTAGTAGGAGAGAATAAAAGAAACTACTGGAAAGCGTATCTATAAAATTAATTAAAGTCGAGTAATCGCTAGAAAAATTAAGTAGAGTTAGGTCTTCTATGCGCTGCACAAGTTCGACGTACATACTTTATCTCTTAATCCCTCTCGAAGTTTGAATCATGGGTAGTTCTTTTTATCAAGATTGCGCAGGCAATATAGGGGAAGTTTGGTAGCTGAAGCTCGTGCCGGGTCACATCTTACCTATCTTAAGTGATGCGGCTCTCAGCCGCTGTCTAATTTATAATGGACTTGAGGAAACTTCGCCCATTTTATTATGCAATGGGACGGTAACCCCTCTAATGACGGCGACCTGACTTGTCGGCGTAACCTGGGGCTCAAGGATATTAAACAGGCTTAGTAATATTTCAAACGATTTACATGAAAGTAATTTCCAGGCGAATTCTTCTTGGTGCATATTCGTAGCTTCATTTTATGTCCTTCCTATGAAAGTATTTGGTGGATGAAATGCGAGAGTCGAGCTGTGTCGAGAGTTGCAACGCGGCGCGACACGGGTGGGGGCGCAGCACGGCGCCAGGCATAACGAAGACGGCGGCGACGGTAGATGTAAATCTGATCTGCGTAATTGTGGCCGGCGTCTAATCTAATCACGACGGTGTGTCCCTCTGCACCGCACTGATTAAATTACGAGCCTCAGACTGGCGCATCGTCGCCATCTGGATGGACAGTTTTCTAACTGATACGACAGCATCGATATTATTATGAATAAAATTAATATTAAAACGTTAATTTTATGCCTTGCGTTCCTTCGTATACTCAGCAGAAAGCAAAGATTAAAGCTGTTATCTTAAATCCGTTATAACTCTAAGAGATATGGCTAAAACTTCTCTTTTACTGTTCGAACAATTAAGATAAAATTAAATAGGAATCAAAATTTTATAAGCGGTCTGAAGATAAGCGTTGAGTGTTGAACTTGACGAACTTTGCAAAATCATATCTCATGATTATATTTTATTATATTGTCGGTTTTGTGATAATACTGTCGTAATTGGTTTGGAATTTATATACCAGCATTGATTTATCAAAGAATTATAAAAAATAAATGCCCGCTCGAAAGGTAAAAAACATAGCTAATTCTAGGTACAGCAAAATAGTTTGTAACTGCTTAATGAAGACGGGGAAGTGGCAGATGAAAATATGATATTCGTAATGACGGCAGCGGCTAACTAATTTCATTCGTCTGCGGATCCTAAACGAGTTAGGTCACGACGTCGTTACGAGAGTTGTTGCCTGCCGGCACTCCGGCCCATTACTTCGAATATGCAAAATTATTTAACCGCACATTATACCTTGCTTTTCCATTTTGAACTTTAATTCGTTAACGATAATATTAGCATTTCAATTACACAAGCAAATTTCATGATGATAAAAATATTTTGTAAATTCTTATACGGAGTTCTACAAAATGTTTAGCAGCATTTTAATTTTGAATCATCATTTAATAATAACAACAAATACTATTTAACCTCACCAAGTAATAATTTTACGTTATAAAGTACTCAAGCCAAGCGTAGGCTTCAAACATCTTTCATAGATAAATCGAAAAATCCCTGTTTCAACGCTTTGAAGGTAAAGTTAAAGCGGCCTATTAACTCGTTATCTTTTAACCACCTTTAATTTAGGCCCTTCTTTCTTTTTATCTTAATTGTTAAGGCATTAAGGAGGCAAAGTTGAAGTTCGAAGGCTCGGCGGGAGACGTTCGCATCCCTCAGGACATGCCTGGAAGGCATCGTTTGATTTATAATGGACTCGTTGCAAACTTTGCCCATTCCACCGCGCACCGCACCGAACCTCTTTAACGACGGACCCTATCGCCGCAGGAGATGATTCGTAGACGTGTTTAATAATATTACGACAGATTTAATTATGGAACGTTTAAAGAGCTTCATCTTACGCTATTACTGTAACTTTGTTTGTTTCAACTTGTTCTACAGTTCATGTTTTTCCCTTTATTATACTTTTGAGGTAAGTTAAATTATCTTTGACGTTAATAACTCTGATTTATTTGTTAAATATTAATCTTTACATAATTAGACTGTAATTTCTTATTCTTACTTCAGCATTTCTTTTTCAATTTAACAACCGCCTACTTGACAAGTGAAAACGTCGAAGTAATGGGTCATCCACCGTACTGTCCTCATTTGGAACCAATAACTTCTTTTTTTTTCCCGAAAATCAAGAATAAACTGCGTGGTCAACAATTTTCTACGCCAGAATAAGTGTTTGATGCGCTACACATTTTTTGGAGGTACCACTTTCGCTCATGCAAACATCAATCATTACCAAAAGTCATGACTGACGGATGTTCGTTGGTGATTGATGAAACAATATTGACCTTAACACCGTTTTGATTGTGGCAAAACACAGCAAAACCTACCGGGTAATGGGCGCCTTATAATAAATGGTTTGAGCAAATGCGGAAGCTTATTGATCGTCAAGGAGAATACTTTGAAAAATAATAAAGTAATTTTCAGTGAAAAAGTCCGTTCAATGACGAAAAAATATGATAGTTACAAGAATAGTCTAAACAAACAACCGACTGAGTATTTTGTTGTACAAAACACAATGAAATAATAATCTTATAAATAGAATATTATGTCCAAAAAAATCTTATAAAAGGAAAGAGATATAAAATTTCGCAGAACTACTTAGGGTACTTTTTACTGGTCTACGGAGAGATTTGCTCTACAGTCGCTTTGATACAACCTTCATAAATATGATAAATATCTAACTGTGTGTTACGTATTCATAAAAGAAAAATTTACATGCGATAGAAGTAGATAGGTAAGAGGCCTTAACTCATTCTCACAAAGGTTTATGAAAGTATAAGTATTTATGTGCCTAATGTTCCAAAAACTAGAAACATGTTTGTACGATATTGTAACAAGAAATATCGAAGTGATAGAAAATAAACATTTCAAAGGAAAATTTCCAAATTGTAGAACAATATTTCATAGTTCGGATACTTGTTGTTTATCGAATATCTCTTTTTACGTCAGAAAATGTTGGTTCAGTTGACATACTAATGCAATGGCACAGACAGAAATGAGCGAACATCTTGCACGAGACGGCTTAGCTTAGTTCTGCTAAAAGCCCACTTAGAGATCTCTTCGGTTACGGATTTGTGCGGAGGGTTCTCGAAGTTTTCACGCAATCCTCGACCAATAAGTTATTTTGGGGTCGATGTAAGTAAGTAGTGCTGACCGAAGACTGTTTTACGACCAAAAATATGTAATTTGAGTTAATGGGTAAAATAACTAAAAAAAGGTAGACCGCCCCAATGTAAGTTAGCATTCCTGTTTTCGATTGTGATACGCTTTTATTAGTACGTGGGGTACACTGAAAGTTTTGCGTAACTCATTAATAAAACAATTTACATGTAAAGTGATATATTTACTGCTTTTCGAAGTATTACTCCATTATATTTTAAACGTTTCTATTCGGTCAAACCATTTTTGAAAACATGAGGACCCTTGGTCTAAGAGCATGTTTTTCAAGTGCTGGTCGAAAGCTATCACGGCCTTTTTCGGCCCCGTAAATGTCATACCTCTCATCAAATCTTTAATTATTGGGCAAATCAAGAAATCGCATGGTACCGGGTCTGGACTATGTGCGGGATGGATCACTAGCTCTACCTTTTTAGAAGCCAAAAATGAATTTGTCTTCATTTTATCAAAAATCATCGCCCTAAAATCTTTTCGCTTTAATTCCATTTTTACTACGGATGACGAACTTCAACTTGTGATAAAAACAGTAGGGTAGGACTGTCAAGTAAACACAGTATCTTTTTAGTAAACTTCAAAACGGCAGCTTCCGTACATTTTTGTATGAAATCCTAAGGCGTGACGTCATGCCTTAGTATTGTCAAATCATTTACTTTTAATGTTAATTTAACAATTATAGTCTAAATTAAAAACGTTAAAATAAAACTGGACGACAATTTTCACAGTATTTTAAGTTATTTTAGTGCTACACTTAGCGAAATAATTTATTTTGATCATAGGCATCTACCCAATTAATACGAGATTTCCCGCTAATTTAAAAACTAATATAGTTCGAAATTCAAACATTTATGAGCGGCCAGGAGCGTAGAACTTTCAGTGTGCCCTATGTAGAAGCACTTAGTCTAGAAACGTGCGCTGTAAAATTACAAAGAATATTAAGCTCACCCATTATGTAGGACCAAAAAACTGACAAATTGTAGGTGAGTAATACGCCTAGGACACTTAGAGGACAGAAGTGAATCTTGGGAAAAAAATATGTTAACTGAATAAGGAAAGAGAAGCGTGGGCCGTCCCTACACTGGATGGATCGAATACTAAGTTATTTTAAGGCACCCTTGCAGAACCGCTGGTTATCGAAATCTTTAATCGAACTCTAACGGGATATAAAAGGGAGGAATGACGATGATGAAAATGAATAATACATGAGAATCATTTAATTCTCTATAATTACGACGAAGGTACTTCAAAAAAAGGCATTCTGTATCTTCTATGTAATATAACACACGGCTGCTGCGACGCCAGTTCCTTTTTCTTGAACTTGGCTATTAAAATTTAAACATTTTTCACAAACAATTTTTTACGTGGGAGAGCCATGCTTCGGCACGTATGGGCCGGCTCGACTCCGCTCGATACCACGGCCTCACAGAAAACCGGCCGTGAAACAATGCTTGAATTGCTTTTCACCGCGTGAGTGAGGTTACCGGAGGCCCTAACCCTGCCCTCTCCCCTATTCCCGTCCTCCCCCTCTCCCCCCTCTCCTCCCCTCTAATCCCCCTCTCCCGTCTTCCCGCTCTTCCCCTATTCCCACCTTAAAGGGCGGCAACGCACTTGTGACTCTTGAGTTACAGGTGCCCATGGGCGGCGGTAGTCATTTACCATCATGTGACCCGTCTGCTCGTTTAGCCCCTATACCATAAAAAAAAAGAAAACACACTCCACTTGTTAGCACTGAATAATTGTATTCATAATATTTTTTTGTGGAATGAAATAAATTATATTATTATTCATTAGCAACCCGACCCGGCTTCGCACAGGTACAAATTATACACCTAAACCTTCCTCATGAATCACTCTGTCTATTAGTGAAAACCGCATTAAAATCCGTTCAGTAGTTTTTCAGTTTATCGCGAACAGACAGACAGACAGACGCGGCTGGGGACTTTGTTTTATAATATGTAGTGATATCTAAGAAGGCCTTTGTGATAAAAGGATACCTTATACTTCAAGTGATGATTATTTTATAAACGGCCCTCAAAATAAGATGGTTACTCGGGATAGTCAGCATGTTAATCCCTATGTAACACTCAAATACTATAGGCAAAAATTTTGTCAGTGTAAATTAATACGTGAAGTAAATTCTTTGTACCTCTTTTTAAGAAAATTTTCTGAACGCATTAACGCGTAATTTGGAATAATTATAGTTTACCAGCAGCGCCTCGCGGTTTCACCCGCGTAGGTCCCGATCCCGTGGGAATATCGGGTTAAAAAGCCTATGTGTTAATCCAGGTCTCCAGCTATTTACATACAAAGTTTCATAGGAATCGGTTCAGTAGTTTTTGCGTGAAATAGTAACAAACATACACACACAAACTTTCGCCTTTATAATATTAGTGTGATTTGTAGAAGTGCAGAAAGCTACAAAATTTAAAAAATACGTCTTACAAATTTAAAAATTATGTGAAGACGGCTACATCGAGTTACACGCGTCCAGTGCATGTGTTGTATGTAAGTCTATACAATGACAGTTCAAGACGTTCAAGTTATACTGACCAATGAAATTAACCATCGTCGTAATTCGACTCTAGTGAGGAATAAATACTTATTACATTGCATCGCATCGTAGGAAAATTACCGTTGTGCTTGTTATTTAGATTGGCTGCAATTGTGACCATGTGACCATACTAACACTTGCAAGCAACAGGTTTCAAATGACAACCAAATAGTTGTTTGCCAGACTTGTAGAAGTATTTTGTTAACAACAGAGGGACGGGCGAATGTAGAGGTGATATTGTGATGTTCCGACATACCACCTTCCTACTTAGTTCCCCACTTCCAATACTTGTGCTCTACTCATGACAGGAATCTTCGTTCCACCAATAATTTGCTACTCTTATATCCCCTCACAGCTCCGACTTCATCAACTCTTCTTTCTATGTACAATCAGTCCTTCTCTGGAATGCGCTCCCTCTCGAGGTCAGGATGTCCGCAAACCGTTTCACGTTTAAAAATAAAGTACGAGAACTCCTCCACAATGAATTAGCGGAATAGCCACAACGCTAGTACACGACTTTATGTATTTGTATATGTATTTGTAGTGTATTTACTTATATGTAAATGATATGTATGAATATATATGTAATCTGTATATAATAAAAGTACTTATATATGTTTGTGTATAAGTATATGAAACTGTGTATATTATGTCGTAATGATATTTAGAAATTTGGACATGTAGTAATGTAAATATTAGTTTGTATAATGAACAATTTCAAATGTATCTTTGTACCTTCCTTATAGCAGTTCTACATCACCCCAATGTTGACAGGTAGAGAATGCCCTAGGCATTAAGTGCGCCTTTGTACAAATTTGCATAAAGTTTTAAATAAATAAGTAATAATACAATGTTACCCGTTATTAAATACAACAAATCAAATACAACAAGTTCAAAATTTTAAAAGAACGTGACGTAAACATAATTTTCCTTATCATATAGTTTTATAACTTAATTTCATATGCGTTTTACAAAAAGAAGACTTGTGTTTTAATCAAAACATGAGTCGGCATTATTCACGATTGTATCATGGTGAACACGATCATTACATTGGTGGCGGCGCAGCTGGGCGGTCGTCGGAACAAGTGCTCTCGGCTCCCCTCATCTTGGGTTCAGTTTACTCATGCGAGCGCCAGTATTAAGGCACGAGAAATATGCCAGAATTTGAACAGGCGGCCCTCGCATGCGGCGCGAGTGTAACATAGCTGCGACTCGTTGTGGCATGTTATTGCAAACCCACATACGTGCTACTGTCGAGTATCTGACATTTCATGCCGATGAACCGGCTACGCGCGCATACTTACCGACATTTGCATAAAATAGGAAATCTTTTCGTCGAATTGCAACGAGAATAGAATTTAACATTACGAACTTTTATTTGAATACCAAAGTCACTCACTACTCATCACACATTTATGATTTAATAATGGTTTCTTGCATGATTTGATCTTCACGTTCCTTATTAAAGTCCATAACTGAGCTTGTGTTCAGAAGTGGAAGTGGCATGTCTGAGATAATTCTTGTTCATTTATGCATAATATAATGATTTTTGTTGAACAAGAACCTTTTATCCATCACACTTTTTTTACTAATTGTTTAACATAATTATTACCTGAAAGTTTGTATCTATAGGTACTGCGTTGCCAAAATAAGTAGGTTGATAAGTAGTAATTAACACGCTTGTATTAGCTTGGTATGTATGTATGTATATAGAGGAATCTTTGAACGTGTTTGAATTTTAAACTTTGCACACTTATCAAGAACCGATGACAATGCAATAATTTACTTTATTTTCTACTTTTTAGTTTGGTTTTCTATTAAAGCGTGTTTTTCAGTCTTTTTAAACTATTATTTATTTTTTAATAATTTTTATATTATAAGTACAATAACAACCTAAGCCTATACTATTTTAGAGGAATTTCCTCAATTTTTTACTTCGCTACGATTCAAAGCTTTGATTAAATATTTTTACCTATAACGTCAAACTTTGAATAAATTTAAGGTAACTAACGTAATTAATTAAAAACTATTTAAAAAGTATTTAACTAGCTATTAACCTACTCTGATTAACGAATGATAAAAAAAATTATGAATATTCATCATCATTTGTTTTACGTTCTGTGAACCTGTTAAACTAAAAGAAAAGATCTATAAGATGATCGTCAGACCTACCATCCTGTATGGATCTGACCCTTGGCCCGGAGTACACATCTACAATGAATTGCTGTAAATGTAGTTTTTTCCCAGTGCCACTCAGATGACATACTTTGGTTTAAACACAATATATGTATACACAATAATGTAGCAAGTATTACTTATACAAAATCTTGTATAAAGAAAACGTTTTGCCTTTTCATCGCAATATTTCGCATGAGTCAATAATTCTAAAAAAATACGGACGAAAAGGCAAATCTTTTTAACCGATGCGGGAAACTAATGGCACAGGCGAGGCTTTCGGGGAAATCCGCTTCTTGTTGTCAATACAGGGCAACCGTGATGCCTCCCCCGTTAAGCCTTTATTTTAGAAGAAAGAGAACACTATCTCGGCTTTTATTGCGCTCGCACCGCAGACAGCTTGTGAATTAAATAAAAGCAATAACATAAAAAGAAAAAGTCGAACAAACGAAAATCAATAGCGATTCTATTGATGATTTTCAGTTTTATTTTTACCGGTTCTTACTTTGTACAATTATGATGTGTGTGTGTGCAGTCCTGAACAGTAAGAAGTATTGAATATGTTATTGCATTTATTAGGTCAAGTAAACTTTAAAATATATAGTCCAGCACATCTAAACTAACACAACTAAAACGTACTTATTGACTAATTGCCTTAGCGTAATTGTTTGGTAAATTACCTAAGTTCTTAAGTAATTTACCAAACCTCACTACTCTACTCACTCTAATAATGTTAAACATCATTCATTTCAATTTTCAGTGTTTATTGAAAAACAAACTTGTTTGTATTTAATTTCTTGTGAACGTTTGTACATATCAGTATGGGTACGAACGGCATAATTACAATGTTGCGACATTTACCTACAGTTTGGCTATTACTAACTAATCTACGTTTCTGGTTAATAGTGGGTGCATAGGGAGTTTCGGTGGGAACCAAATGAAGCCGGCTCCCTCGGGGAGTGGGACCGGGTGTCTGCGGTGCCGGCAGTTAGCCGGCGCGGCGGCGTCACCTTGCGGCTTATCGGCCGTCCGGTCATGCCACCGTCTGTCGTCCCTCGTCCGAGCTGCGCTTACCGCTTGCCGTTTACTCATTGCACTACTGAGAACTTCAATAGTTGCCGTATTTATATACGAGTCAGACTACAGATATCCAGCCTTGTTAAATTTCATTCGTTATCTATTTCAGATCCAGCATCGAAGATTAAATTAAAGATACTTTTAAAGATAAAACCCTTGTTTAATCTTTGTAGATAAATAAATAAGTTAGCAAACAAGCTTAAGACTGTTGAGTTGGCAGCTCTATCCCCTCAATAATGAAGCTGTCGATCCTACTTAGTCGGAGGAACATAACCATGATAGTTGTGCTGGATGCTGATTAACTTTGGTCTTCTGCGAGTGCTCCAATTTGATCAGAAATCTGCTGTGCCCTGCTTCCCGCTATAATATATGTATAGGTATAGTCCATGAAGGATGATCTTAAAGATGGTATTGTATGTTAACAACTGCTGTAAAGTAAAATATTATTATTCATTAAGAAAATCCGGAAACATTTCGACTCAATCTATCCCGTTGTAAAAAATGTTGTACCTACATCTTCTTGACTTTACAGAGTAAAAATACCTCTTAGTTCTTAAAGCGTCTCGGCTGAAGATCGAGGTGCAAACTCAGCGTAGGGGTTGTAAATCATATCTTCCTCCATTTATATGGACACTTTATTACGACGGCGCGTTCTAAATCAAATGATAAAATGCTTCTTATTTTATGTTTCCTTTCGCCTCTCCACGCATATTGTCGTCTTTTCACCGCACGGTAGCGTCGCCACCTATCTTAGTGAAGCCCATTCAGGGATGTGATTTTGCATTAGAGATAAACAAATTTCGTTTGACACAAAACGTTTATAAGGGCACTATTTGGTAGGCATGTATGTAAAGCTTCTTTTAAGACTTGTACCATACGGGTTTTTTCAGAGTTTATACCGAACTGAACATAGGCTTCCCATGACTGGAACATACGGCGGGTTAAAAACTATGATAGTTAACAATAGGATATACACTGCGCTTTTATCATATAGTAAGAGACAGAATTCAAGAACTAGAGTTTTATCTAAAGATCAATTCATGCACAATTCTTCTCCCGATTCTTGACTATGCTGACGTCAGCTATCTTAGTTTTAACGAAGACCAGCTTGATAACCTTGAGAGACTTCAGAATTTCTATATAAGATTCATTTTTGGCTTAAGCAAATATGATCATATTTCTGAATTTTGTGCCAAACTCAAGTGGCTTCCAATTCGCCTATACTTACATACTCTCTTTAATATATAATACCTTGTTTAATCCTACTACCCCTATGTACCTCAAGAAACGTTTCGCATTTATTCACGATACACATACACGATACTTGAGATCATCGGAAAATCTAACGTTAGAAATTCCAACGCATTCCACAAAGTTTTTGGATACATTCTTTACAGTACAAGCTGCACGCCTGTGGAATTTCATAAGGAAGCTATGAGACGAGCACAGACAGTAAGTACTTTTCAAAAGCTCGTCAAGAATTACTACTTATCTTTGTAATCTATGTGTTATATATGTATGTGTGTGTATGCATATTTCTACTGTATATATTATACGTGTATATATTGGTAACATAGGTAATTTGACAGGGTGTTAGGCAGTGAAACTTCTCACAACAAGGCGTAGCTGACTGTCACACCTCTGTGACATACGTTAATACTCGCGTGTGAGAATTCCGCACTGAATTACATTGGAACTATTTTTGAATTGTATAAATGTTAGAATAAAGAGGACTCGCGTCGCAGACAGAGAGCAGTGAGGGCGGTCTATCTATGAAGCGGCGAGACATCGTTGAAGCAAATATAAAGTGATAATATTTATACAGTGTTGTAAGGAACAGTTATCAATATAATTAGTAATTGCTTTACAGCCTTTTCAATTGTACTCTTAAATATAACGACACCCCTTTCACATAACCTCTTGCGCAAAGCGGAAGGTTTTGCAATATATATTATTATAGTATTTGTTTAAAGATAAATATATTGTTATATACCTAAATACATTTATGCGATGTAATATTTAAATATATATTGTCACTATTCTTCTAATTTTTTTATACTTCTCTGATCGTTTTTTTTTTACCAATAATGACCTGTTCCTATACAGTATAGTCCATCTAAAAGTAGCTTGTAAGAGATTGCAGACTGCGATATGGTCGCCCATTACTACTGTTTTTATTGTATTTATTCATGATTGTATCCTCTTTATGGTGTGCAATAAATAGTACCTATCTATCCATCTACGGATGATGATTAATAATATCCAGCTGTCGGCCCTCTCTTTGAATCTGAATATTTAAGCGAGATTGTAAATCATAATTTTAAGTGGTACTTACTCTAATTTATTAAGTTTATGTTTTTTATTTTCTTTATTTCCCTTAGAGCTAGCGATGAAAGCTAACTAGTTTATGGTAGTAAGTTGAAGGTAGGGTACTAATACGGATTTTCGAGCCCAATCAACGGCCGATCAAGTTTTCATGAAAAAATCGTCATCGATTTAATAATCTAAATCTAGACAACCGCTTCGATTTATTTGCAGGTAGTATTAGAACCACTAAGAGTGCACTCACTAGAGATTTTATGAACAGTTAAGTGATCTTAAACTGGGCATATCTATTTATATTATGTATATCTTAGGACGATTAGTTTAAGCATTTTTGCTTTAAATGTGGAAGCTTGTAATTGGCATCTGCTACTACATATTTCATTTTAATATTGTTTAAGCCGTTAGCATCCCAAATAAAATAAAATAAAATAAAATAAAACTTATGAAAAGTTGATTGACCTCTAAAGCATAACGGATGTTACCTTATATGAGCCAAGGTTTTTGACGGAGCAGGCGAGACGCACGCTCCGGCCGGCGGGGACGGTCACGTTCTGAATAACATCCGTAAACTCCGGCTCCTCGACAACTGTAACAATAACAATAAATTTCGTAAATAAAAGGTAAAATATTCGGAAAAAGATAATTCTAATTGATTATTAATTTGCTTAAAATACTTATTTTTAATTGTAAACTGACTTCTTTGAAGGTTTAACATATAATAATAAAATTTTGGGATTTAATAGACTCCGCTACCTAGACCCAAAATAAACATGGCTTGCGCTGCGTATACTAGAAAACGAAATATTTAAAGCATAAAGCAAATTGAGTAACGAATAAAATAAATATTATAAATAGAAACACCCAGACCAATGTAAATTTACACATTCAAACATAATTATGAATATTTGTACTAAGCAGAGAGAAATCGATGCCCGAACGCGCCCTCTGACATTGCAGTCGAATGTACTACCTCCGTGCCACATATTTAGTTCATTCATTGTAGTCATTACTTTCAGTAATCAGTATGACCGTCGAAAAGGGAGACAGAACCCTCAAACTCCTAGACACTTGGTCTATTTTATTGGTTTGACCATTTGGTATTACTGAATGTTGACTTTTAACAGGTTTCAGTAGCAGCTGCGTGAAAAGTGGTAGAAATTGAAACTGTTTTCTTTCTTTTCTTTTCTTTATAAAAGACAACGCCCGCATTAGGAATGACTCCTGTGTCGCGGGGGACTTTAACAACATACAAACAACGGACACAAAGAACACCCAGACTCGGGTAGGAATCGAACCCACGACCTATGGCGTAGCAGTCAGGGTCACTAACCACTAGACCAACAGATCCCAGTACATGGAAATTATAAAACTGATTGCCTCTTTGGTCCTGTGACATAAGTCTATATGGAGTCTGGAAACGTGTCCAGTAGACGCTAGTATCCTCGTCCTCTATCACCTACGGCAAAAAATAGTTCGCGTATTGTGAATGATTAATATAATATAACTTTGCGTCCCTTTTTGGAGTGAGTACATGCAAATAATTAATTGATTTTTATTCTATCCTTTTTTAACGTCCCTTCTTAAACTAGTGCTGCCACAAATATAATGCCTAACACAACGTTGTCACTAATACGACTGGAACGTGAACCTACAATCTCTTGATATCGTGAGCTGTCGCTTTAACCTCAAAGCAACCGAGAATTTTCAAGTGATCAAATTTCCATATGATCTGATGTCTTAGCAAAGCGTAAAGCTGCTACATTATTCACAAGATATAATTTACATATATTGGAGCGATTTGGTCTGAATCTTATAGAGTTGAGAAGATTTTACAGTTATGAGGACATTTTTGTGTCAAAAGATACGATTTGTAATTCTCAAATTATCAAAGCAGAACGCTTTTAAACAAATTGAGTGGGCGATAAGGAATAATGTCGTCGTTTATCAAGCTCCAAGATAGATGGCCTTTGCTCTGCTCTGCCCATTTTAAATGCGTTTGTCTTCGACTTGCCAAATTGGCGTTCTTTGTTTTCTTCTTAAGTTCTTACGTTTATGTTGGTACTTGATAGACAATGAGAATTATTAGTACATTATCGCTTTGTTATAAATGGCAAAGCTATTTTGATCAAATCGTTTTTTTTTTCTAAACGATTTCAATTTTATATGACACCTTTTATCAAGGAATTCCAAAGACTAATTAGTAAAATTGCGTGGTAAGTATTTTTTGCATTGTTTCAAAAACTTCATTAACTAAAATTATTATAAAAACACAATTTACATTTTTTTTTCTTATCTGTCAGCTCATAAAGAACTTTGTTTGTCACTAGTAACTAAAAATGAAAAATAACCTTATCAAGTTCTTAGCCATATTAATTGACCAACAGACTGGCCTGTTGGTGTAGTGGTTAGTAACCCTGACTGCTAAGCCAGAGGTCGTGGGTTCGATTCCCACCCAGGACAAATAATTGTGTGATGAGCACGATAATTTGTTCTGTGTCTGGGTGTAATTTATCTATAATATGTATGTATTTAGAAATATATAAGTATGTTTATCAGCAGTCTGGTTACCATAGTACAGGCTCTGCCTAGTTTGGGATCAGGCAGCCGTGTGTGAGATGTGTCAAATTATTATTATAATTAACTTAGCAGATGTTTTACAGAGGGTTACAGAAAAGTATGAATTTTAGGGTCGTATAGTATAAAGGGCTAAAGAGGCGACGAAATGAGAACGGGAGAGGACAAGTACTCTACCGTCCCGCTGAAGATGCACTAGGCGCAGGAAAGCGCGAAATGATTTCGGACCTCCATGAGCGCTGGCCTGGGAGTAGCGGGTCGGGCTGACCGTTCCCTTTGCAGATGCAGGCTCGAGACGGTGGCACGATGTGTTCCGCGCATGCCTCTCTGATTTGGAGGGGGTAAGGCCCCCCTGTATTCAACGGTGTGGTTGCTTGCTGTCAGGCGGCCAAGGTCTGTAGGGGTTCCTGGAAGCTTCCTTTTTAGGATATACCCACTTGTGACGGAACACCGTGTGGTTTTAGTCGATTCGATGCCAACATATCACTTCACCATTAGCACCGGTGAGGTGATGACCCGTGGTGGTTTACACACACTAAAGAATAGTCGTATATTTAACCCCGTGAATAACATAAAGCGCTAACAAGTTAAGGAAAATTCCTGATTTTTAATACAGAACTCCCTTTTTGAAACTGACAAATTGAACTTGAAAATTTACCGATAAAGCTAATAAGTCGTAAGAGAGAGGGCTGACATTAATGAACCTTTCGGTATTTCATTCCTATTTATTTTTACCTAGAATATTGATGGCATGTCTGGATTTTCCTAAAAATGTCCGCATAAAAAATAAAAGACAATAACTTTTGAAGTTGATATGAAAATTCATAATATGTTGTTTAAAAATGTACCCACATTGCAACCATAACCGGAAAGTACCTGTGTCGCATAGGCCGGGAACCAACGCCTGTGTGCCACCACTGCGGCGGCTGCAGCGAGGATACTGCACTTCACACTCTGATGGAGTGCACTGCGTGGACGCAACAGCGCGTCGACCTTGCTGCAGCCATTGGTGTGGGTAGCCTCTCGCTGGAAACCGTGGTTATGGCCATGGTCCGTTCCGAGAGAGCATGGGATTCCGCTGCCTCGTTCTGTGAGGAAGTGATGTATGCCAAAGAGGCGGCGGAAAGGGAACGGGAGAGAACTACTTCTCTTTCGTCCCGCAGAAGACGCACCAGGCGCCGGAGATTGCAAAATGATCTCCATACTCCATGAGCGCTGGCCTGAGGGTAATGGGCTGAGTTACTCGTCGCCCTAGCAGAAGCAAGCCCGAGACGGCGGCGCGACGTGTTCCACGCGCACCTCTCTAAATCGGAGGGGGCAAGGCCCCCGCACCAAATTGTGGGGTCGCCTGTTGTCGAGCAGGCGGTCAAGTCTGCCGGGGTTCACAGGGATTTCCTTTCCAGGGTACACCTGAGTCCCCGGCATTGGACCCCGTGACGGAACACCGTGTGGTTTTAGTCGGTTCGAGACCGACATACTACCTTGCCGTTGACCCCGGTGAGGTGATGACCCGTAGGGGTTTCGACACGAAAAAAAAAAAAGGCTGCCGTGAACTAATTTCGTATATTTATTTGTTTAAGATATACGGTTTTTCTAACGTTGTATTTAACTCGGGCCCCATCGCGTGTGTGGTGCCTAACACCAAGGTCCAAAACTAGTTGGATATTCCCAAATAAACACCTGAGTAAAACTTTTAATATCTTTGAAACATATTAATCTCTCACGAAAGTTCAACAAACATAACTAACTAGGCTAGTGAGCCATTATCAATTTCTAATAAATCTAAGTCGGCCTGCTGTATTTGAATAAAATATAAATTATGAGCCATTCTTTTTAGCCATCTAGTATTTACTCGTTAAAAAGTTGTAAAAGTATCCTGTGTAATTTATTAAAAAAATAAATACTATCTAGAAAATCAACGAAGTCTATCCTTTTAGTAGCACATTTAGAAACCATGCGTAAACGCTCTACTGCAAACAACTGCGAAGTATTCAAGATACGGCAACGCCGTATTTAATTAAATGTAGATATTTTAAAACCCTGAGTGAAATATGAGAGCGGATTAAATAAGGAATGTATTCTAGTTTTATTTACGTTCGTGGCATTTCAGAACCGGTGTGGTGTGGTTGTGTAACAATTTTCCTACCTATTTTATGTATGTGCAAATACTCCTAGCTTATGTAAACCAAAGCAAACCAAATAATAATAATATTCTGAAACATATTACACAGCGCTTTCTAGGCAAACTAAGCTTATACATATATATAATTTATAGCTTGTATATACAATGGCTTCTAAAATACGAAAAAAAATACTTTTAGACTTGTTTAAATCAGGAATCTTATTCATATAAACACAAACACTAATTCAAAAATCCATATTTAAAGCACGCAAATAATATTTGCAAGCATCAATTAGTTCCTGCTTAGTGCAAATATTATTTGCACTAAGCTTGATGATGATAATTATAACAATTAACTACAAGAAATATAACCCACACATTTACCACATATACCATTTTTAATGTGTTAACGTCAGCAACCTGCAGTTCGATGAGAACATTGAAAGTTAGGTTGTAATTGAAAACGTTTTCATTGACCAATCAGTGACAATATTAAGACCAGTTTGAGCATAAGCGCTTTCTCCCATGTTGGTCTGCAAAGGCAACGATGGAGCCATTTGTTAGTTGGATGTTGTACAGGTGATTTATGTACAAAAGGCTTTCCTTTTGTACATAAATCAGCTGTGCTTCCTATCAAGGTTAGCAAGGACTCTAAGTAGGCCCCAAAATGCTGTCCTGCGGAATACCGTACTGCATATGAAGGTCCTCACTCACGTTTTCCAAATTTTAGTACTTTGGGTACTATTTTATATTCAGTGCAGTTCTCGGGGGAGCCTTGACCCTAGAGAGCGCGTCCCCAGGTGGCGGATAGGGGAATGCTCGCCAGCAACTGTTGGAGGGTAGGAGAGAAATAAAATACCTCCCGCGGACCAAAAAGGCCGGAGAGAAAACTCCGTTACTAAACCCAATCTGGGAGTTTCTTCGACATAATCGGAGTAGAAGTCCTTGGTTGTGATGGGCTCTTAGGTCGGAGGGCTCATTAAAGATGGCGGCGGAAGAACCAAAAGTGGTCAACGGCGACTCTCAGGTCTTCCAAGAAGATCAAGACCTTGTTGTCAGGTGGCAACCGACCGTAAAAATAAACAGCCAATATTTTATACTGATCATGAGGCAAAACAGTAAAGGAAAGTGATTTAAGCCTAGGGCGTTCCCCTCAGGCGACGGCAGTGATGGAAATTGCGACAAATACTAGGGCGTCCCCCGTAAGCGACGAAGCACCAAAGCGAAGAGGCATTGTACCAATGCTCGAATTGCGCATAGGTACATGGAACATTGGTACAATGACTGGACGAAGTGCCGAACTTAGTACAATTCTAGATCGACGTCACATAAACATATGCTGTGTGCAAGAAACAAAATGGAGAGGTGCCAAATCACGCCAGATTGGGAAAGGTTTTAAGCTTATCTACAATGGCAAGGAGAATACTAGAAATGGTATTGGAATAATCCTAGATCACCATCTTAGTAATAACGTTATTGAAATTAACAGAATCAACGATCGCATCATGTCAATAAAACTCGCCTTGGATAAGCAACCATGCCTCAATGTTATCTCGGTCTATGCACCACAAGTAAATAGTCCAGAAATAGAGAAACAAGAATTCTGGGAGGAACTACAGATACACTTAAGAACTATACCCGTAGCGGAGCAAAAATTATATGTGGAGACCTCAATGGTCATGTGGGGAAGGACAGGGATGACTTTGATGGCTATCACAGTGGCTTTGGATTCGGAGAACAGAACAAAGAGGGAGAAACGATTTTAGATTTTGCAGCCTCCCATAACCTTGCAGTAGTGAACACCTTCTTTCAAAAAAAGGATGAACATCTCATAACTTACAAGAGTGGTAACTCGAAAACCCAGATTGACTATTTTCTGATTGATAAAAGAGATCTGAGGCAAATCAAAGGTAAACAACTCAACTCAACTGTAAGGTTATTCCGGGAGAACCACTTACTTCTCAACATAGGCTCTTACTAACAACCCTGAAATTAAAAGCTCCCATTTAACTGAAAGTACCTAAAATCGAGAGGATCAAATGGCATGCATTGAATGGTGAAAAGGGAAGCGTGATGAGAAACCACGTAGTGGATTATTTATGCAAAAACCCTCCTCAAAATGATGGTTCCACGGCAATATGGGCAAACTTTGAATCCTTTTGTGTCGATACAGCAAAACGTGAGCTAGGAATTAGCAAAGGAGCTCTGCACAGTGCGAAAGACACTAAATGGTGGAACAACCACACCAAAGACAGCGTGGCTGAAAAGAAACGCTTGTTTAAAATTTGGCAAAGTACCGGCTCTGATGATGATAAAGACAAGTATAAACAGGCAAAGAAGACCGCAAAAAGAACCGTTGCAATTGAAAAGGAAAAGGGTGATTCAGATCTCTACCAGCGCTTAGAACTAGCCACATGCGATGACATATGTAGAATAGCCAAACGTAGACACAATGACTGCAAAGACTTTAAAACAACAAAATATATTAAAAATAAAGAAGGCTCTCTACTCACAAACGACAATGACATTTGCAAAAGATGGCATGAGTATTACAAAAACCTATTAAATGAGGAATTTCCTAGGGAACAAGAATTAGACCTACCTATGACACAAGGACCTGTAAGCGAAATTACAGCGGCAGAGGTAAGGAAAGCCATCTCTAAAATGAAAAACCACAAATCGACGGGTCCAGATGACATACCCGCTGAGCTATGGAAATCTATTGAAGACGTTGGAGATGTATGGCTCTCAAGGCTATTGAATAATATCTTAGTGGAAGGGAAAATGCCAGATGCTTGAAGAAAAAGTATACTAGTGCCATTCTACAAGAACAAAGGGGATGTACGAGAGTGTGAAAATTTTCGTGGCATAAAACTCACATCACACACCCTCAAGATCTGGGAAAGAGTCCTAGGTGAGCGCCTTCAGAATTTGATACAAATTACTGAAAACCAATTTGGTTTCACTGCTGGTAAGGGGACCATAGATGCAATCCACGCGATAAGGCTGGTTATGGAAAATGCTCGCGAGAACAAACAAAATCTGTGGATGGCTTTTATAGATCTTGAGAAAGCCTTTGACCGTGTACCACGAACATTAATATGGCAAGCTCTAAGGTCACAAAATGTTCCTGAGCTCTACATAAAACTCGTAATCGACATGTATAACAACATACAAACATGTGTTAGAAGTCCAGCTGGTTTGTCCGAGAGCTTCGATATCAGAGTGGGAGTGCACCAGGGAAGTGCTCTCAGCCCTTTATTGTTCAACGTCATCATGAACTACCTGACGCAGAAAATCCAGAAACCCTTACCGTGGAACCTGTTGTATGCGGATGATGTGGCTCTTATATCAGACAGTATTCAAGATTTACAGGAAAATTTGGACCAGTGGAGAAGATCTCTCGAGCCCAATGGACTACGTATAAGTAGAACTAAGACCGAATATATGGTATGCAACTTTAACCCTGACAACTCTAGTATGTCAAGTTCAGAACTCAAACTAGATGGTGTAACCCTACCGAGAGTGAACAAGTTTAAATACCTCGGCAATAAATGGCGCGAACTAACAGGAGTTCTATGCGATCTAAAGATGCCTGTAACAACCAAGGGCAAGGTCTATAAAACTGCTGTGAGATCAGTTCTACTCTACGGTGGCGAGGTGTGGGCTATGAACAAAATACACGAACGTATGCGTATGCTGCGAACACATTCGGGGCAGTTTTGGAGTGGCGCCTGTTGCCGAGAAACTTTCAGAGTCCAGGCTACGGTGGTTCGGACATGTTATGCGAAGACCCGAAAATCATGTAGTGAAGAAGTGGCTTTCCATGGCTACACAAAAGAGAGGGAGAGGTAGACCACAAACCACATGGATGACGAATGTACGAAGAGACATGAAGGTGTTGGGTTTATTTGTTGACGACGCTTACCAGCGAAGAGAATGGCGCCTCAAGATTAGGAAAGCCGACCCCGCGTAACGGGATAAGGCGAGGACAAAGAAGAAGGGTACTATTTTATATATTACTAGCAACCCGCCCCGGCTTCGCACGGGTAGTAGAGACATCTGCAACAATCATTATCATATTTCAACCAATTTACACAAAACGTTAACAAATTATACATCAATCACTCTGTCTATTGGTGAAAACCGCATGAAAATCTGGTTAGTATCTGTATAGTTTTTCAGTTCAGCGTGAACAGACAGACGCGGCGGGGGACTTTGTTTTAAAATATGTAGTGATGATACCTCACACCAGTACGTTCAAGTTTTTCTATTAGTTTTTAAATAAAGACCATGTGAATATTTCAGTTAAATCTAGAAATATTGCTATTAATTTCATGTTGTTATCTAGGTTTTTAAAAACGTAGTTGGTAAGGGCATGAACAGCATCTTTATCAATAAATTTTTGACTGCCGCGGCAAAAGGTTGACGATTAGAAAATAATGAAATGAAAAGAAAATAAAAATAATGTTTTTAAATTTAATGTATCCTAAAAAGACGGGGTCGCGTACTGAGATCCCGGTTTTCGAAAATACTAGGATACCGGACCAAACGGCACTTAAAAATACTGGTATTAATTTCACAAAAACCGGGATTTTCGGAATTAAGAAAAATAAAATTGCAATTAGTTAGATTAATAATTGTAATAAAATAATTTCTCAAGTTTAAACTAAATAAAAACCGCGCGTAATTTCATTCATACCACGCCTGAAACATTTGCGTGAAACGGTTAAAAGTTACGACGAGTGCTCCCAAATTCGTACGACGATAGCCGAAAAACCACGTAGAGACTAGCATGGCGTGGACGTATCCATTTTAGAGGGTAATAATATTTTTTTATTAGATAGGGTCCCGTCTTCAAAGTTGCTCCCGTATAAATTTGAAAAAATATTACCTAAAGGATAGAAAAATAGAGAATGAATGAGTATTCTTCCACTGAGTTTTTATCTGTAAACTGATTTTGTTCCAACTTGGCACACATTACGGAGTTCTTATACTCTACAAGATGATGGTGACCTGTGGTTGATGTGATGATGTAGACGGAAGCCAGTCAAGGCAACTCCGCAACGGTTTACCGTAGCTACCTCGATTTGGGCTTATTAGTTTTTTTGCAATCTTAAGGAGAATTTTTAAGCTAATAAAATATTGTTGTTTAAAAATTTATAACCAATACCACTGAATACTTAAAGTAGGTAATTATATTTAACATCAAGTTAAGTAAGTAAGAGTTTTAAGTCTGCGAGGAGGTGATGTCCGCAAAAGAGGCGGCCGAACGGGAGAGAGAGCGAAGTACAACTCTCTTTACCCGCAGTAGATGCGTCGGGCGCCGGAAGGCATTCAATGATCTCAGGCCACCGCAGGAACCGGCCTGCGGGCGACGAACTTTTGGGGAAGTCGTCGTACGAACAGATACAGTCCCGAGAGGCAGAGCGCATTGTTCCGCGCGCGCTTCTCAGAGGAGTGCGACCGATGGGTGGCGGTGGCACTGGGTGACGGGACCCGTTTTAGGTCAACGCCTGTCCCCTGATCATGGGCAAGCAATGTAACACCGGGTGGTTTTTAGTTCGGTAAGAGTCCGACAGACCCCTTCACCCCCCCAGGGTGGAGGCCATCCATGAGGATCTTCCACCTCATTACGAAATAAAAAATGAAAGTAAGAGTTTTAAGTAAGTAACCAATAAATATTATATTTTCGATATAAAAAAGTTAATGACTTTTCAACAAAAGAAATTAAACCGGCCAAAGAAGCAGGTTAATTATTACGTAAAATGGAATGATAATAATGAATACACACCATGAAAAGTAACTCATACCTAACAGACACGATGGTTTTACTGAGAAATCAAATACATATTTCTGTTAGGTATGAGATTAACTGATTCAAGATTTTATTTTGGGTCTGGAGAACATTCTACATATATATTTATTTACTTTTGTTTTGTATAGGGTTACTCTAGCAGTATTAAAGGCAATAGAGCTGATTAGAAGTGAATTTAATATATTTTTCGTTAAGGTTCGTTTGACTGTTTTCAAGATTTTATTGTACTCAAACTATTGTACTAACTACTGTACTGTAGGATAAGCAAGCTTATTAACAGTTGTAGCGACTTGTTAGACATACACTATGATAAGATTCGTGATTTTTGTAAAATAATTAAAAATAAAAATAACGTCTATTCCATTAATAATTTAATAAAATCAAAATGAAATGTCTGATTATATTATTTAATTTAATCTTAAATTTAAGAAAATTTAATTTAATCTTAAGTAAATATTTATTTCTGTCGTAATGTGATTTAATTTAATTTAATTTATTTTGTTGTACACCATAAATGTGTTGTACTGCTATGTTTAAAGAATTATTTTGATTTAATTGTGTTTTACTGACATTATAATTCTACCTTAAATTGTTTAATTTCTATTTTATTATTATTAATTTCTACCGTTTATTGTGCATGCGGTGTTAGCCTATAAGTAATTGTTACACCAGCAAATGTTATTTAGTTGATAAATAGTAAATGTATTGTGTAAACAATTGTTGGCTAACCTAAAATAAATAAAAATAGATACTGGTCCCGATTCTACTGTACACTCGACTAAACTAAAACCTGACTTAATTTCTTCATATGAAATCAACCTTGTCTTCTTTGTTACAAGGTCTATTTGTTACTGGCATCTATTTCTCAGCGCCACTAAATTTAACTAAAACCTATCAACATATATTCAACTTTATTTCCACGCAGCGAGAGTCCCCATTTATTCAAATGCCGTATAATTGCCGTATAAAAACTTGTTCAAAACGAACTAATATGACGTTATTTTAATCGACACCTACGAAGACGCTTACTAAAAACACAGAGCAAAAGAGATGGCATTCAACGGATAGCGGCTCTCGCTACGTGGTATTAAAGTTTATTTAAGCGTGTCAGACTTTAGTCGACAAATAAATCGCTTATTTCGATAGCGACATATGTTACCTACCTGTTTAAATTTGAAATAAGACCTTGTTTCAAAGAATCCAAGGTTTACATTTTGTATGAAGAAAATTTAGTCAATTATAGTCAAGAGAGTAAATACAACAGAATTGACACCACTGTCCTGTTTTTGTATATCTAGTGACTAATTAGTGTAGTAATTGACTGAGACTAGATTAAAAAAGGTTTTTTATAGTATAACTTAACTACATATATATTTTGATAATTATTTTGATTTTATTACAACTCATAGTAAAAAACTTTAATATTATTTTGAAACACACTTTGTAAACTTTTATTTTCATCAAAATTGTTTTATCTAGAAAATAATCTCTTTTGTTCGCATCTGAAACCCTATACCTAACCACTTAACTGTCATAAAAAGCATAAACTTAATTAATATTACTAACTTAAATAAATGTATACTTAAAACTTCTTCAAAGCCCGGAAATATCAAAAATACCGGAGTACCGGGATTTATCTGATGTCAGTAACGAAAATACCGCTTTTGAAACTATACGTTTTTGCGGCCCCTAGTGGAAAGTATAAAGACTCTCAATACTTTAAATTAAATATTGAAATATTAAAACAATAAGTAGTTTGCGTATTTCATACAAATCATTCTGACCTCGGCCGTTTTAAATCTGTTATCATTAAATTTCACACTCTTTCAAACGCATTTATACATTTAAAAACTGTACTTCAATAACGCCTCTATTTGTGTTGAGTTTAAATTTTATAATGTTTTAAATTTATAATAATTTAATAATAACCAAAATGATTTTCAATCTTGCAATTAACGTAATGTAGTTTGTGGAGTAAACTGAATTGATATCTACTAACATTAGTCTAACGTAGTCGCTAGTTACAGCAGAGAATGACACGCCTCCCCCACTGTATCCTCACGTTGCCGTCGTGGGGGGGCTTGCGCGGGTCAATGATCTCTGGGGCTATGCCGGTAGAGCCACTCATGCCGGATTGGCCCAGAGGGAGACTCCAGACCAAGTGGGATACCCGGCGGAGTCTGACATAGACTGCCGCGTGGGACGTGGTGTTCTTTATTCGGACGCCACGCTGCTCTCTAAGCGTCCCTCTGACCTAGCAGAAGGCGCGTTAGAGGAGCAGACGGTTCCTCTAGGGAAGAGGAACTAAGGCGAGCTCGGTGTGTACTTGCCCTGCCTCCGAGTGGGCAGCCTAGGAAGTTGAGGTTGCGCCTTCCCCTCCAAAACCAGCTCAGGAGTCCGAACTGGCTTGCCTACTCCGTCAGGAGTTAGCAAATTTTAACCAGCGGTTCACTGTTCTGGAGGGGAGGATTCTTCGTCCGCCACTGGCTAGCGACAACAGGGTGAAGGCGCTGGGTGAAACAGCTGCCGCTCCTCGCCAGAAGAGTACTGTTAAAACAGCAACACGCCAGAAGAGTACTGTTGAACAGCACTCGAATGCCCAAGCGAAGAAGGCAAATGGGAAGGGCAAAGGTAAAAAGTCAGCCGCCAGTGGGACTGGCAATTCTATCCCAACTACACCTGCTGTAAGTGGGACTGAAAAATCAGTCCCCACCACATCCCCTAGTCAGCCCAAACAGCCTGCCAAGCCAAGTGGAGGTGAATGGAAGACCGCCGGGGCCAAAAAGAAGGCTCAGAAGTCTCGGCGGAAAGACAAAAAGAAGGCGGCCAAAGAAACCAGAAGGCTCCGTGCACCACGCTCTACGGCGGTGGTCATCACATTACCGTCTGGAGCTGAGGAGCGTGGCTTGAGCTACGCCAAAGTCCTGGCCAAAGCCAAAGCTGAGATTAAGCTGGCTGATCTCGGTATCACAGCATTGCGGTGCAAACCTACCGTCACTGGTGCCCGGCTTCTTGAAATCCCGGGAACCGCCAGTAGCGAAAAAGCAGACGCGCTCGCAGAGAAGCTGCGAGCAGCAGTGGGAGAAGACGGGGTCCGTATATCCAGACCCACTAAGTGTGCGGACCTGCGCATCATGGGCCTGGATGACTCGGTTACACAAAGTGAAGTGGTAGCCGCCGTTGCAAAGGCTGGAGGGTGCCCACCGGAACAGGTAAAGTCCGGTTCAATCCGTACCGGCTTCACTGGCCTGGGCACTATAGTGGTAAGTTGCCCAGTTGCGGCGGCCAACCAAATTAAAAATGGCCAAAGTTTGCTAGTGGGATGGGTGTCGGCGCAAAGCTCTTGAGGCCACGGCCCCTAAGGTGCTTCCGTTGCTTAGAGGTCGGTCATGTTGGGGCCAAATGCACAGCGGGGGTCGACCGCAGCGGACTTTGCTTCCGGTGCAGTAAGCCCGGTCACAAAGCCGATTCGTGCGATGCCGCGCCACACTGTGTAGTATGTGCGGTGGTAGGCAAACCAGCTGACCATAGAACGGGCAACGCTTGCGCTACACCCAAAAAGCAAAAGAAAGGGGCCAATAAGGGAAAGGGTCCTGCACAACCGGCTAACCCATCGGTTGCGCAAACCAATAAAAGTGTAAGGGAGGAGATGAGCGAAATGGACACCCAATAATGGCTGCCCCTACATTTCCATTTCGATTTCTCCAGGCCAACATCAACCACTGCGCCAGGGCTCAGGATCTTCTACTCCAGTCCATGGCGGAGTGGTTGATACATGTCGCTGTGGTCTCTGAGCCATACTTCATTCCTCCCAGAAGTGACTGGGTGGGAGACGATGACGGCTTGGTGACCCTCATAACCCATGTTGGAAATGGTTCCCCGTCCTTCGAATCCGTCACCCGGGGACGGGGATACGTCGCAGCATTATTGTCGGACGTAGTGGTTGTGGGAGTGTATTGCTCCCCAAACAGGTCTCTTGCCGATCTAGAGAGAGTTTTGGAAGATTTGGGTACAGTCGTCCGTCGCAGCCACCCTCGTCCCGTTATTGTTCTTGGGGACTTCAATGCCAAATCTACGGCTTGGGGTTCTCCAGCCACAAATGCGCGGGGTGAGGTTGTCGAGGAATGGGCGGTCGAGTCAGGATTGACTCTCCTCAATCGGGGCACAGTACAGACGTGCGTGCGACAGCGGGGAGGTTCAATAGTGGACCTATCCTTCGCTAGTTCCGCTCTAGTACGCCGCGTCCAAGGTTGGTGCGTAATGGAGGACGTGGAGACGCTATCGGATCACCGATACATCCGATTTGACGTCTCCCCCCAGATTCAAATAGCGCCAGCCACATCGGCTCCGATTGGGGGTGGTCCACGGTGGACACTGAAGCGGCTGAACCGGGAGGCCCTCCTGGAAGCTACTATCGTGCAGGCCTGGGTTGAAGCACCAGACAGGCCTGCAGACGTCGAAGAAGAGGCGCGATGGTTCCAGGAGAGCATGACTCACATTTGTGATGCTGCCATGCCCCGTGCTCGGTCGTTTCCTGCCAGGCGCCAGGTGTACTGGTGGTCGCAAGAGATTGCGGAGCTACGAACAAGCTGTGTAGCTGAGCGCCGCCGGTACACCAGATACCGTAGACTACGCCACCGTGGCCAGGATACAGAGGCCAGGGAGGCAGAGCTGTACGAGGGGTACAGAGAAGCCAAGAAAGCCCTCCAGCTAGAGATTTCGAGGGCCAAAATTCGGGCCTACGAAGAGCTGATTGAGACTCTGGACAGAGATCCATGGGGGCGGCCCTACCGCATGATAAGAGGCAAACTTCGCCCATACGCGCCCCCATTGACCCAGAGTCTCAGGCCTCAGCTGCTGGAGGAGGTAGTAGGCTCTCTGTTCCCCTTGAGGGCGCAGCACATACCCCCGCCTATGGTTCCGGCTTCGTATCCTGACAACGACCAAGGCGACGATGACGTGCCCGAAGTAACCCGGGCGGAACTTCGAGTGGCGGTGCATCGACTTCAGGCCAAAAATACCGCCCCGGGGCCCGACGGCATTCCCGGCCGTGCATGGGTTCAGGCCTCGAAGTTCCTTTGGCCCCGACTTGTGGGGCTCTACAGCGCATGTTTGGAACGGGGCCAGTTTCCAAGCCAGTGGAAGACTGGAAAACTGGTCCTGTTAAGGAAGGAAGGGCGCCCCGCGGATTCACCATCCGCATACCGCCCTATTGTGTTGCTGGACGAGGTCTGCAAACTCTTCGAAAGAATAATTGCAGACCGCCTAGTCCGGCACATAACCGGGGTAGGTCCGGATTTGGCGGACAACCAGTTTGGTTTCCGCCGGGGGCGCTCTACGGTGGATGCCATCATGCGTGTTAGGGCTCTGGCGGAGGATGCTGTAGCCCGGGGTGAGGTCGTCTTGGCGGTGTCCCTCGACATTGCCAACGCCTTCAATACCTTGCCCTGGAGTTGTATAAGGGAGGCACTCCGGTATCATGGGGTGCCGTTCTACCTCCGTCGTATTGTCGGGGCATATTTAGAGGACAGGGCCGTCATATACCCGGGTCACGATGGCTGGGGTCGGCGAGAGACATCGTGCGGTGTTCCACAGGGATCGGTCCTAGGCCCACTCCTGTGGAACATCGGTTACGACTGGGTTCTGCGCGGTGCGCTTCTCCATGGTGTCGACGTCACTTGTTATGCCGACGACACGCTTGTGACAGCGCGCGGGAAGACGCACCGGCAAGCAGCAATCCTGGTCACGGCTGGGGTTGCGCAAGTTGTTGGTAGGATCCGGCGATTGGGCCTCGAGGTTGCTTTGCACAAGTCCGAGGCCGTTTGTTTCCAGGGTCCTCGGAAGACGCCACCTTCGGGGTCCCATATCGTGGTGGGAGGTATCCGTATCGGCATCGAGCGTACGATGAAGTACCTGGGGCTCGTCCTCGATAGCCGATGGGATTTTGGGCCACACTTTCGGCAGCTAGCCCCCAGACTGTTGGGCGCCACCGCGGCACTCTCGCGGCTCTTGCCCAACTTAGGGGGACCCAACACAGCCTGCCGAAAGTTGTATACGGGGATCGTACGGTCTATGGCGCTCTACGGGGCGCCAGTGTGGGCGGGCACTCTGACGGCCCGGAATATCGCGATTCTGCGAAGGCCGCAACGCGCGATGGCCGTCAGAATGATAAGGGGGTACCGTACGATCTCCTTTGAGGCGGCCAGTTTATTTGCCGGATCCGTGCCCTGGGATTTAGACGCTGTGCTCCTTGCGTTACAGTATCGGTGGCGCAAGGACGCGCTAGATCGGGGCGACCTTTCAGCACCTCGAGAAATAGAGGCACACCGAGGTGAGCTCCGCCAGATTTTGGTGGCGGAATGGGAACAGCGACTTGCGCGACCAAGTGCAGGGCACGCCGCTATAGCGGCGGTAAGACCCGTCCTTCGAGAGTGGCTGGAGAGAGGGCATGGAGCCCTCACCTTCCGGATGACGCAGGTACTTTCCGGACACGGCTGTTTCGGCAAGTACCTGTGTCGGATCGGCCGGGAACCGACGTCACGGTGCCATCATTGTGGTGACTGACCGACACGGCGCTTCACACACTGGCGGAATGCTCAGCCTGGGCTAGCCAGCGTCGTGAACTCGTCGCGGCAGTTGGTTCTGCGGGTAGTCTCTCGCTGCCGGTCGTGGTTCTGTCCATGGTCCGGAGCGAGAGTGCATGGAACGCCGTCGCCGCCTTCTGCGAGGAGGTGATGTCCGCAAAGGAGGCGGCCGAACGGGAGAGAGAGCGAAGTACAGCTCTCCCTTCCCGCAGTAGACGCACCGGGCGCCGAAGGGCATTCAATGATCTCCGGCCACCGTAGGAACCGGCCTGCGGTCGACGAACTTTTGGGGAAGTCGTCGTCCGAACAGATACAGGCCCGAGAGGCAGAGCCCAGTGTTCCGCGCGCGCTTCTCAGAGGAGTGCGACCGAGGGGTGGCGGTCGCACCGGGTGACGGGACCCGTTTTGGGTGAGACGGGTCAATGCCTGTCGGGGGTTGCGGAAGAATGCAATGGCGATTCTCGCTCTCCCGATCATGGGCAAGCAGTGGAACACCGGGGTGGTTTTTAGTCGGTAAGAGTCCGACAGACCCCTTCAGCCCCCCCCCCCCAAGGGCGGAGGACATCCATGAGGATCTTCCACCTCGTTACAAAAAAAAAAAAAAAAAAAAAAGAGAATGACACGCACTTAACTGCAAAATCATTCCAACTTTCTAAACCTAGCTATAACCTAACAAACCAATAATTATTTAGCCTACAACTGCCCATTTTTGATTTTTACTTGCTAATTGCAAGTAAAAATAAAAAATGGGCAGTTGTCGATAGGAACATAGATTATGATTGATTAAAACATAGCCTGTGGAGTGTCAAAGTACAAAACTGGAAAACTTCGCAGTGGTTGGAAAAACAAGTAAACATTTGTCAAATAGTGATCGAGATGGGAGTTTCCGAGTGTGTATAGAAAGGCGCAGTGTTGGCTTCGACAACATATTCCGCTAAGAAATTTTCCAACCATAGAATTCAGTGTTTGATTAATGGGCCCAGTGTTTAATGCAGCGAATACAAAATTCTGAGATGAATCAATGGTGTTTACTCAGTTCGACGCAAAGACTAACCGTCTTGTTTGAGTATAAACACGAATCGACGAGACGGTCCGATTGAGCATGTCTTTACTTCGACGTTTATACATACATTTCTGTTTGAAGAATAAACTTGTTCAATGGCGTTAGTTAGGTTTGGTTTCGTTTGTTGATACATTTCTATAAAGAGGTGATTTTCTTGTTGGTAAAAAACTTGAGTTAATAACTGATGAACCAGACTGAGACTGTTTTTTTATGAGTCTTATTTTTCTAACGGTACGGATGAAATTCAGAAGATAGGTACATCGTAACGATTAAAATTAAAAAAAATAGAGAGCCATCTAATCATACGGACGAACTTTGGGAAAAGACAACTCCAAAATAATGAAATAATGTGAAGGGGTGGATCTATCTCCCCAAATACCTCTGGAAATTCCACTTATCCGGCACATTGCAACACGAAACACTATTGTTTACAACTAGTGTTGTTTGGGAGCGCTTTTTACAGGGTGGAAAGACTTCTATAGTTGTCGTGTAGAAGTAATAATAGGCAGTTTTGTACGTTTCCTTCTCATTTATGGACGTTGCCTTGGCCGTTTAAATACTTTAGCGCTAGTATCCCATAGAAAAACCGAATTGTGATGCGGTTCCTGACACCTGTTGGATAGGGTCAAGTTGTGAGAATGACGAGAAGTTCATATCCACAAATTGTTTTCACAGTACAGAATACATATTTTCATTGATATTGATATAATTTTAACAGAGCCACATTTTATGTTTTTAGGTTTAATAAGCACAATTATGAATGCTACGGTAACCACTTTTCTGAAAGCGGCCATGCGCTTGTTTGCTATTTAAAGGCAAAAAAGCCTTCACAACAACAAAATCTAAGGTAGGGTAAAATCACTTAACAATTATTTACAAATAGAGCCAGTAAGAGAACTATATACTGTACCTATACTAATATACTATTATACAAAGCATCGCGCGTCTTTAGTACCTATACTATATTTGTAGCAAGATTTAGCGCACATAACAGTGTTGGCACAAAACTAACATTCGATTCAACATATATGTTTGTGTTTACGGACAGGGCTCCAAGAGATACCCGACTGAAGATGAAAGCTCCGGTTGTTGCGTGTTTGCTCACCTGATCGTATTAGCTCCAAGCACGACGCTCCATTTTCTACCCGAGTGCCCCTGACTCAACGGATGTAAATCGCGCATTAGCATCTATAACGCACCCTATTAGCTATGTATGCGTTTCTCTACCTTCATTGGTAACAATTAATATAATATTATAGTTATACCCTTTTGAACCTGACGTGTATTCATTACGTAATAGGTTACACATTGTAATTTGTGGTGTTCATTATCAAGCACCTACAAACACGTCGTTAATTTTGGGTTTGTCATTTGTAAGTGTAACATGAGAAGCCTGCAATCACTAAAGAATTAACCTAATTTATTTATGCCACTTAGAACGTAAACTCAACTAATGTTGCTTTACTATACCTGTATTACTACATTATAACTTACGCTTTGGGTTCTCAGTGGTGCTAAACGAAAAGTACTAAAGGGGAGTTAGAAGATTTAAAGATTAAGAAGAAGAGGCCTTCACAACACTGTATATTACCACATAATAGATATTACTACCTTACCTGATAATCTAATGAATCAACAACGGACTACTTTTACCTACATGATAGTTATTGCGTTGTAACTTGAACATCACCATGGTATTTTTACTGATTTTGTACTGCCCATAATAAAGAGAAAAAAAAAACAGTTCATGTGAATGCATTGACAGGTATAAATAAAAAATACCCCTTATTACAAAATCCTTTCAATGATAAGAAAGGAGCTGATAATCTTCGAACAGCTGAACAGATTTTCTTGAATTGTAGGTAGGAACCTCTCGATAAAGTCACCTTTCAAACAAAAAGAACTAAACAAAAATTAGTCTATCCGTTTAGGAGCTACGAAGTCACAGACAGACACATAGATACATATATGAAATTTATTCCCTCTCCTATCCCTTCCTTTTTGGGTCGCGGGATAAAAATCTACCACATAATGGTGACACTCTTTGTTATGTCTTTGATGCAAACCAGGTTCGACTGTCTCTTGCTAAACATTTACTGATCCCTATACAAATTTACAATACCCTCTCTGGAAGCCTGTTGTACTGTCTACTACTGTACCCTAGTAGTGCTGTCAAACCACCGTCTTCTGTGGGGTTCAGATACTGGACCAGACTGGACAAGCTGAAACCTTCTTAGAAACGTTACATACTGAAAGTTACTCTTGAGTTGCAGGTGTCAATGGGCGGCGATAGTCACTTACCATCAGGTGACACATCTGCTCGTTTGCCCCGTATACAATAAAAGAAAAAATTGTTGTCTCTCGAGCAATTAAAAACCATCTATAACAGCGCCATGTAATATATAGTGCCATATAATCAATATATTAGTAAAGTAAAAAAAAATGAAAATTCCAGTCAACTGACAGTTTTTGTAATCGTTCGTAAGAGTGTTGAGCACACATAAAATTTAGGCAACACTATAATTACAGTTATCTGTCTGTATTCCTGATCAATATCAAACACAAACAACATTCTTGGCCAATAATATTAGTTCAGTATATCACTAGCAGTCACGTCAACGACCCAAACTAAGATTATGTCATACGAGACAACACAAACAAAAACAGCCACAAGAAAATACGACACATTCGTAAATTATATATGTGACTTGGTAACAACGAAACAGAGAGAACGTATGTACGTTTAAGTTAATAAGAGTCTCATAGAGAAGAGGCCTTCTATTTGTTTCAATAATACCGTACATTAAAATTAACAAGGGTAACGCTGGCAAATAATCTTACATACCGCACGAGGCAGTGCGGCGCGTGCAAGGGTATTTAGGGGTTAATTAAGAAACCGCAGACAGCGGCGCGGGGGTGGGTTAATCCCTCTGTCACCGATGGTAAGACGCTCTCTCCGGTACGACTGTAACATACGTACTGTATTGTTGTGATTACAATGTAGCTTCAGTGTCAATTAAATTCCTACATGTATAACACCATACCTATGGTTCGTTCACTTAATATCTTAATACATGTAGCGCACAACATTTGTATGTATTCCAAAATGTTAATATATTCCAAAGATCTGATAGTGTCACAGACTAGTTTCGGGGACGTCTAATGTATTACTCACAAGAATCTAAAGAATATATATTTAAACTTTAAACTATTTTTATATTTACACAAGCCTTGTAAGCAATCAATTGATTAGCCTAAAAATTAAAATCTATCAAAATAATCGGTTTAAAATAAAAAGTACCTATTGTAACGTTGGGTCATAAAATAGTAGAAAGTAAGAAAGTTGACCGATGAACAAACAAACAGTGATTGTTATGACGGTTTTATTTTTTCAATTATAGGTAACTAGCAACGCGCCCTGGCTTCGCACGGGTAGCAGAGACATCTTCAACAATCAACATATTTCAATCAATTTACCTTTTATACCTTTATTTAAATCTTAACAAATTATACACCTAAACCTTCCTCATGAATCACTCTGTCTACTAGTGAAAACCGCATGAAAATCCGTTCAATAGTTTTTTAGTTTGTCGCGAACAGACAGACAGACGCGGTGGGGGACTTTGTTTTATAATATGTAGTGATAAAAATTAATGGTAACTAAGTCCTACAAAGAGAAATTTTCTGACTCTTCATAAGATCAATATTCCGACTACCATCAGTTAGATTACATTATACCACAGAAAGATCATTAAGGTTCAATCATGTTCGACAAAACAGGATTTGTAAACGGTCTTTTTATAACAACACGTTATAATAATATAAACATTCATGTGACTAAATATCATTCTAGAAAACATATTATTGTATAAAATACTACAAATGTTTCAAAAAAAACTTTGTTAAAAAATAGTACACGCTGGCCTAAATGAGTGAAACTAACAGAATTCGGATGTCGCTATCACCGCCAGTCGCTAATCACTTAGATACATGGTTTATACCCAGAGACTCATTATATAGATTGAGTGCGCACACAAAAAAAAATTGGTAAATGAAGTTATTACCAGACGTTAGTAGACGTTAGTAGAGTTATTATCCTTTTATCAAACTGTTTATGACATGCGCTATATTTTCTATAGAAGTGGTTAATAATGTATCAAGTGAATTTTAATTATAATAGGTAATTTATTTGTAAAATGAACTATTTAGATGAAAATATAATATTAAGACGATTATTAAGACGAAAATTGGTAGTTCATTTTGCCAAATGTCAGGACCTAATCGTCGTTCCGCCATGGAGGATTGCCTGGAGACCTGCCGACACACCTGTGTACCTACTTACCTGCCGACATATGCCCCGAACCAACGTCTGTGTGCCACCACTGCGGGAGCTGCAGCGAGGATACTGCACTTAACATTCTAGCGGATGTACTGCGTGAGTACAACAGCGCGTCGATCTCATGGCGGCCATTGATGTGGGTAGCCTTTCACTGGTGTGAGAGAGCATGCGATTCCGCTGCCTCGTTCTGCGAGGAAGTGATGTATGCTAAAGGGATGGCGGAATGGTAACGGTAGAGAACTACTTCGGTCTCGTACCGCAGAAGACGCACCAGGCGTAGGAGAGTGCAAAATGATCTCCAGTCTCCATGAATGGCCGCTTGTCTGAGGGTGATAGACAGGTTTATCCGTCGCACTGCCAGAAACAGGCCTGACGTGTTCCGCGTGCGCCTATCTAAATTGGAGGAGGCAAGACTCCCGCACCAAACGGTGGGCTCGCCTGTTTTTGGACAGGGATTTCCTTCCTAGGGTACACCTGAGTCTCCAGGGTTAGTACCCCGTAGCGGAACACCGTGTGGTATTATTCGGTTCAAGTCTGACAAACCACCTTGCTGTTTGCCCCGGTGAGCTGATGACCCGTGGGGGTTTCCACACGACAAAAAAAAGGACCTTACCTTCAACTAATCCATATCAGCAACAAATATAACCTTATTGTTTATCCAAAATACCTTTACTTTCTAATACTTCACCGTCATCATTTTCATCTCTACCATAAGACAGCCGGTTGCCTGTAATCACTTTTCTTTTTATATCACTAGTTTGGAAAATAAGCACTCTGCTCGCTTGATAGTTAGCGGTTTCCGGTGCCTATAAATAAACACTGACAAAATCAGTGATAACAGACAGACGTTGATGGTCCAGTCACCTTGTGATAAAACCGCCTTTCTGTACATTGTATCTCCTAAATCGAATCGTGAAAACCTTATCATATTAAATTAGTCGTCCGATGAAGGAATGGAGAGGGTCCGGAGGTTAGTTCGAAGAGAGCCTCCGCAAACTCACCAAAGTGAATCCTATAGAAAACCGATAAGCAGGTGACTTTGCGATGATTATGCAGTGCCCTATTCGTAAGCATATTTTCATTGATATCGTCCAGTGCTTCGAGTTGACATTTTGCTGAGCCATCAATAAGGTGACTGCAGTACTCGATGCAAGATCGAACCTGAGCTGTATATAGATTAAGCAGCTCTTCAGAGCTGAAGTACCGCAATTCGAAATGACTCCCAATTTCTTGGCAGCTGCCTGTGCCATGGACTCGATTTGTTGACCGAAGTTAAGTTTGGACGTGACTGCAATGCTCAGAAGCCCTATGATCAGTAATCGGTGAGGTTACACCTTGGAAAGTGGATGTAAGTTCGAAAGCACTCTTTTTTCACCGAAAAGAGACACGCCTGTGTTTTAGAAGAGTTAAAATTAACAAGATTGGCGTCACCCCAACCGGACCCCCGCTGCAACGGCTCATGCCAGAAAAATGCTAAAGTTGGCGTTGCACTATTTCAAGAATTTCTTCCATCAACACTCAGTAAGAGATCAGAGCACCTGGCGGCCTATATATAGATTTTGAATACATACATTCAGAAATCTTTCTTTAATTTTAATAATATGAAATAAAGAAAGAAAAATAATATTGATTTCGGCACGACGAGATAATCTTAAATATAACAATTCAAGTAGAAAAAATAAGAATACACAGCAGATGAGAAATAAAAAATATAATCGCGAGACATCTTTTCTTAATAACATTAAGAAAGGATGTCTCGTGACGGTACGGAAAGGTATCACTATTCTTTATGGTTTCATCTTATGCTGTCTTGACGAATTGAAATAAGACAGTATGAACTAAACACTGAACATATCTACATTAATTAAAGTGCCACTATTACTAGTATTGAATAACGGCGAAGATTTAACGGCTTCTGCGTTTTTCAAACGTGAACACAAACAATACAATTAATTTTCAAAAAACTATGATAAAAAAAAATCTAAATTACTCAATGGAATTGCAATTTACCAACAAACATGTCAAATACGAGTGGCAATTCAAATAATTACGTCGGGGATTGGGTTCACTAAATATTCCAAAACTAATAATGAATGGGGCCGCTTTGACCGTCCTAACTCGAGAATAATCTCGTATTAGAGTTGGGCCCTTATGCAAATCAGGAGCGGTCAGTCGGAAGTCATCAGATGCGGCCGGGCCGAGCGCGGCGGGCACCTCGCACTCGGGCTCAGCCGCAAATTGACAGCACCCATGCCGCCAAATTGATTGCGGCTACGCAGACACCTCGTTATAATACCCGTGACACGAAACCGTGACAAATAACATATTCTGCGACGTTCGATTTGTTTTGAAAATAACAAGACAAACTATTACCACAGTAGCAAAATATTGTTACATTTCTTGTGCAAAATATTTCAATGTCGTTGAGAGAAAATGAGAATTCAAGTAAAACTTTATTCAATTTAGACAAGCTTGAACATATGTATATTCAATGTGTAATTCTGGAGTATGTAGTTTTGTCTCTTTCTGCCAGCTAAAAGCTACACATGTGTAGAAAGTTCTGAAATCGTATTCTTTCACTTACCCTTTCTTCGAAATCTGTTATTGGATGATCTATATTTTTATTCAATTAATTTATTTGCTTGTTGTTTATAGACAACATTTGCAAACAAATCTATGTAAATTCTGTTAAGATTTATATTTCAATAATAGTACTCGAAAAACAGATTTAACAATAATTATTGTAACGTACAAAACTGTAATAATAGCAGTTTTATAAGATCATCATGTTGGTATCGGCCAAAGGTAAAGGGGACAATCACCCCAAAGTTTTAAACCCGTCGGCAGTTCTCTAATTATAAAAACTAGAGATCGCTTGGTGAGCGAATTTTGACCATTATTCATTAAATTTTAAACCGAATTTATAACATAAATTTAGCTATTCACTTCCAGTATAAGTTGAACTGTCGTTGTCTAGTTTCTCTAGCATGACAGGTGAACATACGAGCTGTAGCTGTAGCCGTAGCAAGTAGCTCCTGTAGTTTTTTGTAAACGTTGTCATATAATTTTTAAATGTATAACACATATAGTTTAACAAATGTATCTTTCGTTACTTGTACATTTTAACTTTAGTATTGCAAACTTTTTAATGAAATAGGTTGGGGGTAGTTGCTGTTTTCAATAATTTTTTTATTCAAATATAATTACCCTTAACACTGAAAAAGAAAGCTATGAGATGGCTTAATTAACAAACTCCGTATCTCCGTTTCGTCAAATTTTACAGGAGGAAGCAAAAACTATTTAGTTAAATAACTAACTATAAATGATAGATAAGCAGCTTTATTTACATTTAAATATAAATATATATATATCTGATACATGATTTAATAAATAGACTTACGTATATTTCTTGAATATGACGTGTAATGGATTTGCGAATTAGGTAGTTTTAATTTTTTGTAAATAGAAAAGAAAACAAAAACATATAGAAAATATGAGTGACTACATTGTATTCGTTATGGCATTTTACACTAGATGACATTAAAAAAAAAAAGTCGAAAAGTTTGGAGTTACGAAGTCTGAAAATTAAGCCATCGTATGGATGGATGTCTACTGTCCTGCGATATGGATCACAAACCTGAATATACAACCAATATGCATGCATCAAAATACACAAGAAGGATAAGATAGAATCAGAAAATATACGAAAGAAAACGAAGGTGATAGATGCTCTCCAACTTATGAAACGACTTAAGTTGAAGTGGGCTAGGTCAAGTGGCAAGATTGGCAGATGGAAGATGGACACAATTGGTTATAAATTGGTCAGGAAGGTAAAGACATGGACGAGGCCTATACCGGCCAGGGGCCTTTGCTGTGCTACTGAAATATAAATATTAGTTTAATTTAAATATTTTTACTATGTATGTTAAGGAGCCCACCCAAAGTATTTTTACTGACCATACCTAATACCTATAAACTTGTTTCAGAATTAATTTTAAAAAGTGACTATTAATAGTGAATCGACGTAGAGTAATGCTGGCGAAACGTTCGTGGATGAAAAGTCTTTCGGACGAAAAGTTTATGGTTTAAAGATAATGTTGACCAACGGTTCATTTACCAATCGACTGTTGGTAAACTGTTTCAGATTCCAACGCGATCTCTAGTATAAAATAAATATGACTAAAAGCAATACTTACCAATGGTATTAGAATGTGATATTCGAATGATATCCCTCGGGAACAGTACTTTTTCTTGATGAAAGGTTATATGACTTTTTCTGTACCCTATACAGCGTGCATGGAAATTTCCCGATGGTTGGTGGTAGAGCAGTTAATGTAAGTAAAGTTAAGTGGAAGCGTAACCAACAAACAAACTCATTTTCGCATTTATAATATTATAAATATATTAATAGGACGCAATATTGCCAAGCTGTATTCAATATTACGTAACCAAATGAATTTATTATGTGAAAATACTCCTCTAGAAACTAGATTAATTGTTTACGCCTTAATAAATGCTTTAAGAATTCTTGAAAAGCAGCATTGTAATTAAAATTTTATGATTTCTCTTTTCTACACATGTTGTTACATGATCGTAACAAATTGTTGCTTTTTAATACTTAAAATAAAGCCATGTTTTAATTTAATGAGATGAATTTCAAAGAAATTAAACTGTACAATATGCTGCATGCATGCACATTCCACTAGATAATGGACCACCTACAGGTACATATTATCACTTAGTTAACCTTGAGAAAATCAATAACAAACTTTTTGCTATGGCTAGTGCGGTTGTGTAGCCAAATATTTAAGTTTATACGGCCCTTGTCACAGATGTTGCTCGTAATATTCTCATATACGATCAAATTCTTTTAAGAGATCCGCAGATAAAGAACGTGGCGTCGGGTGTTTGGGCGGTTTCGGACTTTCACTTATTTGTATGCTTTACCCTTCGCCGGGACGGAGACGTGACTATTCGAGATACATAAACTCTGAGTGAATACAGAAAATAGAAATAAAGAAACATACATAATATTAGTTTTTGTGGATGGATTGTGGAAAAAATGATGTAGGTAGATACAAATGGTACTATTTGTATTGTGGTTATTTTTGTGTTTTATTTTTTTATAATTTGTTGTGTAAACATTTGCAATAAACACTTGAAAGAAAAGGTAAACCGACGTCAAAAAACATTAACAAGGGCACTGAAAAGTGAAAAATAATTGATTATAAACTTAATTGAAAATATTACAATACATACATACAAAGGTGTCACACCTTTAAATAATCTTCAGATTTATTTATTTTATTATTTAAATCTCTTTATTCTAAACCATTGGAGGAAAATGTAACACAGACATGTTATATTATACAGGCATGACAATTGGCGCTCTTATTACTTGAGGTGATTTCTTCCAGACAACCACCTTTATACTACTGTGTAGTCGACTACTTTACTAACAGCTAAATTCATTAATTTCAAGCATTTTAAGAATAGTATAATAATTTCAATACAAATTATAATGGACAAATATAACCTACACATTGCGCTGACCCCAAATCATCATCCTTCGCGCCTTTTTCCAACGATGCGGCCGAACTTTGATATTTTACGTGAAGTGACCGCCATCAGACCTCCACAACCCAAGTACTAGGCAATATCGAAGTTCTGTAGTTAGACCAGGTTGCCGGACTTTTTAGGGTTCCAACTACCCGTAACGAATGCCACAGATGTTTGTATGGCACCCGGGACCGACGGTTTAACGTACTCTCCGAGGCACGGATGGGTCTCAATGAGTTAAGAATGGTCACCCATTCTAGACTGACCTGGCTAGTATTACTTAACTTTGTAATGTGCTAACCTACTCGATTATCACTTAGCCACGAGCCCCTCATTTTGCGCCCACCCTAAAGAAAATTGGGAAAAGGGCAGGAAGACACCTCTAATATAATAGGTATCATTACAAAGGCACTAGGTACCTACTGGTCTGTTTGAAGTCAAGTTTGATACAAGGAGTATCGGTAATAATATGTTGATCGAGTATGTTTTTTTCTATGTGTGTTTACCGATTTCTCGGTAGCGACTTTACGGATTTGAATTGTTTGAACTGTATTCGATTGCACTAAATCCTTCGATTCTACAATATGGTTGCTTTTTTCGAAAAGACTTTCTTATCTTTCTGTTTTATTAAATTCAAACAAATAATAATTTATCTATATTAGAGGTAATCCATCTGCCTTTAGGTAAAGGTATCTATTAAATCATATCACATTATAACGGTATGAAGGTGCATATCTATTATCACCGTCCTATACCGTCCATAGATGGACCCTTGAAATGCAGTAAAGTAAGTTTCCAATGCGCTTAATTAAGATTGCATTGTGCGCAGGATTTTGCAGTACAAGTAAAATAAATCTTTAATTAAACTGGAACTAACCGCCACGTGAGGTAGGTAGCGTTATTACGTCACGTTACACTTATTTACGAAACACATTTTAGGGTCATTGAGGCCGGGTTATGTCGCGGTCAGTTAAGCGGAAGTGTGGAAGCAGATGTTGACAGGCCGCGGGGTACGGCCTCTCTCCTCCTTTGCCCCTCTTATCGTCTCCCGCCTCGCCTGTCAACGTTGCCTATAAGTGATGTCGAAACACCCATTCAATCTTGTTGCCCAATCATAAATATATACTTGAGGTTTTATACATCGTAAATCGTAAGTACATGTGAGTTTACCATGGAGTAAATGGAAAAATAAACACTTGTACGTATGGGAAAATAAACGCCCTATGTGGGGAAAAGTTATTTATTATTATAAGTCTGCAGTTTATCTTTTTTTAATAATAATATATATAAATAAATATAGGGCTCGTGAAATGTTTAGTATAAGAGAATAAAGGTTGCCACATCTTTTAGGATGAGAAAAAATGCCTTTATCTACCTTATCTACCTTTATCAACTCCTCGAGTACAGGTTGTTATATAGACGCTTAGCTATGCAGAAAGCTGTGTGGTAAGCCCCCCCCCATAGTTCCAAAAAAAATTTCACACCGATACGTTTGGGGTTCTGAGCAATTTATGTGCTTGGCTTGCTAAAGGATTCATCAAGGATAGTGCCATGCCATGCTAATTTGCTGGAGTATGTTTGATATGTATATAGGAAACATGGAGCCGCTAATTAGTTGATGCATCTTTTTTATGGCTGATATATTAATATCGACGGGCAATATTAAACAAATTTGTTAAATATATCTAATGTTATAGAAACAAATAAGCTGAGATTTTGTTAAGTGCAAATTTAGGTAGGTATGTAATCTCTTAGCGTTGACGCCGATCTAGTCAACTTAAAACTTGAAATTATTTAACTGTATTTATTTTAGAAATAAACTTATATATTCATAAAAGTACTAAAATAAATACAGTTAAATAGTAAAGTCAGACCCAAATATTAAAATATTTAAAATAACATCATTTTTATAATTCATTTACTTAATAATTTATTAACTGTGGGAGCGCCTTGCTTCGGCACGTATGGGCCGGCTTGAACGGAGTGATACCACGGCCTGACAGAAAACCGGCTGTGAAGCAATGCTTGTATTGCTTTTCGCCGAGTGGGTGAGGTTACCGGAGGCCCTAACCCTTCCCTCTTCCCCTCTTCTCCCACTACCCGCACTCTCCCTCTTCCCCCCTTCTTCCCCTTCCCCTACTCCCACCTTAAAGGCCGGCAGCGCACTTGTGACTCTCGAGTTGCAGGTGCCCTTGGGCGGCGGTAATCGCTTACCATCAGGTGACCCGTCTGCTCGTTTGCTCCCATATCCCATAAAAAAACAAAAAAAAATTTAATCATCAGACCAAAACTAAAACCATAAGATTTCAAGAATCGACGTTTTGATATTGACTGAAAAACTGCCTTGATTGCCTTTTCATGTTTTATTTGCAAGTTCTTCGATAAACAACAACGAAATGCATCAATGTTTTAGGCCGAAAATAAAAAAATATGTATGTTAATATTAATGTATTTTACTAACATCTTATTAAATTATTACAAGAATATAGAATATATTTAATTTTCAAGTTAAAGTCGGTTTCAAAATAAAATATCTGTATAAAATATTACGAATTTTCCTAAAGACTGTTAGCGCTGTAAATTATTTACGGGGTCTCCTACTCTAAAATATGATCACACCTTTCTGTAAATAGTGTAAATGAAGCTCAAAAACGCTACCACGCAAATTCCACCACAGTGGGTGACAACCGTGACAGTGGGCTTGGAGCACTGACAGTTTGTCGTGTCATTCGAGTAATGTCGTTGTGTTGCGGGTGTTCTTGTAAATACAATGGATTCTCCATTGTATTTACAAGATGTTTTTGATATTTAATTAATTTTAAAATTAAATGTAGTCTATTATAAGCGGGAATCATTGATACGTTTGACCTTGAAAGGTTGTAAATATAAAGTTGTATGACTATTTGTTTTGTAATGGGTCCAAAATCAAAGTAAGAACCATATAAAAGTTTCTTTTCTACCTTAGGCTCTGAACTGTAAACAATGCGACAAGTTGTCACTAATTGATAAAATGCTGGGACGCAAGGGTATAACTTTATCTATATTTATACAATGTTTTATATTATTATGAAGTGTTAACTGCACAACAGCACTCAGTAATCTGTTTAAATAGAAGAATTAAAATAAGTCAGCTGTTAAGCAATAATCGAAGTTTCTTATTTTTTTTAAATGTTATTCTATTTATACTAAGGGCGAGAATACCTAAATGCTGTAAAAATCTCTGCAACTGAATACTTTGTCATTTTCTTAAGTCATCCAACCGTTGTACAGAAAGAAAGTTACTTTTAAAATGAGAGTATTTGGCTTGCGAATATTAAGGGAACTATCTTAAGGTTGAGCCCACATAGAATTAGTACTACACAAGTTCATTATTGACCAGTTAAATTGCTCCTTGTGCTATTTGGGTTTCCAATGACAATCCAGGACATCTTCTGCCACTAGAACAGTGCCAAGTTGAAGTAGATTGACATTGATACTTGATAAACAAAAAAAAAAGTGATACTTACTGAAATGAAACGGCAGAAAATGTCAGCCCAATCGCAGGCCATGTCAAACGAAATCTTGTGATCAGATTTTACTCTCTGATTGGAATTCAGGAGTTGCATATTTTCTTTTTTTTTTTTTCTTTAAAAGAGACAACTCCCGCATTAGGAATTACTCCTGTGTCGCGGGGGACTTTACAAACATACAAAGAACGGACACAAAGAACACCCAGCCTCCGGTGGGAATCGAACCCATGGCCTATGGCATAGCAGTCAGGGTCACTAACCACTAGGCCAACAGGCCAGTCAAATCTTCTTCATTTTTTAAGTTGGTTAAAGCCAAATGAATACTACACTATGCAAAAAAGTTTCCTAAAGCTAATCAGTAATTGAACAAGTGTTTTGGGGCTGACGGCGTAAGTCGTGGGATCTAATTAAAGCACCTACCGCGGTGCGGCGCTCAACCCCAGTCGGAGCCTATTATCACGCCTCCGCCTCCTATTAGCATTGTCTCCTCGAGGGCGATACTTATCTTTATTTAAATTCACTTCTTGGTAATTGGGTTGACGAGTCGACAACGTGATTTGCATTGATGAAAATTGGCCAGTGTACCGGGCCCTCGTAACTTACTTCGTCGCCTAATTTGTTTTATTACGTTTGTAAAACGAAGACGATTTTATCGCCAGTACCGCTACATTGCGATTCCTTTACATCTGTAAATTTAAATTTAAAACATATGTCAACGATGTGATACTTATATTTGTAATAATTATTAGATCCAAAACATAAATGTAAGGGCTAGTTCTTTGTCACTAAAAAAAGAAAATAAATCAGAATTTAGCGTCAAGTTCAACCATGTCACAATGTAAATCTTATGAATGTCATTCAATCGTTTTTACAAACCTTACCAAAAATACCCTACAAGTTTTATAACAAGATGGATAACTTATAAAATACTTATTATCATGTTCAGACTGCTTTTGTTGGTAATTTTATTTAAGCTTTATACACCTTCAATTATTTTCTCAGAAATATCCGCCATTACTTTAAATCATTATACACGATTTTTAGGTGTTTAAACATGCATAAGTCATTATAACACTTATAGTGGGTGATAAGAACACCCACCTTGAAGATTTCAGTATCTACCGACTTGTGACTTACAGACGTTGTTGTAGTGACGTATAGCAAGAAAGGTTCCTTTTTAAATTTTGTTACGGTCTCAAAAGGGTCAGCTACTTTATGATAGTATTACCAATTTATGAAGATAGACAATCTAAGATTAAAAAAAATATATATATTTCGTATTACATTTTTTTTTAAATCGCCACTACATCTGATATACTTGTTCTTTAAAATTTGCAATAAATTAGGAGGCCTAGATATCACTTGTAGCATTTTTACTGTCAGTGTCGTCTGAACGCAGTCAAAGAGGATGCGCTTGGTTATTTCTCATTACAGCACACGCGATAAAATCACACAGAGTCGTTGCCTCATTAAAATCTTCTGGTGCTCGCATCTGTAAGCCTTTTGTGAAGGCGGGAACGCGGGAACGCTCTTGACGCCTTTCGCGTGTCATTTCGGGCACAATACCGCGTGGAGGGACGCGACGCCTGGCAATTTTTGCTCTGACATGCCAGCGTGTGCTTTTTATCAGTTTATCGAAAAATATTTTATGCGGATACACTGTTATTATATTCTCCTCACGTTATATTCGTATTCTGTATATGAATGACGTGTTCATATTACCAAGATGTTGTGTAAGCGTTATATAATACTAGCGTTACACTTGAATTATTGCAGCTGTAGGATTACGCATTCTTCGTGAGGTTTATTCGCTATTTGTTTGTCTATTTTTTATCTTGTTGGCAGACTTTCGCCTTGTGTTTGCTTTATTGACCTAGATTTTTAGTAGGTCTCAATAGTTAAGGTAAGGAACCTGTTGGCAAGCAGCCATGTGGACTTATACAGTCCGCACTCCCAATACTAGTGGCTTTTTGGTATTTCCATCCCTGTGCCATTAGCAGCCCCCACATACCCACCTGCAGAAAAAACAGTAAAATCAGTGAGATTTGATTATAATACAACCGCTTCAGAGGACTTACTCACTACAGGACTGTTAAGGTGTCTTCTACTCCTAAAAACAACCGTCAATATCAGACTTTTAACGTGAGAAAGCCATGCTTCCGCACGTATGGGCCGGCTCGACCGGAGTATACCACGGCCTCACAGAAAACCGGCAGTGAAGCAATGATTACATTACTTTTCGCCAAGTGAGAGAGGTTACCGGAGGCCCTAACCCTTCCCCTCTCCCCCATCTCTCCCTCTTCCCCCCTTCCCCTACTTCTACCATAAAGGCCGGATACGCACTTGTGACTCTTGAGTTGCAGGTGTCCATGGGCGGCGGTAGTCATTTACCATCAGGTGACCGGTCTGCTCGTTTGCCCCCCATAATATAAAAAAAAGTAGGTGTAGGGTACAACTTCTGCCATGTTTAAAACTGACTTTCGCCCGTGGGTCCGCTCGTGTACAATTTGTTTTGTCTATCCCTCGGGAACATACTTTTTTGTGGATGAAAGGTACTCGTATGTCCTTTTCTGTGCTCGACACAACGTGTATGATGATTGACAAACAAAACCACTTTCGCATTTATAATAGTCTATCCCACGCTAACCGTACATTTTTCGGGATAAAAAGTAGCCTATGTGCTGTTCCAAACTATAATCTATTTTTGTGATAAATTTTATCCAGATCCGTTCAGTCATGTTTGCATTAAAGAGTAACAAACATTCATCCATCAATACATATCCTTACAAACTTTCGTCTTTATAATATTGGTATGAAGATTAGGTAGGGTTAAGATCGCCAGTAAGTACATATAGGCTTCTCACCAGAAAGTCATAGTTGGGCTATGAAAATTGGTTCAAAAATATTTTTTCTTATTCAACTAAATGCTCAAATAGCATCCCCAATGGTAACCACTGTGTTAGTAAAGTCTGTGCGGAAAGAGAACTGCCGTAGAATTTGAGGTCGCAGCAGTGATAAATTAACCTTTTTGTTATGTTGACAGCACTGTTAAGTCATTATAGTTCGACAGTAAACAATACTGCAGTAAACAATGACGTAACAGTGTAAAAAGGTAATTTAGCACTGCTGCGACCTCAAATCCTACGACGGTTCTCTTTTGGCACAGACTCTAGTGCTATCTAACCGCCATCTTTCAGAAGACGGTACCTTCTAAATCAGGCGGCTCCAAATCGAGCATAAATTCTCTATAGTCTTATCACTTTTCTCAAAGTTGAATAACAAATAAAAACAATTTACCCCACAAAATTGTGCATTATCCATTTAAAACAATTAGGATATGATACCTATAACGAAATATTTTTGTTCACAACAAAATATAAGCTATTTCATTTCAAAAGCGAAAGATCTTCATTAACACTGAGGTCTGGGTAGCAGTTTGTCGCAAATTGCATAGAAGCGACCAACTTATTATAAAATAGAATTACCAGTTACGTCTGAAACTCAACTGTGGCTGTGAAATAAATATTAAATCTGCTTTTTCTGAAACACTTAAATTAAAACTGTTTTGTTCAAGAAGACAGCTTTATGCGAGGTATACCAACCTACATAGAACAAGTATTAAAGCAATTGAAGCATTATTTTGTACCTGAAGTTTCTTTTTGATTATTTTCAACATAACAGTCCAACATGTCGTTGTTGTGCTGGGATGTGTGACTTTTAAACAGTTAACGAAGGTTCTAATATTGACTGCAAAATAGTTAATCGAAATAATTTAGATAGTTGATATTTATTGTACAAAAGTAACGAAATTAAACAGAACCTTGTATAATTGGCGGCCTTATCGCTCGCTTAATTTACTCAGATAGTTTTGCCAAATGCAAGTAGTTTAATACTTTAATTATCTACGAGTATCTAAATAGTCAATTTTTCAGAATAACATTGCATTGCTCTATAAATAATAATTATAGTTTAATAAAATAAAAAAAATCGAACGGCGAACTGAATTAAAAAGTAAAAGGAGTTTCACTATCCACCTCCTGGCTTCTCATCAGACCATAGTTACCAAGCTAAATCTATTGGATTTGTCAAAAGGAATCATATGAGCCCAAACGCGAGGGGTTTACTGGTAGCCGCTAAAGATTTCCACTATCCACCCCCTGGCCCCATTAGATCTGCTCCAAGATGCTAAATTATAGTATCGTCATCCAAACTATGTATAGATACAAAGTTTTATTTCGATTAGACAATTAGAAGTAGGTTAAAAATAACTTCCAAGATTTGTTTACATAGTTACTTAAGTAGTAAGTTACAAGCACATTTGACTGGCCTGTTGGTGTAATGGTTAGTGATCCTAACTGCTAAGCCAGAGGTCGTGGGTTCGATTCCCACCCAGGACAAATAATTGTGTTACGAGCATGATCATTTGTTCTGTGTCTGGATGTAATTTATTATTAACTATAATAGGTATATATTTAGAAATATATAAGTATGTTTATCGGCAGTCTAGTTACCATAGCACACGCTCTGCCTGATTTGGGATCAGACGGCCGTGTGTGAGACATGTGTGAAATAAAAAAAAAAGTGACATTAATAAAAGCGTCATAAAAAAGGCAAGGCATTCGTGTTAACTTATAAAGTATATAAGTAAGCCGGAGTACTTTTATAATTTACTTCACAACTGTCTAAATGGCACAAGAGTACTTAGATTCTAAAGAATGTCTCTGAAATACTTGATTTTCATATTTTTATTTGCACTATTTTTGAATTTTAAGGGAAAACAGAAACAAAATTATGTGTCATAAAATAGTAGTAGTAACAAAACCTTAAGTTATCGTCTCCATGTTTTATGGTAGTATCTAAAGTTGGTTGGTTACAGATAATGTTGTGACAAAAAATGGGTTTACTTTCAAATGTCTTTAAACTACACTTGCATTGACTAAGTACTTTCTAGTACCTAGTAGTACTATTACTATAACTACTAAATGCTTCTTGCTAGGATTAGGTTCTCGTCAGTCGTATACATGGGATTCATGCCTCCAACCATCCAATCGCAAATCTACCAAACCATTATGCTGTGCCACGGCTTCTAGCAGATATCTCGACTAGCTGGTCCAGGAGGCCTATAACAGTAGTGAAAATGGAATGTAGTGTGTATAACTACTAAGTAAAGAAAGATTTTTTTTAATATATGGCAGTGGTTCCGCAGTATAACTTCCATATTCACAGTGTTCTCACCCTTAATAATACATATTATTTTAGATTTAAGGCTGTAATTTGCTAATTCTAGTCTGAAAAGCGCACATTTAGGCACAATTACGTACAATACGGTAGTTCAATATTTAACGTGTTTCACTTTGCATATTCACAAGGCGGTCGGGTGGGTTACCGCTCGCCGCTCACCTACCGACTTGGAATGGTAATGCCGCCCATTAAGCGCGCACTGTGCGCTGCGCCCTCTACCCTTGTATCCCTAACTTATTACTTCATTTTTAAATTCTAAATATTCGATCATTGGTTACAAGATATTCCGCCTAGTGAATTTTAATCTTAGATATAATTAGCAATCAAAGTTAAATGTGTTTCTTTTAAAACGACTGGTCACCCTCTTATGTTACTAGTTCTGATGTTTTATTTATTGAAGCAGTCTGTTTATTTACTGCGGCAATACTCTTATGTATACCACTATAAGAAAACCAAAATATAGCAAAACAAATAAAGGATGAAAAGGATTTCTGCTGGTTGGTATTAGTGATAACCCTGGTGTTACAAGGGTCTTAAAATAATGAGGTGCAACCATACCCTTAGGTCGGATAGAAATTTCAACCTTTTTAAATTCGAAGTACTTTTCTTCCATCTTAATGGGATGCAATTTCTTAGGCAGTAAGTTTTTCGCTCAGAATTTTTTATACAAACACTAGCAACCCGCCTCGGCTTCGCACGGGTAGTAGAGACATCTTCAACAATAATCAACATATTTCAACCAATTTACACAAAATCTTAACAAATTATACACCTAAACCTTCCTCATAAATCACTCTGTCTATTGGTGAAACGGTTGTTTTATATTATGTAGTGATATTATATAAAATAATAATATATGTAGTGATACAATGAAGTAAACAAAAGCAATTTATTGAAATAAAAAGTTGTGAAAATTGTGATTAACTTGAAATGCTATTGCATAATTTACGTTTTCATATTTTACCAATACCTAAGCAAAGATTTAAATTTTAAGGAAAGTGCTATCTATAATAAATTATAATTTAATATAATTATGATTTTTCATGATGTGAAGTATCACATCATGAAAAATCTGAGAATACATAGGATACAGTTCTGAAATAACGTGAATTATATTGTTTTTACTTGTTTCGCTCGGTAGTATAGCTCGAACGTGAAAACAACTACAGAAAGCTCCAGAGGTCCAGTACAAATGTTGATCTGTCATGGTTCGGAAAGTCTATACAATCACAGTTTAAGTTACATTGGGCAATGAAACAAAACAAAATATTGAAAATAGTAAATTTTAATATTAAATATTGAATTATAGTCGAAGTTCGACTACTAGGTAATCTGTAGTCTGTATTATGCTCTCAAGGGTTTTTTTTTTATTTATTCATCTGCACTTTGTTAAGTAATTTATTGAAGACTAGCTTATGTCCGCGCTTTTGTTCGCATTACTGTAGATTTTAACAATCAATTTATCCCTCGGGAAAGGTACTTCTTTTCTATATGAAAGGTACTAAGGTACTCTATCTCCTTTTCTATACCCCTGACGACATCTATGCAAAATTTCATGATGATCGATTGAGTAATTACGGCGTTAATGCGTAACAAACAAATAGGTAAACAAACTCACAGTTGAAATTATAATAAGCTTCTTCGTTCGGGTGGAAATTTTGGTGAAATCTATACCACGGGAACCGTACATTTCCGGGATAAAAAGTAGGCCATGTGCTATTCCTGGCTATAATCTATCTCTGTGCCAAATTACATCCAAATCCGTTCAGCCGTTTTTGCGTGAAAGAGTAACCAACTTCCATCCATCCTAACAAACTTTCACCTTTATAATATTAGTAGGATTAGTTAAGATGTAATAATTATAATTTAAAAACTAAAAAGCACGCTTTTATAGAAAATTCACTTAAAAAATTAAAAGATTTAATCGAATTATTGCATTGTCATCGGTCTTTGACAGATGTGCAAAATTTGAATGAAATCTGGCCGTTTAAAGTGGGCCAAAATCGCGCCCAAAGGAGTCGGTTACAAACATACAAACAAACATACAAGTGAAGCTAATATAAAGCGTGTGAAAATAGCGTGTTTGATGTAAGTACAGAGTAACCACCACGAAACTTCAGCATAAAATGAGATTTTACTTTATTAATTTCGCTTATGAGTTACCTCTTCCATGCCCGAAATACCAGACTGCATTGAGCATTGTGGGTCCGATCCGTACCGGGGAGATATACTTGTGCAGGATACAGACCTTTGAAGTAGTTGTGTGGAAATATGCAACTATAATTGGAACCATTTATATCTTGATTCCAAAATACTCGTATACCCCGTATTTTGGAGTATATATTATAAGTTTGTTAAGTCAACGTGGCCCATGAGTTATTCCATTTCTGCGGTGGTTGTTTTTTGCATGAACTAATAATATAATAGAATATTAATAATTATTTGCTTAAAATATGCCTACATCAATGATAGAAAATTGTTTAACAGGCAGTGCTTGATACATTTTGTCGTTTAACCACATGCAAATATGAAAATAGTGGAAAAATTAATGATTTACTTTCAATAATAGTTAAGCATATAAAATGTCAAATATATATATATTTCTTTTTTAATAAATTAAATGATTGTCGAGATTTTTATTTTCTTGTTATGTATCATATACAGGGTGTAAGAAACCGTGCCGAATAATGTAATAGTGTATTCAGATCATCATTCTGAGTCGAAAATTGTCTTGGTTAAAAGTGATATCAAAATGAGTAAACAGAACATATTACCGAAAAAAAACCACACACGGCTAAAAACTATAATATAATCAATCAAACAATATTTAAACATTTCATGCAATTAGCTGGTCTTGACGGCGCCGAACGTTTAAGGTCATTCACCGTGCCGCACATAAAGAATACCTATGTTTGTATCGTTTACATTGTGTAGCGCCAAATGACGACTTTTGTATTGTGATAAGCTCCCCAAAAAACGTTTTTGTAAGTTTTTTGTGTAGCTGAAACTTACACGTTGTATATCATATCATGTTGCATCCAAAGTCTCTACCCAATTTTTACTGACTTGAAAATTTATTAGTTCAACATTTTGCCAGTAAAAGTTTTTTACAAGCATAGGCACATTTTTTTTTTTTTTACGTGTGGAAACCCCCACGGGTCGTCACCCCACCTGGGCTAAGCGGTAGGGTGGTATGTCGGACTCGAACCGACTAAAACCACACGGTGTTCCATCACAGTCCATATTACCAGGGCCTCAGGTGTACCCTTAGAAGGAAATCCCTGTGTACCCTGGCAGACTTGGCCGCCTGTTAAACAACAGGCGACCCCACTGTGTTGTGGGGGATTTTGTCCCCTATCAGTAAGAGACAAGCATAGGCACCTGATTTTTTATTTTTTTTTTATTTTAAGCCTATTCATGTATGTGAGAATAGTAGTAAGCCGTATGTTTACGAATTGGCAATACAATATAACTGAATGGAGAGCACGTCGCGTATCGACGGCCCAATGGATGCAGGTCACGAGCCTGGGCGCGCTCTGCTGTTCACGCACTCAGGACCACACCATATGTGTTTAAACACAGATATAATATTATGTCTATTCGAACTGGACTTGTATTGTTTGAAATTATTTTATATACTTCATTAAAAAAGAATGAAAAAAACTTCTATTATCTTTTATACCACTAAGGTGACAAACAAGCCATATATAAGGCTTAATCATGGTAAAAGGTGATCTTAGCCTATGGATCCAACTTTGAAAAACCTTCTTAAAAACATCATACGATAAATTGTTAAACAGACAGCGAATTCTCTCTCTCTCTCTCTCCCTCTTTTTATATATATTCTCTCTTTGTATATTGTGTATTTGTAAATTTCTTTATTAAATCATATCTTCCAAATGGCTGGATGGATTTAGATAGTTAATGTATCGTTATATTCGTCTTAAAAACCCAAGTGTCCTTAGATAGGTGTTTGAAAAGAAAAACAAGATGGCGGATTTTTGGCGCGAAATAGTAAATAATGTTAATAAAAAAAAAAATAGGCAGTCATTCGACTGCCGACAGAAGTGAGAACTTAAACGAAACGACGAAGTTTTTACCCATCCCAAAAAGTGCACAACGCCGCTAAAGAAGTTTTCACTTCAAATATTTAACCAAACCTATCGTGTAGGGTATCAAAATAAAGGAAATTAAAAGAGGATTACATAAGTTACATGTTTAAATTTAATTAGGAATAATAAATTGGTTTAAATGTTTTTGATAACGTAAAAATAAGCCTTGTTTGTGTCGGACCCCGTGCTATCATATGAAATTTATAATAGTTATAAATATCCGTAGCCCAATCATATTTAAAACGGAACAAATAAATTGTTTGTAAATAAACTGTTTTGTTTGTATGACACACAAAACAGTTTATTTACAATCAATCTACTCAAATCATCTCTACATTTTGCGCGACATAGTAACACAGTTGTTATTCATAAGAATGTGCCGGGACACTAAAACGTCTAAAATAAAATAAATAATTTAAAAAATCAAAAGCCCGACTGCAAAAAAGACTATTCACTAAACAGACCGAAACAAGATTGAGAATAGAAAACAAATTTAAAATAAACTATAAACAAAGAAAACTCTACTTCGGTTTAACAGACTATATTATGAGCTGAAAACCTAAGTTAAATACCCACATTAAGTTTAGTAGCAGGCGGGACCAATTGCAAATCATAAACCCAAAGAAAATTAATGGGTCCCGCCTGCTACAAAACGATTTCAGCGTATTTGTTAGGTTCGAATTTATAATTAGGTTCAGACTGGACGTCTGTCGAGTCCGCTAGCTTTTTATAAATATTAAAACAACAAACTTTTATCACTACATATTATAAAACAAAGTCCTCCGCCGCGTCTGTCTGTCTGTCTGTTCACGATAAACTAAAAAAACTACTGAATTTTTCGGATCGGATCGGATTTTCATGCGGTTTTCACTAATAGACAGAGAGATTCATGAAGAAGGTTTATGTGTATAATCTGTTAAGATTTTGTGTAAATTGGTTGAAATATGTTGATGATTGTGGAAGATGTCTCTGCTACCCGGGGCGGGTTGCTAGTTAGATATAAAATTCTCGTTATGATGAAAGAATCAGCCACAACAGGAGGTAGCTGTTGTGTGTGCTCTAAGTCATGTTGTAGTGTCATTAGAACTACATGTGTGTGCCAAGTTTCATCAGAATCGGTTCACAGATGAAAATTCAGTGGGTAATTTTCTGCCCTTCAGGTTAAATTTTTACTTTTTAAATTTAATCGTAACTAACTTCAAAGTATACCAATACAATTCCAATAAAAAAGAATTATCAAAATCGGTCTACCCTGTAAAAAGTTTTATACGGATTGACTTAAGAACCTCCTCCGTTTTTTCGTCTGTTAAAAAGGCTATTGTGTATTTTGAATATCTCATTAAAAATTATCCGCAAGATCTAATAATAAGTGGTTAATAACATAAAATCATTTAACCTATTGAGATATATTCAAAAATCTTATCAATATCAAGATATACGTGAACAACCTGTACGTAAGCAGGAAAATTCTATACTACTTTGGTATAATATTGTTTAGAAATCATACGGAAGTTTGAATTTTACATCGCAATGCAGTGCACGGATGTATGAAGAAGCGTCTCCTAGGAATCAATGATCCTTCTTGCTGGCCTCTTATGTTTATCTAGTACTCCCGATTTTGTCCAGCTATCTCACAAATAAGATCAAAGCTCTATCAACAGAAACCATATTATTCAGACAGATATGTAGAATATTTTACCAGTTCCGGTGGAACATATTTGTAAGTTAATTGGCGTAGAAAGTTGTGTGTACACATGATAGACGATGAATGAAGCGGAATATCATCGGAACGACAACACTGACTGAGCACTTTCTCCCTGCTCAATAAACGGAATCTGTTGTGTGAGATACCTTTGATAGGCAACCGAACCGTTAGTATGTAGATGTATGCTTAGTGAGTGCAGTTACGTATTCTGTCGTCGGCAGCGGATCGTTATCTGTTTCCACTAAAGGAAACTGGCTTTTCCACGAAAGAACCACCCCAATGGTTTCAGCCTCCCCCTGCGCCCGACTCGACTTCTCCTTTTTTGCGTTATTTCATTTTCTTTGCTAACGTGCACCTGCTAGTTAGCTAGCTGCCTCGGGCTCTCATTGCTTCTGCAGTGTTAGCTGGACCTTTTCTAAGACGATATAAATTATGTGATGTTTGAAGAATACTTTGTACCAAAAAATACAAGCATTTTCTTGAAATATTTACACAATAAAGTTAAAAACTCTTGTAACTAAAATACAAAACGCAGGGTTAGCTATGAAGTTTAATGTTAGATGTCAGCACAAAGGATGGCGTTCAGAACAGCGCTAGAACACAGTTTCCTTGATACATTTGTATTCCTTACAGACAAGTAATCAATATCCGTTGAACGGCGAGAGCACAGACAGAGCTGTCCTATGTTGAACAATTTTTCTTTCAATATCTGACTAGTGTAACAGAAAACATACAAACAAAAAGTAAAACCTTTCTTCATTATGTTCCAAATTTGAAACAATGTCTATGATTTAATTTATTAAAAAAATACATTTTTGCTTGGTAGAATATTCTCGGTATTCGTACCAGGTACAAATCTGCACATCTATACTAGGAATCATCCGTTATACAGGATTTTTTATGTCCAATAATGTCCGAACTTACCTCAGTCTCTTCAAAATATTTGATGATAGCGGGACAATATGATATTCACGTATCGCAAAAAAATAAAGCTGGTTGGTACTGTCACGCGCGTGAAATAAAATAACAACGACAGCATGGTGCGGATGGGGCTTGATACATATTTGAATACATTACTGAACACGCAGATAATGCCACCAACATGAAATACTTATTCATAACGCCTTCTCAAACAGTGAATGAATACAAATACGCTATCTCTGTCTTCTCTAGAGTCAGGTTTCAGTGCTTAAGTGTGGTAACATAAGAACGAGGTTTCGTTTGATTCATAAAAAGATTAAATATATTGTGGAGGCATATGCTGTTTGTTTTTCTTTAACGAGTAAATTTCGTAGAAATAAAAAACCTTTGTTTGTGTTTATTGGTATGAAATGTAAATTAGATACACGTCTATTTCTTTGTAGGTATCTATCAAAACTATGTAACTCTTATAATATGGCATTTGATAATTAACAAAATAAAATATTTTCTTTTTTACGCACTGAACACTACCTACTTATTATGCAACGTTTTTTTTTTTTCACCTAAAAGACTTACAGAACAGAAAATCTGCAAAATTTAACATGGTATGTATACTTTATACTGAAAACAAAGTTTACTAACTTAAGATCTTTAAGTGTACACAGTAAAAGTCAAAACGAAAAATGTACGAAGCTTAAAGTCAATTTTATTAACCTTTTCATTTTAAATTAATGTAGACGTGCCTTTTATGATACTAGAAGATACCGAAGCAATTTGAACTCGTTATCATTTCGATGTTCGACGGCACGCCATTGGTGATGCGCCAAACGTCTACAATTACATCTGAGCCCAGTTTAATAACAACATATGTAAAAAAACCACAGTCTAATTATTTCTGTCAATTGTCGGATTGTCGTGAAAATTATGTCGACTTTGACATATTTGCAAATAACTTTGTTTTATGAAGCTAAATGAGGGTAAAATAGAAATAATATTAACAAAGTAAAAGAATGAATCAATCACTAGTGCAATTTCGATTGTTTGTTTTGATCGTGTGTAAAATGGAAATTCACAAAAACTTACCATTTTAGGCCTTATTTAAGAAAATAGAAAAATACTCTTTGGGAAGTTTAGTGACCAATGACCTACGATATAAAAATAAAAAAAATGGAAGGAGGTAGCCAAAACGTTAACAGCATTAGGTATTTTCAGTAAAAACTGGATATTCCTTCGTGACACTACATGGCAAAATTGGCGCAAAAGGACCATGGTTAGTTTATTTTAATTAGTTTATTCGTCCTCAATTCCTTTTAAATAAAGGAGTTATTAATTAAAAATGTTTAATTTTGTGTAGGTATGTATGAATAATGCTCATTGTGTATGTGGAAACGATTTTTTTTCACTTTATTTTATTGTTATGGATCTTTCAGCTAAAGAGAGGTAATCGTCTGCAGACTGGTTCTGGGGGAGGAAATAAATGCAAATATGATGATTCTGATGAAATTATACAAAAATCATAGGAATGGATTCTCCAGCAATAGATGGTTTTCAAATGCCAGAATCTTCGGTGTTAAATGAAACACAGAATGAAAAGAATTTCAACCACTTTTTTAAACCATACCCACTGTCTTCCAAGATTAATGCGTTTGGGAATGGTCTCCATCCACTGTCCCATGTCTGTGCCAAAGAAGAGCATCTCATCACTCTGGTATCGTGAACAGAGCCAGGTCATCTTGCAGATGCGTAGAAAATTTCTAAGTTTGGCCCACATACCACCATCGTATTAATTGAATGGTTGCCGTTTCTGTCTACAAACGCAGCTTCATTTTGATAAGACGCATCTAGAGGAATTAATGAACCATGCACAATACCAGATATCTAGGTCTCCCATTATGCCTCATGAAAAGAGGTGGTATTCGGTTACAATTATCAGGCCAGGGAACCTCTTCTCAGAGTAATTCAGTAGTCACGGCTCCACATACCCTTCTTATGCAATGTACAATGTTATGATGGACGGTTGCTTTACTAAGCCCATGTGCGTCACCAATAACGTGGTACTGTGAACCACAACCCATCCAGTGCAAAGCGCATAAAATTTGTTTATCAGGCGTAACTGTTAGGTTTCTGCTTGTAACGTGTTTCAGTTGATGACCAATTTTATCTGTTAAATATTCTACGATAGTTTTGCACACCCGAAATTTTGCTCTAAAGCAGAAATCTGTAATGGAGAAGAAGAAATTGATTCTGCTTTTAAATTATTGTAAATATGTCAATATGTCATGACAATTTTCTGTTTAGTAAAGCAGATTTGACAAGTATTTCAGGACAAATTGTCACCTGTCACCTGTCCCTCAAAAAGTTTTATTAACTAGCAAAATGTCACCATGTCAATTTTGTCGCCTGTAAATTTTAATAAACAGAAAAGTCAGATTGTCAGTTTTATTAAACAGGGCCCTGGAATTAATGGCTCCCTACTTGTTGGTTTTTGCTCAAATCATGACTACTAAGCACCAAATGCGAGGGTCATGCAAAAAAATTTATCGAACGCTAACGTGTTAAGCCTTATTTTAGACAATCACTGTCTGTTGTGTACGAACAATCCTAAACTAATATTATAAATACAAAAGTGTGTTTGTTTACTACTCAACCGTTCATATTTAGGCTACCATAAAAAATACTCTTCCTGAGGGATAGAAAAAATAACTTATTCGCAGATGAAACCGCAAAGGAGTTTTGTTACTGATTGTACCTATATCGATACCTACCTCAGATATCCGTGACGTTTACTGAGAATATTATTTAAGCCAGAAGACAGACGGAGACAGACTACAAAATGTAAATGCGAGCTTCGATTATTTTGGAGCATGAAAACGTATTGAAATGGTAGCTCCAGACGCCAATTAACTAACCAACCGATCGGTGTAATAAACAAAGTTTGAAATACATAATATACAAATTGATGTTGCTTTAACTCACCAAGTATTAATACAGAATATTAATAGTTTAAAAATAACTATGGCTTCATTTCGCTCGAAAGCTGTTTGTGGTTATTTTTAATCGATCGCAATTTATGGCGTTTTTTAGTTTGCATAGGTAATATTGGCTCTACTAGTAATAAGTCGATTGCGCGGTGCTGTTGGCCTTTTTCTTTTAGTTTTTATTCGTATTTTTTTAACTTTTAGTACAATAGTATACAAAAGTTTGTAAAAATTAACACATTTTTTAATTTACTTATTTCTATTGATGTATCGGTGTAACCAGATCACCATTGAATAACCATGAATATTAAAATTGTTTATTCTGATTGCAGCATAAGACAGGATGTGTGCTTTATTGAAAACTACATTGTATAAAAAAACTGAAGACTAGGAAATATTTATAATATACCAAAACGTACACAAATGACAATTGTAATACTATTTTACATTAGAATAAGTAAGGGTTCAGTATGGATAAGGAGGGTACTGATTGTTCGTCTTAATTTAGGAATGTCAGTCATGTCAGTTAATTACTTTATATTTTATTTTTACAAATAAATTATTTATTTTGAGGTATTTATGTACATTGGACATATATAGCCTGAGAAAACACGTAGTAGATTTAGACTTTTTAATCTAGTACAGAACTAGTATAACTACCAAATATTGCCAAGCCTTGGCTAGTTTCACCAGTTACCGATCTCGAAATCTAATCTGCTGGAAATCTGTAGTGTCGGGGCAACTTACTTATTAATAAAGCTTAAGCACATTTCTGAAAGTTCCAAAGTTTTAAGATCGACACAAATCACATTTAATGTCGTTATGAACAATTGGATAGAAGTTGAGTAACTCATCAATAATTTATTTAACAAATCTTTACACATATTTGATCGACTATGTAAAATACAATAGAAGAAAATATTCTTGCAGCAAAGTTCAAAAGTGAGATTAAAGTTTATTGTGCAAGAGGATGGAATGTTTACGTTTGTGGCGGGCCCGGTTGAGAAGGCGTTCACAGTTCACGCTGATTTCCTGTAAACACATCCATTGTATCGTCGACGTGCTGCCAACTTTCACACCCTTCACGTTAGAAAATGTTACGAATACTTATTTGTATTACATTTCACTACGCGTGTTTAGCTGTTCAACAAACGAGAAAATGACGCTGTATTTTGTATAATATCTTGTTCTAAATGTTTTCCGTAAACCAAACTATCATATTTATTTGTATTGATTCACATTCGAGTGTTGGTACTAAACATTCGTTAAACAGAACTTTCTAAGCAAGTACCGTAATGGTATATAACCACCCAACCCAATATCTATGTATTAATACGTGAAGCGAAAACTTTGGATCCCTTTTTACGAAAATTGGGCGGACGGAGGAGTATGAAATTTCGCGCACTTATAGTTTATACAGAGAAGAAGTGACGAATGCTAAAATTTTTGAACAATATTTGCTACAAAGTTAAAAAAAATGCAAAAACGGGTACATACAGCTATGTGTGTCCAGTATATATTTTGACCTGTCATGGTAGAAAAGTCTATACAATGACAGGTCAAGTAATATTGGCCAATGAAATAAACTATGGTCGAAATTCGACCACCACGCGATCTCTAGTATTATTATTATGCCAATTGATTAATGAAGCAGCCTTTAATAAATCTAGTATTTTTGTGTTTATATCAAGAAATACAACAGTATTCCTGAAAATAATTGTCACAATATCTATAACATATTTTTACCTTTAAGATATTCTAACGTAATTGAACCGATCCATTGGATTCATCAAATGAATAGATTAAATTCTGAGAAAGTCTTTATGGAGCTTCGAGCCCTTTGTTGTCAGTTCATGTCTTTTGCGGTTTGACTACTATACGAGTAGCGGCATCTTATCTCTTGTAGGTTAAATATAATATTCCCAATGTGAAATACTCTACCGAATCACGGAATGTGACTAATTATTGACTATACAGGGTGAATTGATCTCCTGAATTTTCTTTAAGAAAGGAAACCCAGTACTCACGATCGGTTTATCAACCTCAATGATGTCTAATGACTGTCTGTCTCAACAGCTAAAAACAAACCTCTTCAGATTACAATAAACAGAAAAGACAAACCATATTCTGTTAACAAAGATTTTGCTTGGCACTTGGCACTGCCATACCGGCAGTACCTTCGAAGTCAATAATAGTTGCGCGTTGTCGCGTTGCGTTGTACATACATACATCCATATTTTGATGGAATGAAGTTATATTACGTTATGTGTTTCGCCTTTACGACACGAGTTATCTTCAGGAATGATTTCTACTGATTTCCTTCCTCATTTACTATTTAACTATTCCCGCCAAGTAACGCCTAACACAACTGGCTATCTTGTAATTTTTTCAATCGGTGTTTTCATAAGCTGATATCAATTGAAGGACTAAATCACCGCCCGCAAACCTCATCGCCAGTGTAGTACTGTCCTTAACACTAGCGCATTCCTGAGGTCTGCATTCAACTCGCGCGTCTTACATACTTTGTAACCACTTACAAAGCGGGCTTTGATTTGGTTTGCCAATTTAGTTAATGTAAAAAAAAATCGACTTGTCTTTACAAAAACGTCAGGGATTGAAATAAGCAGCAGATCTTGCAGTGTGAATATTTAAAATTTACCCTGTATTACCAACACCACCTAGCTTATTTAAAGAACGATCGTTTAATTGAGAAAACACCTCTTTACAGAACCAGGTGCCAGTATTGGAGAAGCACCTCAGTCTATTCTTCTACAGTCAGCACTATTTTTAAACCTTTGCCCAAAAAACATTTCTCACAAATTGACTTTTCTCTCCATAGTAGAGTACCTACCGCTTATAACCATTTTAATTATTGCATCTAAATGAAGTGTACTGGGTAATGGATTCTACCCTCATTAGCTTTAACCAACCAGAAGTGCATTATTGATAATGTTATTATTACCTTTAATGATGCAGCATCATAAATATAAAGAGACTTTTAATACTGTATTACAGTGTGATTGATGTTAAAGTATTTGTATTTTTTTTTGGTTTACAAAGCTATTTAAAATGAATAAGTAGATTCCCTCCCCACTTCAGTCTTAAAAAATGCTTTAAGTTCGTACTCTGAGCATCCCTTTTTTCATGACCTAGCTCATCAGCGGCTTAAGGTTAATCTCAAGTCAAAAAGGATAGTGTGATTTAACCCACATAAGACTTCTTGTGGAAGTTTCTAAAATAGACGAACTATCCAAATACAAGCAAATGTCGAGCTTTTTTTTAATTTGCCCACTTTTTCTTTCCCGGGCAGAGATTAAACCAGCTCCCCCTTTTCAAGGCAGGTTAACCATGCCTACTAGGTGTAAGTACTTTCTATGCCAGGCGACTTTAGTACGAGTAGAAATCTATTATGCCCTATACTTTAGTTACTTGTTGTAATATACGTGACAGAGATTGCTGTCACCCAAGGAAACAACTGACGTTCAGTGAAACATTTTAGACCAGAAGTCAACCTCAATTGACTCTCAGGCTTAATAACGGAACTGTCAAAGCCTAGTTTTATACATAATTATATTGATACTAACTGTTTTAGTGACAACTTAGTTTATTTAACTATTTTTTTACTATTTTAATATTTCCCTTACCTTTATCACTTACACTTATTTTTTATGTAATGTAAGTCTAATACTAAATATTAATAACCAAATAATCATTATTAAATTACATATTCACGAAACTAATTGCATTTTATTAATAATAAGTATCCTTAAATACGTAAGGGTCGCCGAAGTCACGAAGTATTTCAAATGTAACTTTTATGCAATTTCACGTATTGTTTTGCTGACATTGATATCAATCACATTATAAATAGCACGAGTCATATAACACTAGCAAAACAAAAGAAAATCAATAACTTGATTTTTAAATAAACAATCACACGTCAACACAATGGCGTCTTTGACGGCGTATGAATTTCAACCCTCGAATTCTCAGAAAAAAAGTACTGTAAGGTTGACTGCGAAACGTTAAAATGCTTTTAAATTTAGAATTAGAAATAGAAATACCACCTCTACACACACACAAATACACACTAAAAATCGCTTCAAACACAAAACAACCACGCGTAACTCTAGTTACGTGAAGCAAACCAAGGGGAGAATTTATTTAATGTTTTTAAAGATTTTAGAAGTCTACAAACCCACATTAGACCAGAGTGCTGATATATGAATACTTCTTAGAATACGTCATAGTCAGCAGTGCGTACGTTTTCATATACGAAGCACATCTCAACTAAAATTCTGCTAAATCAGTACATAAATAATATAATCTTCATGTTTAATCAGATGTTGATAAATTCAGTGATACACGTTATGACTGAACGTTAAGAAAATTATGTAATGAACATAATATTTCAATTAGGAATAGGATAGTAAAATCAAAAATACAATAATAAATGACTATGAGCAACAACTCTAAATTAGTATAAACATTTGAAATAATACTAGGCCTAGGTTTAGGATATTGATTGCTGAAAGAAGGCTTAAAGCACGCACGTTTTTATTAAATAAAAAAAAAATCACTAGCAGTTCAAACATTTTTCATAGAACTTCATGAACTTGAAAAGGACTCACAAGCGCAATGATTCGAATAGTAACCAGCCGCGAGTGCAAGTTTTGTTATTGATTTTTTTTCAAATATTCAAAACAAATACAATTAAAATTTACACAATCCAACAGCCTATAAAAGTATCTTATTTTAAATATAACTACATCTCAAATGTTTACTCCTGGCAGTAATTGATCAGTGAATTATCACTGGAAGTGGTTCAAGTGTATCAATGAGATAAACTCGAAGCTGTGGAGATTAGACGGCGGCTGTCACCTAGCGAGCGCCCTCGTCGAACTCGAGGGCCACTCGAGACGAGCCCCACTTCCCCCAACTTCCCGCGACATTTGTGAGCAAACACGCCTCTCACAAAATATGCAGAACGCGCCCTCAAATTAAGCTTTACCTTCCTGTCTGTAGTTATGTTACACACAAATTAAGGTGGGATAAAGGTTTGCTCCTGTAGCTGTTTTTTATAGATATAGTTTTTGTTTACGATCATGACTAGTTTTTTTCGTTCTACTAATTTGGGAAATATGAACACGGACCGCCTAATGTTAAATGATATCAGTGCCTAGTTTGTTAATTTTTACTATAGTTATGCAAGAAAATATTCACGATATTTTTAATAGTTCATTTGTATAACCTTCTTCACTTAATTTAGAAGAACAAATTTTAATAGATACTGCTTCTTAGAGACTGCTTGGTGCTGCTAAGCTACCTCGGTGGCATATATTACGATTACCTACTGAGGTTATAGGTTTGATTTCAGAATTAGATTAGAATTAATTGTTTGCAATGCCATACCGGAAATTAACTAAATTGCAACAATTAGTATTCCAGTGAAAAATTAAAAAAAAAAAATATCATAAAGACACGCTACCTAGGACCTAATATAACATAAAAATTTGTCCAAATACATTTAGTTGGGTTTTGCGGACTATTACGCATGTCACTGAACACTACCGCCCTGCTACCTGTCATTCCCTATCATTCATTCATTCACTAGAGTACTTACTCTAAGTTAGGGACTTCCCTAACCTTCTTTAAGTATTAGTGTTCTGTGCCTACCCTTGACCACCGCATATTGCCACCATTGAGACCTAAAAAATCTTCATAGCAACTCGCCGCTAACTTTACCCGCTTAAGCATAATTATACATTGGAATATGACAACAATAGTCGCTTGCGGTTGAATAAAACAACGAAGAATAAAAAAAAAGCAATAATACCACAAGTTTAAAATAAGAATTAATTTTTACTACGTATATTTATAAAATAACGCTACCTGTATAAATAGCTACCAATGAACTATTTGTTAATTTTACTCAACGCACTTAATCGTGTATTATGTATGTATGTGGTAGTATGCAAGTTTTAAAGTTAATCGGACGTCTTAAAGTTCGTGATAACTACTACGTCAGATAATATAAAGAGTGTAAAAACTTAGTATTTTAAAGACATTGATGACAAGTTAGTTATCATTATGGTGTTTTTATTATTTTTGAATAGTCAAACCAAATTGAAAATATGTCATCAGACGTACTCGTAAATTTAAATAAATAACAAACTATAAACTGAACCCATCATCTTGGAGTCTTATTAAAAGATTAAGAATAGTCAACTAGTGCTATCTATAAAATACTACTGACGTAGTCTACGTTTATTCTCTAGCTAGCAAATCTTGGTTTACAAATTTTTAAGCTGAGTATTGTAACTTTTACTGAGATACCTTGTTTCTAGAAAACTACTCAGTATAAAAATACGTATGCGCATCGTTGTGACTGACAGATTTCCTTGTTGTATGAAGTATGAAATAAGGAAACGGAAACTCCATGAAGTAAAGAAGCCCCAATCACGTCCCATGTGTATTGTGCGAGTCGACTCTGAATATTTCCAGGTAGGAACTTTTCACTTATTTACTTTTTTAACTTATTTCAACAGTCAATCTACCGGGTAAGGACCTGCGGAAATATACCCCTGGGATCTATAGGTCAAAATGATGTCAAGGTTGATTATAGGCTTTTGGCGTGTTAAAAACTAACTTTGGTTTGAGAAATTAATCACACAAACATTTTACGCTAGAACTAATTTAAGAATGGCTATTAATTACTACTTATTTGAATTTTAAGTATTTGTAACCGTGAAAAAACAAGCAAGTGAGACCATGCTCCATAAAGGATTGGAAAATCGGGAACACAAAAAAAATGTACATAAATTTGTATTTCATTATATTTGTAATAGACACTGAAAACCTAATAATTTTATTTTGTTCTAATTTAATCGAGGGTTAAACTTGACCTCTTACTAGCCAAGCTTCTTATTAACCTGTAATGGGAAGTAGCTCATCTCGATTACCTCAGGTAAGAAAAAGAAAATCGTAGAAAATGCTCAAAGCGTTATTGAATATGATATGCTTTAGTGAGATAAATTGGGACAAATTGGAAGTCAGAAACAACCAAGTACCGTATTCCTTTTATTCTATCAACTATTCAGTTGCACTTATCAAAACATAAAAATGTTTTCTACAGTGTTATAAAATCGAGATTACCAGTACAGGTAGGATCCGTGGATATGTAATTAAAAATTTTGAGCTATTCAACGGGTGGCGAATAATTAGAAATGTTCAGGCGCAGCGTCCGCGAGTGATTGATGTAGTGGAACTCGGAGCTATAGCCGTGCCCGCGCCACAACACAGCACTCCCGCCCCCTCCTTACTCCAGCGTGAGCCTCCGGCCCCCTCCGGTAGCGACAACTTGGAGACATTAAGAATATTTAAATTGTAAATTGCTCCCCTGCACTGAATACCTATTTACTGAAAGTTTGGCCTTTTATACAATCGCTGGTCCAAGTTGTGAACGCAGTTAACATACATTTCATTCTGATAAGAACATCATACTGAACGATTTGGTTGTTAGTAAATAAAACAGTTTTAAATAAGGATTAACTAGGCAGGACTTTACAAACATTGAAACAACGGACACAAAGAACGTCCAGACTCGGGGCAACTATTTGTGGATAACACAAATGTTTGTCCCGTATGGGAATCGAACCCACAACACTCGGCGCGGCTTAGTGTTAAAGCGACCACTTTAGCCATTGCGCCATGCGTGCAATCAATCCTGTACTATTATGTATTCTGTGCCCATACCGAGAATATTAACGCCATAGCAATGTTCCATGCATTTTAATCAAACTCACTTTTTTCAGTAAAAGCTCTATGATTCCTTTATCAATAGCTGTTTCATAATCTTCTTCTCGCATCCGCTCCGCCGCCTCAGGATCATCTAGCAGGATCCACGTATAGCCCTGACCGCCATGACCCTTTGGGCTTATGGCGGTCAGGGGTCAGGACCCCATAGATAAGGCGTATTACGGACAGTCAGGGACTGCGCCCACACTGGTGCACCATACAGCGCCATATACCGGTCCACTCCGGAAAAAACAGTCGGAATCCGGACTTAGCGTCCGACAGATTGGGGCCAAGCGACATGTGCCGGACGATGCGGGCAGAGAGAACCCTCACAAACCACTTGTCTGACCGGACCTGGCCTGACCTGAGTACTAATACTATCTGTTTATGGTAGCCTGTGGACATTTTAAATAGGTACAAAAAGATTTGTTTGTTTCACAAACAATACCCGGCAAAATGCAAACTTAGTCACTAAAGCTATAACATCTACGAGTATAGTTGTGTATCATCTGCAAAAATTTATAAAAAATTCCTATAATAACACAATTTCAGAGATAATATAGTTAAATGAAATGTAGACCAGAATCGGCATCAAAATCTATTTTACTTAATTTTTTTTAAATACACTCATATAAAAATTTTAAGTTTGAGAAGTTTTATTTATATGATCCACTATTCAAATAAAACAGTTGTATTACGAGTCAGCTATTAATAAGTAAATAAAAAAAATATATTTTTATGGATGGAGGTACTATAAAGATTTTAGTAATAGAAATGGACAAATGGAGCAAAAAGGCAACATTGTGATAACAATGAGACTCGTAGATGGGCCACTGTAACATGAATATAACAAACTAAAGAACCGGCTTGATTGAATCATCCGCTGTTCTTTGTCATAAATCCGACAACGGGCGGCCGTCTAACAATGCGTCCTGAAATCGTTCCATTTCTCATTTTGTTACTCTCCCCTTTAATCTCGCATCCGTAGAAAAGTGGATCAGCGTTGCAAAAGGGCATTGCAATGCAGACAGCAGACACGCTACTGATTAATCTATTGTGAAAGTATTAGCCGTTTTTACTTTCCTGGTTAATTAACCGGAATTCTCAAATAGTCGCCACGGGCTTAAAGGCTCAGAGACTCATTAGGTAGAAAAAATGGCATAAAAGTAACACAAAAAGAGGAGTCATCGCAGTGGGAATTGGCATAAAGGCAACATCCTCTCATATATGCTATATTAGAAAATTCGGCACAGTTGGAAGGAAGCGGCGGTAGCGTAAGACTAAGGTGTCGGACTTGCGATCGAGTGGTTGTGCCTAGTGCACTACCGACGTGAATCCACTCCTAACACAAGCATTTAGCTTAGCTGGAGGGGTTAACACTACCTTAGTAGTAGTCTTTTATAAAAAAAAACCTTAAAAGTACCTATAAATTAATATAATTTCTGTCAAATTTTGATTAAAAATATCTTTTGACCACCTTAATGCTGTCTCTGTCAACATGACTGAGTATCCTTTGCTTTTATTTAGGTTTGACTAGGGTGAGTCCGCGACTTCGTCTGCGTATAACAAGTACTTTAGGCAGTCTACTTTTACTGCAAGCTTTCATCTATCTCAATAATAATTAAGTAATTTTAAATAAATAGTGGTATCTACGTATAAGTAAGTAAATATCATAGCGTACATAATTTACCGCATTTTCGGTTTTTCCATCTTTTGAGTAATCCAAATTGTCATCATAATTCATAATGTTGATTCTGTAAATAATATAAAAATCATGTGTTTAAATTGAAATGATTAATTAGCAGCAGTTTTAGTGTTATTTATATCTTTTGTGTTTCCCAAATAATTGAAAACGTTAATCGTAAACCAGAAATTTGCAACTATCCGAAAACTCCTGATTTTCTTTCTGTTTTGTGGTTGATGTTTGTTTCCCAAATAATACAAGACAAAAATACATTACGTAAAATTATTATCGTTATTTGTTAAAATGACGCCAATTACAGTGCATAAAGCGATAGGTCAGCAGCAATGATCCCGATGACACAACCAGTTAGGTTCTTTTCTTTTCGCCGACACACTGACCACCACAAGTTTATGGACATAATTTTTAGCACAAGCTTAACGTCCTTATATTCTTTGCAATATGTTTGATTTTGCTTTGAAGAAATTCTTATTTGTTTTAGATTTTATTTCGTATTTTTTTGTTGGCTTAAACTATTTAATGCCGATTTTTTTTTTGATAGGGTATGTGCCACCTTGTATAAATAGGCAAAGATAATATAGTTCAGTACCATTTTCTTCTGTAAACAGATTTTCTTTATATGTTTTTATTAACCTTTGCGTTATGGATAATAATAATGGTTTTGGTCGAATTTCGACCTGTTGATAAGACTAGTAAAATTAACTTTACTACTTACATTTTATTTATTATAATGGAATAGAAACATCGTCTATTTCTACTACAAGTTTATAAAATACTAGCAACCTGCCCCGGTTTCGCAGAGGTAGCAGAGACATCTTCAACAATCATCATCATATTTCAACCAATTTACACAAAACCTTAACACATTATATACCTAAACCTTCCTCATAAATCGCTTTATCTATTGGTGAAAACCGCATGAAAATCCGTTCAGTAGTTTTTGAGTTTATCGCGAACAGACAGACAGACGCGGCGGAGGACCTTGTTTTATAATATGTAGTAATTAAAAGGAAAGAACGGCTTTATAAGACACGGATAGATAGTTAATATGAGAAACAACTCATACAACTGTTTACTGTAAATAATATACAGTTTGTTACAGTATTTGAAAAAACATATTTTCCTCCAGAAAATGCTATTCCTAGTTTAGATGCATATTTCTGTATATTACGACTGTACACTACTGCCAGTGTTTTTGTACGTTTGAGTATGCAGTCAAAAGCAGGTTGCTTGTAAAATGCGTTTAAATCAAATATGTATAATTTGTATTTCAGATATGTTTCTGCGTTTTGCTGGTTTGTTTTATCAAGCCATATTTTGGGCAACTCTATTTCTACGTCTGACTAAAACCAGGACACTCTATATGATTTTTACGGCGCTCATGAGATGATCTGCATAGAATTATAAAATAAATAAATATTTTTTGGAAACATATTGGGATGGTAGGTATAGCCAAGTATAAAACGAAGTACCTATAGATCGTCAAGTTAATAAACACTTTAAAATAAAGTCGGTTTACGGACGATAATTTTACGTGATAACGTCATAAGAAAACAGTGGAAGAGAGATAAATGCGTCGCAAGCCGAACGCTTAGGCCGACCATGCCTCTCTATCGCTCGTTCCGCGCTCTCGCTTGCAAGCTGGGTTCAGGCGGAACGTGACAATGAGTCATGCTTTTTCGTGCGTGCAGCCGGCTTTCATCGATTTATAAGACGTTATCAAGTCAATAAATAACTTGACTTCCAAAATCAAAGGGCAGTGTAAAGTAAAAAATATTCATGAACTACATGTGACACTTTTAATGTAATAGGTAATTATAAACGCAAAATGTAAAGGATTATGGACTTCACTGAACTTTGAGATAAAGACATTAATTGATTCATGGATTCCTAGATAATAACGAGCGGATGTTTTATAAAACCTCAAATGTGTTAACATAACATAACACAAAAAGCATTGGTCTCCACGTGACTCCCATAAAATTACAAGTGAGTGTTACCACGACATAATGAGAGCAGATGGGCGGTAGTGACCACAACAGTGTTCCATTGCGGCCACTTGAGGCGTGCCCCTGTCAGCGTGGGGGAAAACAGGGGGTTTTTATTTTCTCGGGCCTAATTTGAGGTTACTTTTCGTCGGACGCTCGTAGCCCAACGGATTTCCGGGGCCAATCTACCGTTTACTCAACTGAATCTATAAACAGTGCAATAAGAAAATTCATACAATGTTCTGTAATTGAATAGGGTTATTATATAAAACATCTTATGTTTGCGCTTGTTTTCCTGATTAGATTTGGAATTTAGTTGTACATTTTTTCTATTATATTACTTGATGATACGTTTTACATGTTTACAGTCGGTTAAAGATGTAAAGTCAAGAGACGGAGATCTCGGCGCTAGACTAATATATGGTTATTATCATTATTACCCAACCAAATTCTAACTTGTAGATTACGTAGTATACTGTCATTTCTATTTCAAATCCAGTACATCTGAATTGCTCGTTACGATTCGGGAAATTATTTAAATAAGAACACATCATATTGAGTAAAGGGACATTTATTCAAGCTAATCTTCAGAATGTATGTGAATTTGAGACGTTTTAGATATTTATATATTAGTGATATACGAATGTTGAATTTTTCACACTTGCATTTGTGTGCGAATATTGACTATTTTGTGTGGCTTTTATTGATCCGAGGTACAAATCAAAGTTGTTAAATCTTCAATCAAAAATATTGAAAAACATAAAAATCAAATTAGTTTTGGACTGGACTAGGTTTTGGAATAGACTATTTGAATAACATTTTTTAATTGAAATATAAATTTGATGATCGATGTTCTACATACATATGACATGTATTTAGAACATCGCCATAGTGACAATGAAAAATATTATGAACTTAACAGAGTATAACCGTTATTATCAACCTTTAAATTTGCTTTATATACATTAGTGATGTATATATAATTTTTGACATTCGCATTCGTATTAGCAAGAAACGATGCCAATGTTTGGCGAATCTATTTAAGCAAACGAAAAAGAAATTTTATGTATATTTTTTTTAATATTTGAATTAAAAAAGGTTATTCAAATAGTCTATTCGAAGACCTAGTCCAGTCCAAAACTAATTTGAATTTTTTATATTTTTCAATTTCAAATTTATATTTGAATTAAAATATTCGCTGGCAACACAAGAAACAATACCTTATTTATTATTATTATTACTATTAACCTTCCACCGATGAAGTGGGAGTCTTTCATTATCAATACGGTATTCCAATATCAAAAGGAGTTGGCCTTTCACAAAAATCCATTTTCATTTTCATAGTGTCCCTTATCTACCCATATTTCAGATTTGAAAGATCACTGTTGCCAAAGATTTTCTTACCTTCATTAAACCTTTTTGGGATGCTTTTCATTTGAACAAGAATGAAAGCTTAAGTGGTACTTTTCAATTAAATTTAAAATATTTTTTGTTGAAGATTTAACAATTTAGATTTGTACTTCGGATCAGTAAAAGCCACACGAAACAGTCAATATTCGTACACAAATACCAATGGAAAAAATCCAACATTCGTATATCACTAATATATATATATATATATATATATATATATATATATATGTATATCTAAAACGTCTCAAATTCACATACATTCTGAAGATTAGCTTGAATGAATGTCTCTTTATACAATATGATGTGTTCTTATTTAAATAATTTCCTGAAATGTAACGAGCAATTCAGATGTACTGGATTTGAAATGGAAATGACAGTATACTACGTAATTTACAAGTTAGAATTTGGTTGGGTAATAATAATAATGATAACCATAATATTATAGTCTAGAGCCGAGATCTCCGTCTCGCAACTTTACAGCTTTCACCGACCGTAACAATTTAAAACTTATCATCAAGTAATATAATAGAAAAATCTTAATATATATATATATATATCTATATATATATATATATATCTAAAACGTCTCAAATTCACATACATTCTGAAGATTAGCTTGAATGAATGTCTCTTTATACAATATGATGTGTTCTTATTTAAATAATTTCCTGAAATGTAACGAGCAATTCAGATGTACTGGATTTGAAATGGAAATGACAGTATACTACGTAATTTACAAGTTAGAATTTGGTTGGGTAATAATAATAATGATAACCATAATATTATAGTCTAGAGCCGAGATCTCCGTCTCGCAACTTTACAGCTTTCACCGACCGTAACAATTTAAAACTTATCATCAAGTAATATAATAGAAAAATCTTAAGATCGTAAAAGTATATACTTAAAAAATCGTCTTAAACAAATACATATATCTCCTTACATAGTACAATAATTTTATTACATATTTTAGCTATAAAATAATATTTTTATATGGAAACCCATCAACGATAATTTCTGATACTAATCCTACGAGTGGAGAAACAGTAATTTAAAAAATTGGTCATAAATAAAAGTGAGAGGAAGAAACACGGCAAAGCCACATAATTGTATAATTCCTGTTACCAGAGAGCAGAAAATCCGCGACAGCTGAGATTACAACCGTTAACCAACTGATCCCGGGAAGGAAGAAAACAGAATGTCTCGCGAGTTGGATAATGTTAAATTTATTGCAGTGCTAAAATGTTTACGGATATCGCGCGGAAACGGAACGTCCCGAGGACGGCGAGCTCTACTCACCCTTGTAAACACGTTTTATTGGCTTTATAATATGTTTTACGCGTGACGTTTTACAAACGATCCCAGAGGAGCGTCGAATTATTTCTACGGCACGTACTCGTACACTGCGCGAAAACACAGGAAAATTCAGTACACGAGGGATTTTGTAATTATACCTTTTAAACAAACAGTTTTTGTTCCATGATATCCAACGAAAACAGTATAAGGGATTTTCAACATTTTAATTGTGCCAGACGGTAGGCAAAAATATTCATTTACAGAAGCTTTGTCAGAGTGAATGATTCGTTTTTTCGTAGATTCTAACCCTTCCCAGACATGGGTGCTAATTTGTGAAATCAGAGAGTGAAATATGTGTTGTATAGAGTGTGGAATGCGGCGCAGTGGAACAATTGCACGCCCTAATACCAGTCAACCGCTTGATGAAGGTCCAGCCCCACCCCCACCTTGCCTCCTTGCGCCTCGCACCACTTCCTGACAGACTAACATATACGAAAACTGTACATACCTTGACACTGTACATGTTACCCTTAAGAGAGAAGTAATCCAGTAGGCTTTTCGCTTCAGATACTATCTAGGAGTACCTAGACAGATTCAAAACGAAACTTATAATTAAATTTTAATAAAGTTTTATTATCGACGCATATGCAAGAAGAACGCGTCTGATATATAAAATAACAAGTTGGTGTAGCCATTGAATGAATGCAACATCGATCCAACATTACGTACAATAAAAGTTCCCTTATAAACTAAGAGCTTTTACTGTCCCAAGAAAGTTTAAAAGCTAACTACGTTTCCTACAATGTCATATTAACTTACGGTCTGGATGTCTGCCAACATTTTTCGCATATTATGACATTTCTAAATAGTAGAACATTAACTATCAAATAACTAGCTTAGTTCCTTGCGTCGGAATTTGAAGTTTTCGGATGTAAGATTCAGGGGAAGCGTACCGTTATTAAAGGTAAAAACTGTTTATATAAATGCAAAACAGATCGGCAGCTTGTCAGTTCGACTCAGTGCAAATCTTACTGATCGAATATGGATTTAGAGTCGTCCCCATTCCGTCCGCTCCACGACGCACCCTTCTACCCTACCGAAGCAGTCGGACAGCCGAAAAATAATCTGTCATCTAACACAAACGTGACAAATAAAACATTAGTCAAAAACTGTTATTTTGACATACATTAATTGTCAAAACTAACATGACTGTAGATGATGCACATAATATAATTGTACATAAAATTATCTACAATATTTTTTTTTTACATAGGGGCCAATTAACACTGTAATTTAGGTTACTTAGTTAATTACTCAGTGTTTTTTTCTATGTTTTATGACATCTTTTAATACAATAACTACTACTCTCTATGAAATCTTTACATATTAGTAATATATCTTCAAGTTACAAAAACGTAATGTAATACCATTCAGAAATAGCTTTTCGAACAAATAAAACCTAGTCGAAACATAATTTAATTTGTTATTGAAACGTACGCCTTCCTAATATATCTAAAAAACCAAAACGTCTTGGTCGATTTCCCTATCATTCGATGTACGTATTAGTGTTCAATACGAATTTCCTTTCAATGCGGCTGTACCTTCGTCCCTGGCTGTGGCTGAATCCAATCGGAGGGATATTAAAACTTTCCGCTCGCAGTGCTCGGCCCTTTGTACTGGAGAGCGCCTCCGGATCCGACCCGCCGGCCGATCTCATCTACGTCTTAAAAACCTACTGAACTAATTTGAATTCTAAAACGTAAAAATTTGTGCAGAGGATATATTTCTTCCACTACTTAACTTCGGCAGAACTTATTTTCAGCAAATCAACATATAGTCTAAGAGATCTTCAAACAGGTGTTAGAACGAAAATTACAGGTATTTTTTTGTGGTTCTATTTTCGGCTGTAGGTGTGATTTCTTTTTATGTATGTTCACTGATATTTCTATCATCTAATGACCGATTTTAAAAATTATTTTTTTTGTTTGAAAGGGTATGCTCCCTTGGTGGTCCCAGTGTCTCCAAGTTCGGATCTGATAATGCTATGTGAGGGAACCGCAGGGAAACCCTCAGAAAAAAAAGAAAAATCAACAAACACACTACATGTATGTGCTAAGGGCACATACATGTAGTGTGTTTGTGATTTTTCTTGAATTAAAGTAATGAACGTTATTGTTCTACGTTCACTGGATGTATATTTTTTATAATTTATTCAATCAAGTGCAGCAAATTGCTAGACAAACTAAAAATTTTACTACTTTATCTAAATAAAGTATCGAGCTAATCTGTATTGTACTGCAGTTCAGTGACTTACATTACAGTAAGTAATGTTCTAAATACCGTATCTACTCAGTACGTACGCGCCTAACACTAAAAATAGAAATATAAGCACTTTAAAAAAAAAGTTATACCGACTTCAAAAACTGAAAAATTATTGATTACAAACTTAATTGAAAAGACTACAGACATATGACACTTTAAAAAAATAGGTAACATTATGAAGGCACTGGGTACCTAACTACTGGTGTGTTTGAAGTCGGTGTCAAGCCAAATAGAATATATTCAGATATTTCATATAATTAATTGAACTGTTTATATCCCTAAGTTGCTCCCTATTATATTAAAAGTGTCACATGTACTGTAGTATTTTCAATTAAGTTTGTAATAAACTATTTTTCACTTTTCAGTGATCTTTGTGCTTTCTGAATCAGTTTAAGTGTTTTCATTCTTAACGATCTTAGATAAAATATGTTTTTTATGTGTAGGTAGCTCTAACGTTCGTCGTCGTTACATGAAGCGAAATAAAAGCACCAATCATTAACTATATTGTTCAACGACTGCGCTGGTAGGAAATAATTTAAATATATATTTATTTATATTTTTTTTTTTTTCGTAATCTTAATTTGGCGCAGTGAAGCAAATGTGTTCCTTATTCAGCCTGCAGCGCATAAATAATTAAGAAAGCGTTCAACGCAGTCCGCCCCGACTTTTCCCAACACAGTACTAATTAGAACTTTTTTATTCATTTCTTAAATTTAAATTTGAATGATGACAGCAATGATACGAATAAAACGAAGATTATAGTTAAATTTTATTTATTACTAGCAGTTCCCGCGCGGCTTCGCTCGCGTGTCCATATTTATATATTTTACCCTAATTCTTTTTCCAAAATAAAAGGAGCCTAAGTTACTTTTTATAACACCCGCTATCGGCCAGTGAAGTGAATCCCGTGGAAATCGGGCCACCCGTTCCGGAGATTAGCGGGAACAAACAGACAGACAGACAAAAATTAAAAAAACTGATCTTTAGTCATAGGTATCGTGCAAATAACTGCACGAGCTTAAAAAAACTATTATTTTGACATTACAAATAGAGACTTCAATTTTATTTATTTGTATTGATTTTATTTCGTCTACACTGGCCATTCATTGTAAATATTGAAATGTAAAAAAATCAATATTAGTATATTATTAGAGCTAAAGACAGCAAGCAGTTAGTAGTATTTATAGCATTCAATAATATTTATAGCACTCATATCAATACTGTCTACTACTAGATATTTATTATCATTTAAATCTAGATTGCTGGAAAAAACTAACTCTGTAGGTACTTTACAAAATATTGAAAGACGTCTAAAATTCGTCAACCCCAGCGGTATTTGGGGATGTCGCAAAGGTCAAAACTGTTGGTAATAACATATGATATTCAGTTTTGAAGTTGAAAATAAATAAAAATTTTCTTTACCGTTATTATACACTTATCTAGTTAGAGATGAAAACAAATACATTAAGGAACCTACTTGCGCTTCAAAAGAGAATTCTGAAGCAGCTCTGGAACGTTGGACGGTGAAATATTTTAAAGTAAACACAAGTTTGGAATAAAGTGAATGATTAGCTTTCGTAGATAGTCGCTTTGCTTTTAGAACTATCTCAAATCCAGACGTTGCACACATTAACTAGTTTTGAGAGAACGAAGTCTACCTCTTAATTTGTATTCGGCCCTCGGCCCGGCGCCCGTCCCGCGCTCCCGGGAGGAGCAGGCGTGTGCTCCTTTTGTAGCTTCAGAAACCAATTTGTATACCAGTAAGAAAATTAAAAACTTTTGGATGTTTTCACAGTTACCTTCTAAAGCAATAACATTTATTTAACCAATTTGAAAAATGATTAGTGATCTAACATAATCTACGTATATTAGCTACTCAGTATAAAGTTGTTTTAAAAAAACGTTATGGTAGTTTTTCGTTATAACGAGAAACCTTTTATGAAATAAGTTTTGTATTACATGTAAAATGTTCTTTAAATGTAACCGTATAAATTTAGTAAAATAAATGAAAAGCTGCCTACGTAGAATTATTTAATTAAAGGTAGACTTCTAATAAACTGATTCCCATTCGTAATAATGAAGATTTTACACAAAGAAATTAACATTTATAACATATCTAGAACCAAAGAATTTTGGAATTAAACAGAAAGTGACATTAAGACAGATGTTAAGAGCCGGAACAATAATTAAGAGGCTGTCGGTTTGAAACCGCGTCGTCGTCGGCGAGATTTAATTAGTGAGAGAACAATCCACAATGGGCGCGGGCGGCACCTCCCGCGACCCGACCAGCATTACTTTGGGAGCCACCACGCACCCTGCGCCATGTGCTGTGTGCCCACTTCTATAATTATAGACCTTTGCAATCAGCAAAAAATTTAAAATTAAACCGATTACCAAAACCGATCTGATAACGTAATATATAGAAATAACTATTGTGTATACAAACACAGAGTGCATCTGACAATTGAACATTTACTTAAATCACTGAAATGACTGTAGCATGCAGTTCCAATAAGAAATTTTGAAAAATAAACTATTCATTTACAAGTTATGACCGTTTGAATTACCAGGTATCCTTACATCCGTTTCTTATAAAAGCAAAAAATAAAAATATGTACGATTTAATATCTATAATTTTACACATTCTACCTGCTTATCGGTAGGTAAGATGTATTGAAACTACATATTTTTACACATTTATAAGAAAAATAGATAAGTAGGTACTTAAGGGAAAAAATCAGTCTGAGTAGCAGAGTATTGATTATATTATCAATAATAATTTTGATTTCTACGACTCTAAAATCTTCCAAGAAATAGAACCGGGCTGAAAAAGCGGTGTAGTATTTATTACTATATTATTTTTTATTTATTACTACCCCAAAATATTATATTCACACATATTACATAGGTACATTCATAGATAAAAAGAATATTTACCGATATACTGATTAAGCATATTCAGTTTATCAGTAGGTAACTATACTTTATATAATATACCTACTTCATTACTTCTTTTTGTAGAGTTGAGGTAACTAAAGCTTGCGCATAAACGCAAAGAATTATATTAATTTATTTATATTTCTATATTTACGAAATCAACATTTGAATTTTATGCAGAGACGCAGTAGCTTTATGATAGGTCTTCGGTAGGATAGTTGACATCACCATAGTCAAGAATAGACCTTCAGGAGTGTCTTTGCAAAATTTCTTCTTACCAATTTTCTTTCTTTGCTACAAGAGATCTTTGCAAATAATATAAGTCTTAGTTCTCTTATTTAGGCCTATAGGATAAGTACCCTTCAATATAAATACCTCAGTATTTAAGTTTACAATTATAAGGATTCGTGCTAAATTTGTTACAGATGAAGTCAACTTTGTTATCTTTAGTGAAGGGAAAATTTATATTAAAAATATTTAAAATTCAATTATATTGACTAAATTAATTTTAAGGTAAACCCGCTCCCCGCACACGATGCCCAAAAATGAGTTATTATATATATGTATATGTATAATATTTTCAGGATTCATGTATGTATGTGAGTCAGTTCATTCCACCATAACTTCTAAATGCCTGAACAGATTTGTATGTATGCGGTATCTTTAGAATCCTTGCATTATTCCGAGTGACACTGGCTATAACGTTTTTGAAAAAAATTCAATATGGCGGCTGTATGGCGCGTAATTCGTTTTTAGGCAGTTGTGTTTTTTAATTTTTTAAATTAGTAACTTGTGGTGATGGTTAATAAATCTAGATTTCAAATACAAAAATATTTTTTTAATACGACTGGTAGTTCTAAAGATTACCGTGTTCAACCAAAAAAAAACTCTTAAATAAGTAAAGAAGGGCAGAATACATTGACTACTTCAGCCGGTTTGTCGAGAAAACATTCATTATGACTGATTTGTTACTGTTGACTATAGTGAACGTACAAACTCTGCCATATTTCCTCAAGTCGCAAAATCATGTCCTGATAAACCTACACTTTCCTGACATACCACTGAAATAACATCTGATACACCCACAGTTGCTCTAAAATATCCCTTCATTTATATTCGTACGGCTCGTCGTTATGATACATTATCCCTAAAAATCCCTTTTTAGTGGACAAGATACAGCGGTTATGAAAGACGTCGTATTGGAAGCTTGTCTTATTAAAATGTGATATGTTTCACAAAAAGAGTCCGATAATACGACACGTCTGGGACTACTGGCAAATCCGATTTCCCTATCTCCCCATATTTGTATTCGAAGCCCGATCCATCTAATATTTCCTTCCAACTCCGCCGACGCTATCTGCGTTCCTTCCTGACACTGAATCTAATCGGAATAGATATTAAAACTTTTCGTACAAGTGGCTGCTTTCGATTATATATTAATAATATTATACGAACACATGTTTTGTACACGATTACAAAAACGTTAATCTAAATTTGTCACTAATAAAATGTTTGCAAAAAAGTTCGCAATAGAACTATATATTATATATGTTAATGGATTAGCATCCGTAGAGCAAATAGAAAAATACCAAACGGTTTGCAGATACTTTTGTCAAATAAACGCTCAAAGGACGAGGTTTTGATTAAATGAGGCGTCCGAGCTTAGAAATACGAAGCGGGCAGGCAAACAATATTCTGCGTCTGTTCCCAGTGCGCTTAGAGCTGTGGTAGCTCAGCTTTCTCGATTTTTTCAACAGGAAATAGAAAAAATGCTACTTTGATTTTCTGATTTATGTTAAGACTGTCGGACTACAGTTTAGTTTATCGGGAATGGAATAATAAGTGATTCTTCGTATTTTTTACTTGCAAGTCACTGTTAGCACTAGCAACATAAAGACCATTAAAATTTAACTTATCTCTTAATTTAAACTGAAAATATTGAAATCCTTATCGTTACGTCCCGTGCTTGTTTTAAATAATATAGCATTTTAGGAAAATTATTAACGATGATATTTCTGCAAGTAAACAATGACGCAAAAAAATATTCAACCTAATGATGATATAGGCTATGCTTTGTTTGAAGTCAAATTGCTGATTTTGTGAAACTCACTATTTTGTTATTATGACACGTGGTTGTAATGAAATGCAATAATAACGCTCCTAAATTGTACTAAATGCATGAATTTGGTTACATTGATTTAGTCTACAGTACGCTTTGTGATGCTTTGTGCTAGACTGCAGGGGCGACGGGGACGGGGAGCGGTGGATGGCCGAGCAATTTTTCCATATGTACTCATAATTATATTTGTACGGAGCTATCACCTCGTTACCAAAGTTACTCGGCCACTACTGTAGTCGCAGACGCGACCATAGATTGTTATCTACAAATTCATACAGTGAAAAACAAACATCAAACATAGAATATGAGAACATCTTTGCTTCCTAAGATGTTAACTTAATTCTATAATATTTATTTTTAAATCGAGTTCATTTTCTTTCATGACTATTCTTACGATGTGTATCAATTTGGTTTAAGCGTATAGACCGTCTGAATCAGCTTAATACATACACATAAAAGTGTTGACAGCACAGAAAGTTGCTAAGTGCTTCCATTGGCGTGTATCCCTTATCTAATTTATTTAACTGTTAGCTGAGCCACATCGAAAACAAGCTCCTTCAGTGTTATAACATTACTATTAAGGGTGAAATACCACTAACTTTAATTCAGAATGTAACTTTTTCGATCCATCGAGTTTTTCAATACATTTAGTTTAGCCGTCTTTATGCGAAAATGTCGATAACGTGTAATTTTGTGCAAGGCAATACGACTAGCCACCCTCTCCACAAATTCCTTCGGCAAGTTTTTTATCCGGACTTCTTTCAACCGAGCCCCTCTCTTTTTGTAATCTCTCCCTGCCCTTTCAAAACAAGTTCGCAAAAATTACAAGACTGTAAACCCGGATTAGCACAGGCAATGGACTTAGTATATAATGGACCGTCTGTACGATTGAAGGATTAGATATTTAGGATAAGTTTCAGCTATTTAATTTGACTAAATATTTATTATACTTATACATAATACGGTATATTCAGATAAAGAGAAACAAAGTGAATATCAATGAGAGAAATATAAACTATTTTAATCTGAGAAAAAAAAAAAGAAACATCGCTGGTTATGTGTTGTAGAGTAGTGAGGAGCATAAAATATTTATCAAAAGACTCCGAGCTGCGTCCGGGTCTCAAGAGACATGCCGAGAACTACACTGCGCTCCCCACTACTTAACACCTTTGAATAACGATTTACTCACTTGCTTGTTTATCACAAGTTTCAAGAAAAATGCATCTTTTTTTTCTATGTATTACATAATCTGTAGTACTAATACCATGAAACCGTCAAGAAGAGTCTGTTTGTTGATCTCGCTATCCCTGAATCTTGGAAACTGAAATATTTGCGTTAGATTAATCTTTTTCCTATTTATTAAAGAAGATTTTACGAAGGCTAAATGAAATTACGGTACAGAATGGGAGTAAACATAAAATCAATTAATCTGAATAAGTGTGGGTTAATATTTGAGGCGAAATATACTCGTATAGTAGGTAGGTATATAAGTAAATATAAGGATATAAGTAAATATTAGGATATGTCTGTGCGATTGGGACCATACTTGTAAGCCAGGTCCCGGTATCCAAAAGATAAAGACTCCGCTGACACAAGAATAATACAATTTAGTCTACTACTCACCAAATGTACTACAGCAATACATTTAGGGAGAGATTAGAACTTATATCCCATTTTAGGCTATATCCTATCTCACATAAGATTGGACTCTTTGCATGTTTCTGTTTACCGATTCCTAAATATACTTGGCAAACAAAATGATTAAAATCAAACATTTTAATAACTAAGTTAATATTTGATAAATGTTTAATTTTAGTAATTTATTGCATCACTATCGTTAATGGGTATTGAGATTTTGTATAGGATAAGGGTCACGAGTACATACCTGGTCTTGAAAAGAGGCTATAATTTGCAATGGTCAGGTAAGATGGCTATTTATTGTTCACTTGTTTGAAAATTATATTTTAAAAACTAAAAAATACGCTTTCATAGCAAACCAAACTAAAAAGTAGGATGTAGTTTTTAAATGTGAAGAGTATGTTCTATGGCGATATAAAGTTCACTGGTTGATTATAATAAAAAAATCTAACAAGTTTAAAATAAGAATTAAGTTATTAACAAAATAAATAATTTAATTGTATAAAAGCGTGGGGTGCTTTTTACTATATTCTTATAATAACTCTACTTTTATTAATAGCTACCAATGAACTATTTGTAACATTTAATGTTAAGTTTTTTTAATTATAATGAATCAGTGGACTTTATATCGCTATAGAACTAGATTTATTTATATTTAAACATTTTAGTCTAGCGTGTTTTTTTTTATTAATTTTAAATTTTAATTTATTTTCTTATTTTTTAGTTTTGTATTGTCATCAGTCCATGATACGTGTGCAAATTTTGAAGTTAAGCGGACTATCTAAGTTGGTGAAAACTTCGTTGACAGATTCCGTTATGTAAACAGATAGATAGATACATGTCAAGCTAATATAAAGCAAGTAATCCAAATCCATTGCTATTGTTATTTATTTATACGGGAATTAACGCGATTACGAAATAGGTATTACATACATCTGAATTGCCTGACGTTTTGATAAGTTTGCCCAGGCCGTGGTCACATGTAAATTTTAATGAGATTAATATAAGATACGTACATTCAGAAATTTATATCAAAACCTTAGTTTGATATAAATGAGCAATCTGAAAATGAGTATGTTTTCAGGAGTGCATATATTTGAGATAGGTGTATAAGTGCGATTTGAACGTGTGTACGATTTTGTTTCAATTTAAAGGTTGAGAGGCGGAAAAACGGTGCACCGGAGCGGGTGAATGCCCGATGCTCTTGCTTTGTATGCCACTGTTTGGCTGAGTGAATCGCCCATGTTTCACCCTGTTCAAACACATAACAACTGTACGTAAAACAAATTATTCAACCTCTATTTCAGTCTCCTCAAATTGTTGCGGTTTTTTATACACTGTGGTGCCAAACAAGGCACTAGATTGTCACAATTCAGTTCTTACAGAAGAAATCTGCAAAGTACATAACAATACTAATATATATGTTAAATGCTTATAATAATGCTAAAAAAATGCTTATAATATAATATTATAAGCATTTTTTTTTCATTCAGTCACACGTGTATCAAATAATACTAACACCATCCACTGTAAAAATCATACATTTAAAATAACCCCGTCTCGAAAATCCCTTCAACGATTAGAAAAGAGCTGATGATCTTCGAATGGCTGAACAGATTTTCTTGAATTATATTTAAGAACAATCTCGATCAAGTCACCTTTCAAACAAAAAAAAACACCCTTAAATCGGTTCATTCGTTTGGGAGCTACGATGCTACAGGTAGACACACAGACACGTCAAACTTATAACACCCCTCTTTTTGCGTCATGGGTTAAACAAGACAAGATGCGCAAATTATAAAACGAAAATAATAAAAAAACAATCTTTGCAACATGTTCACTATGTTAGGAGAAAGGACAAGCCCATTTCATATTTACAGGCAGGTTTATCAAGCTCGTTGTCTGACATGAAGTTTTTTCTTCTTTTCATTAATAAACATACGTATCGTAACTCTGTAAACATCTTGAAGATACTGTTAGTGCTCCCTCTTAGTTTGAGTATTATCGAGTTGACTCTTTTACGCATTATAACAATAACAATCAGCGAAACATATCTGATACAATCTAGCAAACCTCAACGAAGCCATCATACTGAATGCACAAGGCATTATTTGTTTTTCAAAAAGTAGAGCAAAAGATAAAAGATAAAACCATGCAAGACAACAGCACTTTAACACGACGATTGAAGACAAACGGGGCTAATTGCTCACATGGCTAAATAAACACTAGTAGACCACGTCGACTTGACTTGACTCTGTCGTCAGTGCCTATTGTTTTGTCAAAATTCATTTTGCCGTTTACTATATTTCTTAAACAAAGACAGACAGAAGTATGTCACAAAGCTACTCTACACAATCTGCATTTTATTGTATAATAAACACTTTTCGATTTAGTAAATAAGTATGCTATGTTTAAAATATCATCTAAAATAAATATCACCTTAATATTTAAGAAGTAAGGTATCAAATTTTGCGATCGATGCTGCCCGTTCAAGAATCAAGTCTAAACTTTTTAATTAGTTTAGCGACAATAATCGAAAACTGTCTTGTTACTTTGAATCATCGCCCCGCAGTCTGCGTTATTATCCAATATCGGGCTTTATTTCCTCCCGGACTTTGTATTCGTTTAACTATTCAAACTTGAGTTTAATAAACAGTTGTTTGTTCGAACTCAGTGTAACAATCGTATCAAAAAATATTTTGGGTCGTTTATTGCTTTGTTTGGTATTTATCCATTCAGATACATTCCGGATCAATTAGTTTGGTTTTATGCTCTACAGAATATTAATACTACATATAAATTTAAATAAAGGAATTTAGGTTTGTAGGCATGTCGCGGCATATTTTTTAGATGATATAAGTTATGCCTTCTTCTACCTTTACTGTTACAGATTCAAAGTGCAAAATCTCTCTAAAAATGTTTTGACTCGAATGAAACTGGGATAGATATGTAAATATAATTATGTAACATATCCTTTCGTCAATAATTTTTATAAGCGAGTGTGAATTAATGTAGGTTATTATTTAGCATATGAACACAAGCAATAAATTTATGTGTGGTGCTAAGGGTAGACCGGTGGCCGGTGTCGGCGTGTCCGCGAATGAATGGCCATTGAAAAGTCATCAGTTATGTAGGGCGTATCGTCGCGCGCCATGTGGCCGGCGCGGCACGGCCTTTTCTCTACGTAATTTTTCCGCGGGCAATTTTCCACAATTTCCCAAACAACCATCAGCATCACTTTGTCCTCACCCTTTATTTAAAACTCTATAAAATTCAAAACCTTTAAAATGCGAAACATAATGGACTATGTTGTATGGAATAAACAATTTCAAGCGAAGTCTAGTCTGAACGTTTACATATATTTATTTATACCCATAAGTTTCTCCTTATCCAATATCAAACTGATCTTGAAAAAACCATACAAACACTATTGTTAAACAGTGCCACATTAGTGTTTTTGTTCTGGAGTAGTCAACTAGTCACTAAAGTTCATAGGCCGGGAATGGCAGTGCATTGACACCAGTATCCTCCTACCATCAGGTAGGCCTTATACCTGTTTGTCAACTGAGTTACAGAAAAAAATCTTTTTACAGTATGGAGGCTGAACTGTAAAGACTATAAATTTATTCAACAATTCATACTGTATTAGTGTCTGGCAAACTTCTCTAAGAGTTACTAGGCCAGATGTGATTCTTATCTTGGGCTTGCCTATACAACCTGCTCGCGGTTGTCCCTGGGTAAAGGAAGCGCCTAATGAATGACTGTGGTACCCAGTGATATAAACATGTTAACAAAATAAACTATTTGTTTTAATATAAAATGTAACAGACATTGTAAACACCATGCTGTCGAATATTGGCATGTCATTAACCCAAAAGAATGATTTTGCATGTTCATCGAAAGCTGTGAGAGCTCTTTCTTGTCAAGTTTTCTTAAAAACGATTTAAAAGTTTCAATTAATTTGTATTATTATGTAATCTTTGGCAGTTCCTTTACCTGTTAAAATTATAATAATTATTATAAGACCTTAGACCATAGAGTGAATCCGCGGTCAACTAGTCTAAGACAAGTCGAGGTTCCTGGACCACTAACCATTTTTATAATTTTTTTCAAGTTTTTGATATGAACTAACTAGACACTCCGTCTAGTTAGAATAACACATGTTCCATAGTTTGTAAAGCAGTGAATACTCAAAGCCTTTTAAAGTTAGGTTTAAATTGATGTAACGTGCGAGTTGCTCGATTTGTTATTGCGATCATCCTCATTATAATATCCATCGGAAGTCTACGGATGAAGAAATTTCGAAAATACTACTTTAATTATTTTATAATCTATTTAATAAATGAATCCTTATTTCCCTTGGTCACACCATAACTTGAGAACGACTTAACCGATTTCTTTCATCTTATTTTTATGTTTTCTAATACTTTGTAGAAGGTTCTTCCGGTACGAAAAATTAAGAAAATGACGCAGAAAATTGGAAAAATTCAGAAAACTATTTCCACGTGAACGAAGTCACGGGCAACAGCTAGTGCTTTATATTCCTAGGTCTTTCACCTAGATACACTTACGACAGTCCGACATTTTATTTCAACTATTTGTATACATCGTGACGAAGTATAAATATACTAGAGATTGCCTGGTAGTCAAAGATCGACCACATTTCATTAAAATTTGAATGTTCTTTTGTTTTCATTGACTTATTTGTAACATAAATCGAGAGCTATTCATTTCCAGTATAAGTTAAACTGTATTTCTGTCTCCGTATCATGACAGGTCAACATATAGTTAATTCAGTAGAATTAACTATATGTACAAAAAGCTACACAAGTCCAGAAGGACTTGTGAAGCTTTTTGTACCGTTTTCACACCGTTTTTAATTTATTTAGTTTTTTTTGTTTGAACTTTAATTACTCCAAATATCACATAACTCCGTGCGTGAAATTTGCTTTGAAAGGGTTACAAAAAATTCTGTTCATGTAGTACGTTCTGTGTGTGTAGTATATAAATATATGTGTATATTTTTGTAAAAGTTATCAATATATACCATTATACTATTGAGTCGACTATAAACTAAGAAGTATACTTTCTACTATTTGAAGTATTTTTTTACGTTTCATATATTCCAAATAGAAATGGAAATATTGTTATAGTAACACTAAATCTAAAAGGTAGCAACAAAAGTGAGTTAAGGCTAAAGCACTCTGCACTGGACGAGTATTCATGCAAATTGAATGAAATGTATTGATGGCATTTTGAAAATATTTTTCGTTTTAAAGTGGAATGCCTCATGGTCGTTCTGCATTATTTATTTCATACACATACCAAAATGTGTATTAATATCACGTATAACAAACGGCTCTGGCCATTCACTATCCGGACGATCGAATTGAATTTCCGTCGAAACAATTTATCAAACGCAATTATTTTCTGTTATTCATATCACAGCGGTAATTATTATTATGGAAAACACGACAACAGCAAATATATTCCGTTAATGTTATACATTACTTCGAAAGTCCTCTTGTAAGCTTTGAGCGGTGAGATTACCATTTGTACATTTTATATAATGTACATAAGTTACGCTCTGTAAATATCCTTTTCTTTTACCTATTTTTGTATATTCCATTCTATTGTCTTTTAGGATAGAATTTGACTTCTGTCTAGGATAAAGTTGAGCAACTCCATACATTATAAGAGTTCACAATAAAAATCCCCATAAAAAGTTATGCTCAATTTAGTTTCATTCAAGCTAGAAATAGTTTAGGGAACTGATGCAACATATTGCAAAAGAAAATTAATAAAACAGGGAAACTGGATCGCGGTTTTTCTTTTAACGACCCTGCATCTGCAATAAATAAACTCGATATCAGTATTATACTTTAATGGCTTTGGTAAGTTTTCAATGTTATGCTGAAATATAGTGAACAACTTAATTGAATATAGATTTACTTTTTAACCATAACATCTTCAAATGTTATATTAACCATAAAAATATATTGTTCATGTTTATTGCTGCTAAGTACATTCCTGCATGGTGAGAATATTTCAATACACTACATATTATAAAACAAGAAAACGTAAAAAAGATATGCTTGATGCTTTTTTAGGTTTTCTCACCGCATAATGGAAAATGGTTTCCCTACAGCATCACAACCATATCATAGCCGCTAAGACACATTGTCTCGATAATGCGTTTAAGCATCAAATTAAACATAATGTCAAATAAAATACATACCAATTTACATAATTTGCTGTTGGACAAATGAGTTGATTGATATGCTAGACATTTTTTTCCACTGCCAAGTTACCTTTGTTGAGTCCTATCCTTACGTATTTACTTAGTAGGTTAGACATACCATTCACGTAATTTATGAAATATCAACTATCCATGCAAATTTAAATTGAACAATCAAGGTGCGAGTCTCTTCGCACTTATCGGGTGCTTTTATTTACACAGATTCAAACCAAACACTAATCTGAAAAAACACGCACTAAACAGTTACGTAATGGTGAAAATCCTTGTCGACTAAAATTATAGGTGATTAATAAAATAGTAAAATAACTGCATCAAAACTAAATCACTGACTATGTGGTTTTAACAAAATGGATTCTACAAAATATAAAAAAAAAATTGTTTAACTGAAAATACCGCTGCAGTAATAAACTACGTAAACTGTTTTATTCATAGCAGTTTTTCTATTATTTACTGCTTTTCTTTCTTTTGTAGTCTAATTTAAAGTAAGAAGGGGACATATTTTGTACGTCTGCAGAAGATCCCTATCAAATAATAACTTGACACATCTCATACACGGACATCTGATCCCAAACTAGGCAGAGCCTGTACTGTGGTAAACAAACTACTGATAAACATACTTATATATTTCTAAATACATAAATATTATGGATAAATTACACCGAGACACAGAACAAATGATCATGCTCATCACACAATTATTTGTCCTGGGTGGGAACCCACGGCCTCTTTCTCAGCAGTCAGGATAACTAACCACTAGACCAACATGCCAGTCAAAAAATCAAAGACACTCGAGTATTCAAATATAATAATATGTACTTGTAAGTTAAAGTTTTATTCGTCGGTATAATACAATATGAGTATCTATTTACTTCATAGTAGAACAAACATTTGATCAAACCCATGAAGAAATAATGTCGAATTGATAAACTCCCCCCTTTTTAGAAGTCAGATGAAAATTAATACTAATTCAAACCCTGCCAGCTACGTTTCCACGTTCCTTTATAGATTATATTTACTACTCTTATGATAAAAAGAACCTATAAAAAACCGAGGATAAGTGTGAGACTGACTCGCGCACCTAGGGTCCCGTAAGCAAACAAACTTAAAGTATAGATAGTAAAAAAATTTATTGTAAACACATTTTAGATTTTTCTCTCATTTTTATAATTGCATAAACAATGTTCAAATGTAAGGCGTAAATGACCTTATTTTTTGATTGGGTTGACTTAGAATCTTTTAAAATTTTAATTTAAACTTGATGCCTCGACGGGTTCCTGAGAAAGAGGTCTTGACGGACAGATAGAGAGACAGACAAGAAAGTTATCCTATAAAGATTCCTTTTTTCTTTTTGAGGAGCGAAACCCAGAAAAGAAAATACTGACTTCAAGATTTGGGATAATCTAATAATAAGACAATGGAAGAGTTCACTTTTTTGGAATTTAGTATCATATGGATAAAAAGAACATAAACCTAAAAGTATACGTGACAAGATACCAAATATGTAGCAATCTTTTAAGTCTAGCGATTTCACTAAGTTAGGGACACCTAATAAAACTTCTTACACGTGTAACACATTACAAGCAAACAGAATTCATCAGCACTACTAATCGGTATTGTCAAGTAATTAATGTTAATAAATTAATCTCCAGTTACAGGAGACAAATTAGACGCAGGCTGCTCGACTAACGACGGACTATTTGGATTAAATGGAGGGTTGATGTTTATGATTTACGGAGGCTTGTGTAATTGTGGCGCCTGGCAGTCGCGGCTTGCGCCCACAACGGCACCACGCGACGCGACACTGCCACTCGACCCGCAAACCTTCACCTCGACAGCGCGCCAAATTAACACTATAATTACACCGCTTCGAAACCAATTAATTATCACTTAACGCTGTATTATTAAAAATGTGCTTTAATTATCTAAATGGTACATCATCTTTATCTTAATTTCGTAACATAATTACATTGTTGCACAATTAATTGCTGCCGAACGCAATGGTTGGATGGTTTTAATAGCACGATAACGATCTATTGTTATGTTAACTATAAAAGCACCTTCCAATGATCATGTATCAAGTTAGTGCTTGCAGTAAACACATTTTAGATTTTTCTCTCATTTTTATAATTGCATATATTAAACACTCATTCCTCCAAATGTCAATAGAGTCAGTTTAACTTCAATAACGAAATTGAAACGTAATATTTCAAGACACACATGCCATTGTAGCCTTTCATTTTTATTCCGTTTGTTGTTAATGATACCGAATTGAATAAGTTTAATTTTTGAAATGAAAACACTTTTTACCACTTAATGTAAAAAAATGGAGTAAAAAATGTTTAACTTAGTCAAATTTTATAGAAAATGGTTTGCAAAAAAAGTTTTGCTTTTGATTTGGGCTACGTGGAACTCTCGTTCACAAAATTAAAGCAACAGAAATAAACTTCACAATCCATCAATCCATTTCGTGAAAAAAAATGCAAAAAAAAAAAAATATTAATAAAAATGTTTTAAAACAACCTACATCTCGCATTATAATTTATAATTAAAGTAAAAAAAGTGGCTCATTCATTAGATCTAAATTGAAATGATTTTTTATGTTGTTCATAAAAACTTATAGAATTAAGTACTTTTAGTAATATAGTATTTTAACTGTAAAATCACGTCTGTAAAATCACAAAAATCAGCGAAATCGGCAAAATTTCGTATACGGCCTCTTAAGTCGAGTTTAGTAGAAAATGTTAAAATAATAATAATAATAAGCTATGGATATAAAAAGTAAAATATAATATTTCTTCGGCTACCTTCAGAATTCTTTATCAGGCCTTAGATACTGCCTATGTAGATAACTATCTGTCTGTGTGTAATGTTAATTGTTTGTTTCACAGGCAGTATCACAGTAGCCTGTAACAGGATGAAACGATAGCAGCTAATAAAACAATGACGATCTACTCACAATGCGTCGTTTCCGATTTGTTGTCTATTCATTAAAGCATCTCGATGTAAGACAAACAATCCTGTTTTGTTATTAGATTTCCTGCATAGTTGGTGCGATTCAGATACAGGCACATAATTATACGGTTAATTAATTTACAATGTCCCTGTCAAAAATACCTGAACTTCGTTAATAAACGGTACAAATAAACTGTTGAAATATTCATGCGGTTGCTTGTTCGATAAATCACCTAAAATAAGCGAGCGGACGGAGGCAGTCATCCTATTTGTAAAGACATATAGGTACATAGATACTGTGTATCGAAGAAACTAAGAGACACAGCTTGTTTGTCGTCGCAGACTAATTAAAAAGTTTGTTTCTAGAAGTTGTGAACGGAAGTAACATCGAAGTTAGTAGGCGTTGATTCCGTAGGGGAGAAATAGATTCGGCAGTGTACACGGAAATAGTTATCGCTGAAGTTGAGACGGTAAAGAGAAAAATGTGATTATAAAATTAGATCATAACGACGGGCGACGGTGATTCAGTCGAGCAGGCGGAAACTCGCTCAGCGCCACGTATGAATATGTATGGCGTTGGACACGATCCTACAGATAATGGAATCTGCACACTGAAGCAAATCCGATTAGTCCCTGCCACAATTAGCAGGTACGATGTAAAAAGAGTTTGAAATTTAGCACCGACATTTCGAGTTGAAGTATGAGCGTGGTTCCATCAAGTTTTCATTAAAAAAATTTGGCCAAGTGAGAGTTGAACTGTCGTAGACAGGGTTCCATACGATGAATTGAAAAAAAGGTTACGCACAATATTAGGAGATTCACCAAGTTATTATAAGATCATTTACTTCTATTAGGTCTGTATCTGTAATCTATAAGTAAATAACTATTTGAGGCTTAATAGTTTCGGGGATAACTTCGAAACTATTGATATTAAAATTATTATTATTTTTTATTATGAAATGGCATAGGCGTTTATTTGTCTTCCAACTCACCTGTTGGAAAATAATAATGAAGACGAAAATGGTACACACCATCCAAGAGAAACCTATTCACTCTACACTCCACATAATAAAAAAATATATTTGAAAACCTCACTTCATGCCAGCCAACAAGCTTTCATTTGATATGTCACAGGGTATATTTGGGGGTTGGCTAATTATTATTTTTTAAATTTCGAATTTGCTCCCAATTTATTTCTTTCCGTTGCACATCTGGGTTTGGGTCACAGGAATTGATATGTATCCCAAATTAATTCCAATTTAATTGGTCCAGTAGATTTGCAGCAAATTATCCTATAAGGGTTCCGTTTTTCATCCGAACGTACGGAACGAACGCTGAAAATGAAAAGTTACTCTGTACAGAACATATTTTTCAAAGCAAAAATAATAGGTTACTTTACTTAAACATTTATCGCTGACCACAAACCAACCGATACAACCACAATTGAACTCAGCTTTAGGCGGGAACTTGCGTGTGAACGTGTCGATAAAGTGCTTTATATGTAGAGCTAGGTTTGCAAACAACCTCACACTTTGCCTAAGGGTAAGCGGTTACCGGTACCCATAAACACGCACAACATGTGAACTCCATGAATACATGCTCTCCTCTCCCCAATAGAATTCTTTCGACTTTTACAGCGTATCATGAAGTCTTTGCTTTGTTCATTTGTGGAAAAAATGTACAAATAAGTATTTAAACCCAAACCTTTTATATATTTTTTGGCACCAATAAACACACTCTAGGAAGTGGTAATATTATTATATTACCTATATACATATAGGTCAAACATGTTTTCCAAAAACAATTAATTTAGTGCAATAAACCATAAAATTTTACGTTTAATATTAATGTTTCGACAAAGAACAACAAACAAACATGATTATTATTATTTTAAGTACCTCGACTATTTCTAGTCTTTTGTAGCGCACTCTTAAAGTTCACTGCTCAGACTTGTGGCTTCGAGAAACCTCCAGATACTATCAGCAGTGATTGTTTGTATTTCCTGCGGTTGCATGATGTGCATCCTTAGGTTAATACTTCGGTGCCGCATTAGTGGGTCACAACAGCATAGAATATGCATTGCAGTTTCTTCTGCCTCTCGACAGAATCTGCATATTGTGTTCTCGCCCAACTTTAGGTTGAACACGTGTTTGTTCAGTTTGCAGTGTCCGGTGAGGATTCTTGTTGCTGCACAGGTTTTGTATCTTTTGAGCTTCAGAAGTTGTTTTGATACTTTGTTTTCATAGCCTTTATTAAGGCTTTCGATTGTCTTGGACCGTCGTGGTATTCCATCTCTTAATTGCCATTGATGTTTATTGGGCGTTTATTATTGAATAAGCTCGCTGTTTGGTTCCGGTCCATGTCCATATCGGCTGTGTGCACTAGCTCTGGTGATTTCATGCTTTTTCATTGCCATCGATACCTGAGTGTAATTCTTAAAAAAATCTTAATGTAATTTTGTTTGATTGCCCTAGTGTATTCAGTTTTTCCTTGCAATTTTGTATTAGCTTTGAGCTAATGCCAATAGCGCCGTTTGGCTCTCTGAGTTGATGTAGATGTTTCAGTGTCTTACTTTTCTTTAAAGGTTGATTTCCACGCATCTATTTCATACGGAGAGCTCGGCTTAAAAGACGGAGGCCTCTGTTCGCAGATTGGCGCTCCACCTGGATTTTGACAAACATATCTCTACTCTCTACTACACTCTATCATCTATACTCTATAGTTTATTTACGTCCATTCATAGTAAATTCGTTTATAGTAAATATTAAAAAAATAATAAATAATACTTTTACACACGCTTTTAAAACACGCTTTAATTGCGAACCAAATTAAACAGTTAAAAAGAGTTCCACTATCCACCAGGAGGTGGTTAGTGGGTATAGTAATGATGGTCTAATGAGCCAGGAGGGCCATTAGACCATCATTACTATACCTAATCTGTTGGGCTGGTCACAATGAATCATATGAGCCCAAAGTCGGGGGGCTTACTAGTAGCTACTGAAGAGTTCTACTATCCACCTCGCGGCTCCATCGTCAGATCTGCTGCAACTTGCCAAATTATAGAATTGTCGTCGGAACTACATACAACTACTTTTAACTTAACTAACAACTAACTACGATACGACACTATTTCTTTATCTGTTTTTTAGACTTTTACAAACATACAAACAATGGACACAAAGAGCACCTAGACTCGGGTGGGAATCGAACCCATGACCTATGGCATAGCAGTTAGCGTCATTAACCACTAGGCAAACAGGCCAGTCAAGTGGGATTAGGTCAAAATTAACTTAAAGATTTGTTTACATAGTTGTTACAAGTGAAGCTAATAAAAAGCGTAATAAAAATTGTATAGAACAACAAGCTGACACAGCTTCTATGATTCAAATTGAAAGTATGTTAAAATATTCCGGGTCGCACTCTCTGCTCGCTGCAAGTAAATATGGGGCATGAATAAAGATTTGTGAATGAGGGTGGAGATGGCTGATAGTACAACCACGACATAAGCACGTGCCTAAGTACATAACCTGATGCAAGTGCACACTTGTTTAGATTTTATACAACATAACTTTTAGGAGAGTTTTGGTGAATTTCGTTTTAGAAAACAGAATTTAATTTTGTCATAAATTTTTAGTAGCTACCTAGATTTTAACCGTACAGAAACCCGTAATTAAATAACACATCTTGTACTTCTTAAAGCAGGAAATAAAAAAACATCAGAAAAGGACATTGGCTACACTATTTTTCAATTAAGGATAAATAAACCACATCTGTAGACACTCGTCCTGCACGGGATCACAACAATACAGATAAGATCATAGTACTACCAATCCAACCACCCCCTTCCACCGCGGTCTGATGACGTATCACGCCAGAAGAAAAAAACCATACCATGTCTTTTGTTCTTCCCTAATGGGGGGGCTTAAATTTAAATAGAAATATATAAAGTAGATTATTATAGTTTATTTTGCTAGAGATCGCCTTATGGTCAAATTTCGACCACGATTTATTTCATTGGCCAGCACAACTTGAACATATTCATGACAGGTCAACATGTACACTGGTCGCATGTAACTTGATGCAGCCGTTTTTACGTAATTTTTAAGATTTTTCTTTTAATTTGTAGCTTTCTGCACTTCTTTTAAAAATAAACTGTAATTATTCCAATTTGCACGTTAAAGGGTTCACATTGTTCATAAAAAGGGAAACTTAGAATTCTCTTCCGTATTAATATATATGTAGATTAGATTTCATTTCTAGAAACTGGGTTACATTTGAAAGTTTGATTTGATTTGAGTTAGATTTGGGGTTCGACAAATATTTATGGTAGTATTCTGGATATTCGAGTATAACGTGTCTCATAACAAAAAAAATAAATCATCACCTCCTTTTCTGTAGTCAGTGAAGTAATCGAATGTTGTAATTACTTCTCTAATTAGTTTGATTATTCACGTGACTTGTAAAAAATTAATCCAGAATAGAGAATGAGCTACCTCCGTGCACGTGGTCTATCCATACAGTAACATATGGTAAAAGTATTTACGGGCGCAGTGGTGGCACGAACAGTTTCGCGCGTCGGCCAGTGCTAAGCCCACTGGTACTCCCTAATAAATTGCGATTTAACTTGTCTCCCGGATAACGCCAACTTTTCCGCGTTTGTTCCAAGCCCGACACTTTTTTCCGCCTCTTCATTTCCTATCTCTTACTTTTGTATTTTCCGCTCTTTCCTCGGCGAGATAAACAGGCGAGAAACGCTGAAAGGGGCTTTACAAATTCAAATTGAACTTATCACACAACTTTTTACATTTGTTTCTGGTCTCGAGTTCGAGGGAAAAGAGCGAAGAGGCATTTAATAGTACAATCTCGGAAAAGATTGATGATTTTGTATCACACCTCGCTTCGGGCGGCTCGTAACGAGTCGGATGGCTCTCGACGTGGGTCGTGCTGCGTCTTATCTGGAATGGGATGCCGCTTTATCTCAAATTACATATTTTACTTGAGACGTTCCTGGAATTGCATACTTTTTTCGACGTATTAGTAGCAGATTTTTAAACGGAATTTGGACCATTCATGTTTGATAAAACAGAATACTGCTATAGAATAAAATATATTTACTCCATCCCTATGCTTTTAACTGTTTCTTATTTTTTTGTGTTTATTATATATTTGATCATATTCTACATAGCAATACTTCAACTTGTTAATGCATTTTTAAGTACTCAAGTACTCACTGTATATTCTCTTTTACTATGGTGTATTATGTGCCATATATATTTATATATATTGCCATATCACAATTAAAAAAATATATATATATACAGATATTACCCACAATGGAGACCACGGACCGGAAAAGCAGCGTAGGACGCCCATTATCGCTGTGGACAGACGACCTAGTAAAGATCGCAAGACGTCGGTGCAAAGTCTTGGAAGTCATTAAGGGAGGCCCATGTCCAACAGTAACGTCCTATGTCTGAAATGATGATGATGATGATGATGATTACCCACATTTTCGTAGTTGGGGGCGAGCAAATTCCTTAGCAGTAAAATAAATTCTAGGTCCTCGCGATTGTAAGCAAACTTAAGAGATACATATACATATACAAGATAATAATAATAATCACTGACAGAACTATTGTTGCAAATAAACCTGATATAGTGGTGATAGACCGATTAGAGCGCCGTGCAATGATCATCGATATCGCTGTTCTTCATGACGAGAATCTCGTGAAAGTCGAAAAAGATAAACAAATCAAATATTTGGATTTGTCTCACGAGATTGTCGATATGTGGAATGTCGAATCGGCGATCATTGTTCCGATTGTCATATCGGCTCATGGATTAATAGCCAAGAGCCTCGATCAACACCTTAAGAGGCTCGCGTTAGACGGTTGGATCAAGGGACTGATGCAGAAGGCAGTTCTTCTCGACACGGCCCATATAGTGAGGAGGTTCCTGTCTTTGGAGCCCTAACCAACGGTATCTTGGTCCCTGTACCCGATGTCGGTGGTGTACTATTTTTTATATTTTTAAATATATATTTTTATGGACATATTTAAAAATGTAATTTATATGGTAGAAGATGAATAAAGAGAATAATAATAATAACTTCACACATCTCACACACGGCCGTCTGATCCCAAACTAGGCAGAGCCTGTACTATGGTAACCAGACTGCTGACAAACATACTTATATATTTCTAAATACATACATATTATAGATAAATAACACCCAGACACAGAAAAAAGGATCGCGCTCATCACACAATTATTTGTCCTGGGTGGGAATCGAACCCACGACCTCTGGCTTAGCAGTCAGGGTCACTAACCACTAGACCAACAGGCCAGTCTATATATATATGTCAAGTAATCAATGAGGCAGTTTTATTATCTTCTGTTAATAGAAAAAAAATGTTTATTAAGTAATGCATTGCATTTCATCCTTTTGATTTTAATGGAGATAATAAAATATACTTAACTATTCCTAGATATTCCCAAAGTCCACTCAAAGTAAAGTAGTCCCAAGCAATGGTCAGTTTATGTGTTATTTACCATACTATTGAAGCGAAGCCAGACCTAAGACAGGAACTGCTACTTGCTACCTTCCTCTAAGTTTATAGAGCACTACTCAGAAGATATGATTGTTCACAGTTCAGACTACTAGTAATACATGCAGACGAGGTCTGGCTAAAGGGGAACGTCGCTCTTAAGCATGTTACTTCGCAGGGAACCATCTTGCATTTAATAAGGCAGCTGTAAAGGTAAACACAAAATAGTTAATCAAGCGGGGTAAGGAAGTTTCGCCGCGTGCGCTAAATAGCGTTCACTTAATTTGAGGGCCATGTGTGGGCACATAACCGCAGCATATTTATCCCATTATGCACGGCACGGCGGGTAGCCACGGTGATGCGAGTCACGTCGTCTGAAACGAATCGCATGTGACATTATTTGTGAAGATCGTGCTCTATCTTCGTCGGCGACATGGCCGGGACGTGGAGGGATTACTCACAAAGAAGTACGATTTCAACGGTACGATAACGGAGAGAGAAGTTACACACTGGCTATATTCTCCCCGGGATTAACGCACGGTTAGGCGCGTTTCTTTTATACGCTTGCTTAAGGCGATATTGATACAAACCGATAATAAGCGATAACGAAAAGGTTTTCTTTATAAATCCTATTTAAAATCGAACAGGCTACAAAGTACATGATTATGAATTAATATAACTAATAAGACGCTAAACTCGTAATTGTTAAATAAAATTTGTGTCAATATTGTGTAACTGACTAATAGTTACTCGTAAGATTCTTGGGCATGTCACAGTTTACTGGGAATTGGATGCCCACGTTTGATAATTGTTTGTAAGAATTACAGTTATTTGTTCTGAGGCTGGATATACTCTGTATCCGTTAATGGAAAACAAATGTATTGAGAAGTGCTAAAGTATATATGTACATAATATGTCTAGGACGATTAGGTACATGTCATGTACAAAATATAATTGTCTCAGGGAGACACAAGGCAACCTTTTCTAGGAAGAAACAACCGCGAGTCGTTCGCTGAATGCCGATTTTTTAAAATAAAACATACAATAATAGAGTATCCCAATAAAAAAGGTTTAATAGCTCTCTAGCTCTTCATAAAAGTATACTTTAGAAATCGCGTAACTGTACCGACTAGTTTCAGTCGTCATAGTTTTCTTTGATACATTTATTTTACGTTCACGTTATTTTAAAAGTCCTCAAATATATTTTAAAGAATGCGTATTACGAGTTGTAATTTGGAATACTGTAATAGAAAATAAAAAAAAATATCATTCCCAAATTTTGAATAGAAAACAATGTTTTCACGAGTGAACGGTAAAATTGCTGAGTCTACCTGAGTATTTTATTAATATAAATATTAATACTTTTACATATATATATATATATATATATATATATATATATATATATATATATATATCACTACATATTATAAAACAAAGTCCCCTACCGCGTGTCTGTTCGCGATAAACTGAAAAACTACTGAACGGATTTTCATGCTTTTCATGCGGTTTTCACTAATAGACAGAGTGATTCATGAGGAAGATTTAGATTTTTGTCCCGTATGGGATTCGAACACTCGGTGCGGCGTAGTGGTAAAGTGAACATTGTAACCATTGCGCCATCCGTGCAGTCAGTATAAATATAATATATGTAGTAGGTATACATCGCTAATATCTTTATCTTAAATGTTGGTGCGTCCGAGACCCATTGAATATTACTTAGGTACATAAGTCGTAAACTAGCTTTCGTCTTTAGAACAGAAAAGTAACCATCAATCTTTATTGGTGCCCGACTAATGTAAAGGTCTGGCCAGCTTCGACTTCGAACTTCTAAGAATTCGACTTTATAAAATTCTCAATTCATTCTTCGTTAAACATTTACAACAATTGTTAAATGGATATTTTGAACCCACTTCACTGTTAATCCCTAAAGAGTAGGGGTCTCGATTCCTACTAACTTATATATACACAACCTATTTCAAATTATGTTATTATGTCGTATGGAATCGTACACGTCGTCCCTGTTTTCGATTCCAAGTCAATACAAATATTAGTTTCAATCAAATCAATGAAATCAAAATCATTTATTTGCCGTGCCATTTTTTGCCTTGCCTGTTCCAATACGTAGATCCTATGGAGAAGAACAAGCACTGCTTTACGCGAATATGTCATTTTGCATTTAGTTTTGAATTGCATTGGCACATTTTAATGTATTTTTGGAGTTACAAAACGTAATACAAATCACTAAAAATACTATTCACAGAAAGTAACCAAACTAAAAGCTTAACAGCAGTAAGTTGCATAATTTAGGGAAATTAATGACTCTCCTAGAAACTAACCCTGTCTCTTAAAGTTGAACATTCCAACGTCTGTTATTATATTCCACTCCACGCATAACTGCACATGTCGTAGGGGCATTGTTTTCATTCATGCTACGTATGTGATGGCAGCGATGCAATAACAACGAAGTCACGCGGCACATCTACCTTAATATCTACAGACAATGTTATTACTGCACGCGTGAAATGCATTGAGTTATAATGACATAATTTGGATATCAAAACAAGCTACATATTGTCTGTAGGCTCGCTATATGTACATTATTGACATCCTATTTGAATACCATTTCAGATTCTAATTAAAAACTTGATCGATCATCTGTTTTGTCAAATATGTTCCTTCTACTTAAACACAAGAACAATTCCTAAAACAGGCTTCAGTTAATGAATCACGATTTAGGTAAAAGGAAAGAAACGCTCCGAGCGGAGGAAAAAATCGTGGCTGAGTAACATGCGAGAGTAGACCTTTATTATCTTCGTCGAATGTATCTTCCATCTGGAAACGAACAGAAATGAATACATAGAGTTCATGGGCACCCTTCAGGAATGAAGAGGCACAATAAGGAGAAGAAGGATTCAGTTCCGCGTATCTGTATATTCGTGTAAGAATTCAGAGCCGATGCTACGGAGGAGGAATAAATGGCTAGGTTACTACTGCTTTAGGGTGCTTGGGCAAAACACCTTCTCACAGCATATCCTGGCCAATGGAAGCGGCGATACTTTTTCTTTAAAGACGTTGGTTGCTCCAGATAATATTCTGCTAAGATGGAGTTAGCGCATGATTTTAGCCGCGCTATTTTCTGCCTCTAGTTTTGATTAACAGAGGGTGCAGTGGAAAAACGGCAAGAGGACAAACGGATTCATTATTTCTAGAACCTTTCGGAGCGAGACAAATACAAATGTTTTTTGGGTTGCTGATAACAGTTTTTTAATTAAATAGAATGAAATTAAAGGAATTTAAATTTTTCGAGACTATTAATAGAATAGAGCCGCCAACGTTTAAGCATGCGTCCTATTAAGAAAAAGATATGGAATGTGACACTCGGCTTTTCACAACTTTCTTAACAATTTTAGCCTAAAACATAGGACCAACAAAATCAAGGATTGTTTCAATATGGGATGAAATTTACCAAATTGTACTAGCGACTTTAACGGAAACGCTCAAACATCTTCATTCTAAGAAGTTAAACACAATAAGTAAAATTATGACAAAAGACAACAACTAATTAACTGTACACTAGAGGTCAGCGGTGACGTAAAAAGAAAATAAAACGATAAAGGATGTACATTAGTAAAAGGTATGTGAGTCGGCACAATATTAGTCGAGGCCTGTCGGGGAAGAGCGCGCCTGTTTGGTATTCCTTGCGCGGCGTACTGTCCGCCCTGCGCCGTGCCACCACGTTAGTTAGCTGTCTGAAATACACTGCAATAACACACTACGATGCCGTATATAATTAAAAACTACTACTATAATGACTTTTTTTCTTTACTAGCAGTGGCTCACCGGAATTATGAGATTGCGATGGCAGTAAGATGTAATATTTCCTCTTTGTTTGAATTTTCAAACTTTGATTCTGCTCGTCATCTTTACTGATTCACTATCATAATATTTTGTGGCCAGAAAGACTACGTACTGTTGGGTTCGGGAGTAACTTCTTATCGGACCCTTAAAACATGAAATATCTCCTTGTCATGGGTTTCTCAAATACCTACAATATATTTTTTTTTTCAAAAAAGGGTTTTCTAAGATTATAAGCATTACGGACGCTCAGTAACGCATAAATTAACATAGATCAGTATTTTATTACTTCTGAGTTTTGAACGTTTAAGTTAAATAATCTTGTAATTAGTGCCAACTAGGTACATGATAGTAAACACCGTGTACTGCCCTTTGGGCACAATATTTTTGGTCGTATTTCACTTCCCATAAAACTTATCGTTTACCCTAGTTTCATTTAGCAAATGAATATTTAGCAAATTTTCATTTCGCATTTTATTCACTTGGTTCAATTATCATTTGGCATCATTTTACTTTGTCAAGTTTTTTTAAATCAAATGTTTATTAAGCAAAGTTGTGAACTGTGACCCCAACAAAAACGAACTGCTGCCAGAAAAGTAGGTTAGGTTAGGTTAGAACTGCGACCCCAACCGCGCGAGCGGCCGGCGAAGCGCCAAAAACGTACTGCAATTGGTATGTATATCGTATGTCATGCAATATTTTGGGAAGAGTATGTTATGCTGAAATGAAACATGATCAAGTAATTATTTGTTAATTAATTACTTGCCAAAAAAGAATTAGCTAATTAATTAATTGACAAATGTTTTTTTGTCAAAAATTAATTGGAAATTTGCCAAAAATAATATAATTTATAACGTGAAATTTTGGGAAAAGTTTTTTGCTCATACATTAGTAAATCGGTAAACACAAATAACTTCAACTAAGGTCATATTTCTTTGCAAAACTAGCACCAAAAAAAGACAGCCAGACACTCTTCGGGGACGCCCTGGGACCATAAGTATTGCTTTGGAATTATACAGTAGCTTAAATATAGCATAAGGTCTAATAAGGAAATAGTTGATGTGACCAAGACATTAATGATTTCGAGATTTTACTCCTTAACCCTATTAGGCTTATAACACCTAACAAATAAATATCTAATAATAATTAAGTAAGTATGTAAAATGTCAAAAACATACTAGAGGGTGGGTTATTAAGACAAAAACTTTCGTCATTTCTCTCTTCACGAAAACAAAAACAAAGTGAGGCAGAGATACGAATACCAGTATGATGCCGATGGCTATTTCACAAATGTGTTTGTTTACTTAACCGAGACATATTGTGAAATTGATACTGACCATTGACATCTTATTATATCAACATACGTATGTAGTTCGTATTCAAATTTAAGATAATAATAATAATAAATTCTTTGTTGTAACAAAAGGTGCATACAATTCAAGTGCAAGCCCTGATTCCCAAACTAGCGATGGCAAGACAAGATGGCAATTATTTTTATCTTCTATCCCTGTTTTCGATTCCTGAGACTAAAGAAGAGAATTAAAATTAGTTATTGGGTATTAGTGCAAAACCTAATTAATTTAAATTATAACTATATCGTACATAATTTGATCCATTATTAAACTTGATATTTTAAGCCCTTGAAATTGAATTTATGGCTTTTATGCAACAATAAAATAAGAACCTCAAGAGAAAAAGAAAAGAGAAACTTTAAGTAAATGAGTTATAAGAATCAACATACCAGACCAATCAGACAGTTGCGAAACAAAAAATTATGTATATAACACTGACATATTATCCTTTATTTTAAAAACAAGATTATTTATGATAAAAAATACAAAGGTTAGGTTAGGAGTTCCCGGAGGCTTCCTTCTTAGGGTATTCCCGGGTCCCCTGCAATAGGCCCACTTGTGACGGAACACCGTGTGGTTTTAGTCGGTTCGATTCCGACATACCACTTCACCATTAGCTCAGGTGAGGTGATGACCCGAGGGGGTTTCCACACGAAAAAAAAAAAAAAGGTACAACTTCAAATTTTCCTCCACATTTTAATACGAATTAAATGTAATTATCGGGTCTCACTTAACAACGGATTTATCTCGAGAACATTTTTTCGCGATGATATTTTATCAAATTTGACCTAAAACCGGGAGAATCGTTTTATAGACTTCAAACTGCATTTGTAGACGAAGGCGCTTCAAAGATGTACTCTTTTTTGTGTGGTGTGATTTTTTGCGAATTTAAGCGATGTGGTGGCCCTTTAACGTCTCTTGCGGAAGTAAACGTATCAGAAATAAAAAAACTAACGAAGAGAATTGGTGAATCACGTATAAAGGAACGTAGTAGATACTTACTGAAGATTGGTTCAGGAAATATTCACAAAACTTTACATGAGCACCTTCGCATGAGGAGCATATTTTCACGAAGAGTAACGCACAACCTTACCGACGCTTGGAAGCAGGCTCACGTGGAATATTAACTTGACACATCTCACACACGGCCGTCTGATCCCTAACTAGGCAGAGCCTATACTATGGTAACCAGAGTGCTGATAAACATACTTACATATTTATAAATACATATAGATAAATTACACCCAGACACAGAACAAATTATCAATGGAATAGTGTCATCTTACTAATATTATAATAATACGTGGGTGAAACGGCGGGGCGCAGCTAGTGATACGATAAGTAAATTATGTGCAGGCTTGTCTCAGCGAGTTTACGGTATTATGACAGCTGATGAATCTTGGATTTATTAATACGATTCAAAAACTAAGTGTCAATCAACAGTTTCGTAATTTCAAAATACTAACAAATGCTTTCCAAAGTACTTAAGAAGAATAAAAAATCGGGGTCTAATTAGCTAAAAAGATGAAACAAAATAAAAATGTAATCGAGAAATTACTAAATATTATCAGTATTTTCCTGTTTTCGGAAATTTTAGGTAATGGTAAAAATTGTCCCCGTTGGAATAAATTTAAGATTCTCCTCTATTGTGACTAACATTCAAAAGCCTACATTATTTAGGTACATAGTTCCTACTGATTGTTCTAAAGCATTATTCGAATATTCATAAAATGTTCTGCGTACAATAAACTTGTATTGTCTGCCGAGGTCGCCATTATAGCAAAATATCCATTCATTTTTCCGTCGGCTCGCGGCGCGCTCAACCATGCGTGATTTTGTTTTTGTGCGTTTGTTCAGTGTCTGTGCGCTTGCGGTTATTTCAATATTTCCAAAACCATTAGTCCTGAAATAAAACAGTTGAATGGTATTTGATAAGCGATCTACAGTAATACGATTGTATTTATTTTTATTTGTCTTTGTACACAAGTTGAATTTGTATCCAAAATTGTACTGAAAACATTGACTGTTTATTTTCAGATTGACATAGAGATTGGGATAGAAAAACTTTACTTGATTTTGTTTCTGCTTGCTTCTAACATAAATATGTAATATATATTTATTTAATATTCTTATATAATCCAGAAGTTTAGCATCGTAAAGACAAATAATGATCAATGCTTCGATTATAACCTCATACTTAACTTACATGTCTATCGGTGCACAAATCTCTGTCAACTCTTAAATGTTATATATTTGTTTTGCATTACCAAAAATTGTAATGCCATTATTTAATGATCTGATAGAAATAAATCTATGTATAATGTTCACCGTGACGTAAAACGAACGTTTGCTGAATGTGACTGAGATAAAGAGATTGTACGGTTCAATAGATTCAATAGAGCAGATCCCTAAGTCCCAAATTAAATCATGAAACATCTTTGCACCTGGTGGAAGCCTCGCGAGGCGCGTTTGCCTCGCGATGTCTCTGACGAATCTTTTCCATTATTCTTCCTCTGATTTTATAAAAATGCACAGTAATGTATGATTCTGCAGTTTTATTGCCAGATTATACCTACTTCTTTTTACTATTTTACGTGATTTTTGTATGAAAATAATCGTATTAATATAGATAGATAGATGCACATAATAATTAAGGCTAAGTATTTTACAGCAGATTGATTCTTGTTTATTTGTAATGATTGTTAGTTGTTATTGTTAATAATGTATGAATGTGTAAAATCTTACTGCAAATTGTAAGCATGAAATCGTGTCATTGTCTTTAAACCAATTTTAAAAACTTTAACTATTCGGTCTATTGGTGTATTGGTCTTCGGTCTTCTATCGGTTTAGATAGTATTTAACAACATAGAAGGCAAACATGACCGCAACCCCCCTGGTAGCAAGCTGTTACTGGTGCATTTTAAAACTTACAGCTCATAGTGCTTTTTAATAGTGTTTTTTTTTTGTGAACCACGGATGCTCCGAATGCTCCCTCAGGCGAGTTTGAACAGAACTCTGTTATGTTTCGGAAAATGAATATAAAAAACCGTTTTGGTTTTTTTAATCTTAGCATCATCATTACATACGAAAATATTACGTTTTAAATAGCTATTAATAGATTTTAAAATATATTGACCTCGTGATTTTGTATGTTATTTTTTTAGTATCGTATCGTATTTCGATATTGTAACTTTAATAAACCCTTACAAAATCTCGATATAAGTGCAGTTAAAACTTATTTCTGTACACAATTCGTTTAGTAAATAAAATCGCGAAGTGTACCATCATTTAAAGGTTTTATTTGACCAGAGAGCTTTTATAAACATTGAAAGATACGAAAAGTGCTGCAAGTCACAGTGAAGTTGAGTGTTAAGGATTTAGTGAAGCCATTCGTTCCAAGGGTCTACTATCTCTATCTGTCCATCGAATGTGAGAAAAAAGCTGCGGGTTTAGTGGGACAAATTCGTTTCGATTCAGTCACGTACCGCCGAGATGGGCCTCTTAGCAGATTTCGTAAACGTATGTTTACTTTACGCCGAATTGTTTATTAAATGCTACTCCATATATGTTTTACTACTTTTCTGTTCACAGTTTTGCTCACGTATACTGTACTATTATATTTTAATCGACTTTATATGTACTATGCTGTTTGTCATTTCTACATTCCGTATACATATCGACCTTTTACCGATCGGAAAATCGAACTCGGAGCTGTAGAGCTCCGAGTTCGATTTTCGACTACTTACACCTGAATCTATATAATATTCTAGGTCTCCTATGTACATACCAAGTTTCACTGCAATCGGTTGAGTAGTTTTTGCGTGAAAGAGCAACAAACATCCATACATCCTCACAAACTTTCACGTTTATAATATTAGTAGGAAAAATAGCTGCCTTAAGTTTACTGTATCTGTCCTCCTATAAGTAATAGCGTAATCTATACTTATACGATAAAGTGAAAGTAATTTAATGTTTGATTGATTGTTTGTTTGGTTTAAACGCGCTAATCGCTGGAACTATCTGTCATATTTGAATAACTCTTTTTGTATTGGATAAAATATTCATTGAGGAAAATTATGGGCTTAATATCACGCTATGACCCTTAGGAGGGAAGCAGTGACCATATTCGCAGATGAAACTGTTGGGAATGGCTAGTGTTACACGGATACTGTCTCGACAGAACTAATTACCTCTCCTCCTCCTCCATTGGTCTTTTTGGTGTGAAGTTCATTAACAGTGACAGATCCACAAGGTATTACTATATACAAACATATTTTTCTTTTTTTTTTATGGTCACCTGATAGTAAATGACTACCGCCGCCAATAGGCACCTGCACCTCAAGAGTTACAAGTGCGTTGCCGGCCTTTGAGGGGGGGGGGGGGGGTAGGGGAAGGGGGAGAGGGGGGAAGGTAGGTAACTTTACTCACCCGGCGAAAAGCAATGATTTATTACTTCACTGTCGGTTTTCTGCAAGGCCGTGGTATCACACTTCTTCTACATATAAACTCCCACAAACTACAATATTGTCAACCGTATAATTAAACTGTGTATCTTCTAAGCGTAAATGCATATAATTTGTGGAGATGAATAAACCATTATTATTATTAAACTTTAAGAATGGAATCATCCATATTTCACATTCCTACCTGTGCGCGTTTGCTTAAAAAATGCGTAAATTAAATTCTGCTCACGAATTATTTTATAGATATTTTGTTTCACTTTAGGTTTAAAGATCTTTATTTCTCTATTTGTCCTCTTATAATGAGATAAACATAACTAAAATTCAATATCAAATTAACAATAGCCTCCAGAGTGTTAGAAATGGTTACATTGTACATATTCCTTAAGTTTACATTTAAACATCTTGATGTTATCACATTCTTTAATATCGACAGATAACTTATTAAACAGCTGTACTCCCTCAACTTACTTACATACTCGTTCTTCTTTTTTGTTTATCAAAGAGTCTTTCTGTCGCTTATTTGCAGGCGAGGCTTAATATTTGTGCTCTAAATATCCTCAAAATAACAGATATCGGAAAAAAAAGTAAACGTGATTAGATTCTATTACTTATAAAGAAAATCTGCCTTGAAAAGAATGTAACACTCGTGCACCATGAGGCCAGCGACTAATAAGCACTCTAGTGCACTTGCTACGTAGAAGTGAGTGCGTGCGTATTTATTTGTATAAAAATATCGGTGCAGCCACATGAGTTTCATCATATTATAAAAAATTAATACCACTGTATAAATAAGCCTGGGATCTTTTGCAGAACAGGGAAATATGCGTTCATAATTAATGTACCTAATGTATTATATACGCATCCACAATGATTTCCGCAATAGCAGTAAGTACTCGTACCTTCAATGTTTTTTTCTCGCTTACACCCAAAAGTGTTAAAACCCCTCGAACTATTTTATGTTTCCAAGACCAACAATTCCATCGTGTATTTTTACACTATTACAAAAAAAAGTAAAGTTGTTGACACCCCACCGCTTGTCAACAACTTTACTTTCATATCATCATAAGCTTCGTGACGTCACACGTAAAAAATTTAAGTTTGAAACACAAGACATACCTGTAAACGAAAGACTACACACGCTACTACACTTTTATTAAAAAATATTTTAGGACTGCTCTTTTCAGTTGCAGTAATATTGCAAAATATGGTAACGTCACACCAGGGAGGGGAGGTCCTACTAATGTGACCACCTATGGCAAAGACAGGGGTATACAAAAATCATGAAATTCGTGTGACGTAATTTATGGATGCCCCCCTAGTGGGAAACTACCATGATGGTAGGTAACTACCTTCCCACCTGAATAGAACACGTTTTATACCACATATAACGTGACAATCAATCTAATATGTCGCATGAAGGCGTGTCATATTTTAGAGTCATGCTATAGATTAAACGGATAAGGTTACCCGGTGCATTTTATTCATAAAATCATTATGTTAATACTGACATTAAAAGTCTAATCAGGCTAAAGCCTATTCCAAAATACTTAAACTTAAGCTATATCTAAAGTAGAATGTGTGAGTGGAGCACTAACGTAATAGCTTCATTTATATAAATAAAAAATAACAAAACCGTACAATATAATCGAATGACTCCCCCTACATCAGTAATTTGAAATAGGGTTGCACCGAAATGTATAGATAAACAAGATTACTCGTTTACGTCATTGCAACGCACAGCACAACTGACGCGACGCGTTCGTCCAACCGAAGTCGACAAGCTACAGAACCTCTACGATACCAATACTGTCACGTAGTTCGCTACACTAATTCGTAGCTACCATTTGAACACGTAGAAACGATGCGTAATGCTTGTACAACGTAAAAAAATTACATTTAAGTAACATTAGCTTTTTAACTATAGAATGATATTAAAATCTTAGTTCAAAGAGTAGTTAAAAACTGGATAATGTACACGAAAACGTGTAAAGCTTAATTTTCACTTGAGCCATTATAAAGCTGCACTCTGCACGATGCTTTTAATTGTACCTGGAAATCGCTGGTATTAGCAGTTGGTTTTAAAGGCTACGATCATTGTGTGGCTTCGTTGTGCGGGCAAAGAGCGCTGTCGCGGTATACGCCGTGCCGTTGCATTACCGTCGGAACTTGTACAAACATTCGTTATGTACTTGTGTCCACAGAAAATTGCTATCGCGCTAACCAAACAGTACAAAAAGTTATAGCGGTCTGTTGTCTCTTGATATTTCAGAACGTGTTAATTGTGTTAACATTTCATCCTGTGCTACCACGAATTTGAAGTAAAAATTTGTTTCAAAATATGCTTGCTTAATTTCACGCTTGTGGTTCGTTTTCTGACGTCTGACGAGACAGAATACGAAATTTGTGGAAAGAATTAAAATATACAAAAACAACGAGCGTTTTTTTATCGTTTAAGTATTACTTTTAGTGCTTTTGTCACAATTTAAGCGCCCGTCGAAAAAGTAAAGTAAGCCTCCAAAACTAGCCAAAAACATATGCAAGTTTTTGCCAACGTACAAACACAGATAATTAAGGAGCGTGAAACCAGTTTGAATATTTTATGAATGAGTATTTCATATGTATGAGAGCGTGGCTACTAAAAGGAAATTATATAAATTTGCATTCTTAATGAATACATTTATCATGTCGTACCGACATACACTATTTGTCAAGAAAGTCGGGAAGGAATAATCAAAAGAGAAGTACTAAATTAAAGAATTTGAGTTAACAAGACTACTAAGAACAGAAATAAAGTAGACTTTAATATTCTGTTAGATAGTCATTGTTTGGCCACAGAGAAATTGTGTCGCGCCATTAAGTACACCGCGTCGTATTGGTGTCGGCTGCGTCATTTCGGTGACGTTCATTCGGCTGATGAACGCAACAAAACCATGATGCGAACACGGGTCCTGCCACATTGCGCGTGTAATTGCCGCGAGCGTGCGACGAGCCGCCATTAATCTCACCAGCACTCGATAAAACGCACAAGTCATGCTACAATGTTAAACCCACACCCCTCACGAACATTTTGTTATGTAATGTCATTGTAAACTCAACAATTAGCGCAGTAAACGAAATTGTTAAAATAATGAGCTTTTATACAGCCAATGTTGGTATAAATGTGATTTAATTACTTTAGAACTATATACATGGAAAGCTGCTGCTGTCTGTTGTTGCCGTGAGACTAAGCAAAACTGCCGTATAGCATAGAATCCTTCTTGCTCCTAATAAAGTTTTCTCGTTTCTGTTCCATAGACACAATAATAATGTGCTGGCTAGTTTGTGCATGACAAGATGAATAATATAAATGAACCAAGACGAAATATCTATGTTAAATTTCGGCTTGCAGCCGAGCTAAAAAAATATTTGTGTGAATAGTTTTCTAAAACAGAAAGCAAAGAACACGACCCAGTCGAACGACATATTGTTTCGCATATTTGAAGTGCATGCATCATCATTTTCTTTTGAAGATCTATAATATAAAAAGCAAATTACATACCATGTGTAGTGAGGACCCAAACGCTGTTACCTTTTTCGTAACTTGGTCTAATAAAACTAAAAATAGCACATTACATGGCACCTACATAAATTATTCACTTATCAAATAAAAAGAAAGGGAAAAACAAACCGCAAAAAAAAAAATTAATCCACTCTTCGTTTTATTGGCATTATTTTTACGGTTGTAATTTAGATGCTTACCAGTGTGTATGTGTATACACAAAAAGTGTAACAGTAATGGAAGGAAACGTATAGGATGGGCGACCATAGCACCGGCCGCTCTGTGGCTCGCGCCGCCCGGCTCCACACTCACAGAGCATTCGAGACAAATTCAATTTGCGCCAACGCCGACGACGAGCCAGTTTGCGCTGCTAACTAGCTACGACGTGAATGCTGCCACCCTCGTCCTTATATTATATCTGTCTAACGATTTAAGTCACTGGATTCTATGACATGGTCTGAATTAATGGCATTTCAGATAACCATGTTTTTTTTGCGAATTTTTTTTCTATCAGGTATTACTTATTGACTCACTTTAGGCTAACTCGTCGACGAACAAACAAAATTTTCAACATTTTGTGTGTTGGACAAAACACTATGACATTACGACAATCAGAAGCGACAGAAGAAAAATAGAGTTTTCACAGACCAGTTACAAATGATTAAATTAAAAAAAATCAACCAGCAACCAAGTATCCTTTTGCCAACCATGTCTCTTTGCACTGAAACCACAACAAAAAGCAAACAGTAATACTACCGACCCACTTAGACCTAATATTTAGGTGTCTTCAGACCAAGTTATCAAGGTGATATTCGCAGCAAGAATGAACATTACGCGCGCCTACGTTTAATAACTCATACGTAATGACGTAAAAACATGGTGGCGTGACAACATGGAGAACAAAACATGCCTTTCAATTAACATTTATATTCATTCATCAAATAATTATTTATACTTACAAAACTCTTGAGGTGGGTACAGGGATGAACTGTAGTTCACATAGAAGTATCGTACCTGGCCAAAAAAAAACATTATTAGTTATTGAAAATACATATAAAGTCGCGAATGAAGTCTCATCAATTTTGATACAAAGACAATTTATCAAATAAATAGCCGTCATAAATCTTTAATGATTTTGTGTTTCAATTATATATTTCTTAGCTTTCGCCCGCGACTTTGATAACGTTAACCTCAGTTTCTCAGACCTCATTATCCCGTTTTAATAAAGGAGACATCTATCTGAAGCGTGTCAAATTTCATGCGAATCCATACAGTGGTTACGACGTGATTGAGTAACAAATCAATCATTTATAATGTTAGCGCTTCCCTTCTTTGGACTATAGAGTAATGTCGTATTACTATGAAGATAGTCTTAACAAAAGATACTATGTGAATATTATAGTACTCCTATTATTATGTGTAATTTTTTTACCTATATGCAATATGTATACCTATTTTACTATTTCCCATTATTATTATAAAACTGAATATGTTAATTCTTTTAAAAAACTAATATATCACACAAGCACACGACCCGGATAGAACAGTTCCAGTGCCTATAAGCTGTTAAAATAATATTGGTGGACAAATCATGAAGATCTAATACCAAAAAGCAGAAATATCAAACTGTTTAACTATAGGGATATGTGATGATTAAAAGATGTCTTCTCTAAGGTGAAAGAAGGTAATTCCATAATCCCGAGACCCCATTTCGAGAAGAAATTTACTGCAATATCCATGTGTTTATGTTGTCGTATTTTGTTGGGGCATTAGTTAATAATAATACACCTTTTAACGCCACGGTCGGCTATAGCTGACAAACAAAAACGTGCTCACGACGCCGTACAAAATGAACATGTTTTGTTTCGCTATTATTTAAAACTACAATAATCTATCGTTATTATAGTATCAAAGGTATAACATTTAATCTCATTTAATAGTGGAAAATTGATAATTAAAAACGAAATGCAATATTTGGCCCACCACGCCACAGTCGGCAATAACCAGCAGCTAGTCAAAGGAAACGTAACTACATTTAAATCTCATCGAAAAAAATACTGAGAGAAATATTTAGGACCTTGTTGCTGAAATTATTTTTTTATTATAATTATGTTTTTTTTAAACAATTTTTTAGTTTCGCCTATCCCGGTGTCTGTCTTTAATCATATCATGCATGTTAAATTTGGCCCTGTTCCTAAAATAATAATCATATGGATATCCATAGAATTTGAAGACATTTTTAATTTTTCATTTATTAAAACCATGAAATAAAATTAAGAACTTTCGTCAGACGCTCTTTTTTCATTCCAATTAACATCGATAAGTAGTTTGTCACGTTATTACATTCCTAAATCGTATGCATGCAATTTTGGAAATATTGAGCCCACCATGCCCCAGTCAGCATTTACCGACAGCTAATGACGTCATAAACGTGTGACTAAGTAATTTAAAAAATATATGAATTACATTTTAATATTCTTTTGTTTGCTCTTATATAACTTGGTAACTACTGTGTAATCGTCATTATTTTGGGAAAAATTATGATGATGACAGTCATATTGAATGAAACTTCATGCTGTAAGTGGCATTTTATTGCAAAAATACACAGCAATAATAGTTTAATATCGATACGATCTTGGAATCTCTATGATTTTTGTAGGTATTTAAGGGCAATTTATGCGCTCTGGCGGTCAAAGGGTCAAGCAGTAGCAAGCGTTAAAATACAATGATAATTAAGTTTTATTAGGTCGTTTCTTTTTCTACTGAATTCTAGACCATTACATCAACAATTCGTTTTTAGGATTGTACGTCCTAATGAAAAAACGAAACCCTTATCACTCGTGCGTCTGTTTGTCCGTCTGTCACAGCCAATTTGCTCCGAATCTACTGGACCGATTAAATTGAAAGTTGGTACACATACCAAATACAGAAATACAGACGTACGCCACGTAAATAAATGAATTCTGAATATGGGGTTACATTTAGGGGCCAAGTTAGATTTTTTTTTCATCACAAACTGTACCGTGTGACATATTAAATAAAAGGACTTGATAAGAGGGTCTCAAATATATATATATGTATTAATAGTATGAAAGCTATTTAGGAAATAGGTTAAAATTGACTACCCTCTCCTCTCCCTCTTATTTCTAAAACTACTTGAGTTTGTTGTCTACACACTAACTGTGGTCTATTAAAATAACATAGTAAATCTCTCAATTTTGTGCGTACAAACTTACATTTGCAATTCATCGTACGGAACCCTCTCCATGTGAGTTCAACTCACACTTGTGCGCCTTGTTTTTTTTCTACAAACACAAAGGCCTGTTCTTTATCGGACTATAAATTATGCTTACCATACCCTCAAAAAAACGCCTGTATAAATAAGTACGTCTAATGCATGTTAACATTCCGCTACAAATACAAAAGCCACGAAACCAAACAACCCGACATAAACGGTGTTGTCACATCGTCTAAAAATCCAATAATAAGCTACCGTTTTCAATCAAGATCCAGGGGGCGCATGAGAGCGGAGGCACCGGAGAGCTTCTAATAGCAAGCGAGAGAAAACACATTTGTCTTGTCCCGGGCCGTTAGCGTATATTACGCCGCGTTGAGACATCGCCCGCTGCGTGCTTCTAACTCAGTTTCACTATGTTAACTTGTGCGTTTTTCATTGTTAAACAAAAATTTGCTGTCCTTCACTTAGGACTAAGGATTCTATTTGAACAGTCGCGGCAATTTATTTAGTATTTAATTTCATATTATTTATGAATTCAATTTAATATAAGATATAGGTCATTATTTAGTAGTAAATGCTTATAATTTTTGTTTTGCTATGTTATTCTGTTTTTACACTCTGATGACAAAATACCGGCTCGATAAACAGCGGTCACCGTATCTTTTAAGACTATTTTCATTGATCTTTTTGTTATAAAATACCACTAGTAACGTGGGGTGAACATTGTTACTATTGGTTTAAATCCCTATACAGCTTATAGGAGTAGGTTCATCTTAGTAGCGTACAGGTTAGGTTTCGAACGCGTAACCGCGTAACCGTTATCCATTTGTCTATCTTCCGCGTCGATTCAAAGCCATCTCTACTTATCACCTAACTACGAATGAAAATATTTTTTTTAATTACTGTAACCATTTAATCATCTGCACCCTACGAATTCTAGTCTTATTGTACAAAGTCTGACTCTTACTACTAAACCGTCTGTAACAATCTACTTTATAGAATTCTAACCCTAACTGACAAACAATACATGATCTGCATACTCCGAAGGAATTGTTAATATTATATAATTGACCACTTGAAACCATTTTTCAAACTTAGTGGTGAAATTTGAAATTATAAATCCCAGCAATCAACTCGTCCAAAAATTATAAATTCTTTCAGATATTCCAATATATTCTTAACTTGTGCGTTTTCAACTTTCAACTTCGAAAGTCCCAACTTTTGTAACATGATAAACTTGAGAGCACTTATGATAATTAGGCCCGAATGTAGATACCACCGACTAGTTGGAAATTAAAGTACTTACAGCTTCAGGAGAAGCTTAAACAAAGCATGTTATGTCTCCGGAGCTTATTAAAAGTTTATTTTTAAATAGAGGAAGCGCGTAGTAATATAAGTTTATGACAACAACCTGCAACAAGAGGTCTCCGCTGTAATGAGTGAATGGGGGAAGTTTGTCACGGACTTTTCGAACTCGAATCTTTACCAATGTTTTATTATTCATACTAGATTTTACTACAACTAATTTTTCTGCACGGAAAAAATAAAGTGATACGAAAAATTAATGGCACGGTTGGTGCAGAACATAAGTGGTCAGTGTGGTCACCTTGTCAACTGCTCGAGCGTTGTGGTTCCCACATGGCACAATTATTTGTGTGTCACACAAATAGTAGTCTTTTGTTTGTTAATTAGATGTTGTGACGTCCTACACAACACAGGCTCGTTTCAAATGTGATCGAGTTTTTTAAAGAAAACATATTATTTATAGTTATAAACTAGAAAGTAATCACTCTGCCCTCATGACAGTAAGCAATTACCTACCAAGTCCTATATATCCTATTCTCGTAGTAGTGGTTATTTAACTGGGGTTTCCTGTAGGGTGCAGGTACTTACCTATTAGCTACTACCAAATATAAAGTCAGAAAAGTCCTGACATATTACATCATATTATTTTATTAAGTATTTTTTTGCTCTCAGGTTTTAGGAAACCAGCCTATCAGTGTATACAGACACGTTCACAAAGTTTGAAGTGCCACATAAAATATTTAAATAACGAAGCCTAAAAAGAATTTGCCAGTCCTGGGAATCAAACTCAGAACCGCAAGGTGCAAAATTTATGCCACGGTACCAATAAAGTAATCTGTAAGAATATAATTCTAAAAGGAAACATTTTAGATAAATATTATTACATTTCTCTCACTTGTTCATGAGTTGCAACCTTCCTAATTAAAAAATAAGCAAATATAAACGAAGTATCATATCAAACCACAAAGAGTAAACGTCGACTTTCTAGTTAAGAATCAAAACAAATAAATAATTTCATCTCCGTATCGATTACGATATCTCTCAATTACAACACTATTTCATATCTAAATGAAAGGGATGGATAAGACCCATTAGACATTAGAACACTCAGATGTGTGGTAGTTATGACAAAGTAGGCAACGTCTCTGGCGCCGCCGCGTCTCCTCACTTTTGCTCCCTCTAAATCTTATAGAAACACGGTGTCATAATGCAAGCAAGACACAAACATGTCTACGTGCGCCAAGCTTGTTAAGTGGTTTGGAAGAAAAACATCACAAAAACTTTTTTATTGTCGTAAGCCATTTAAGCCGTATGTATTTCTTTTGTATAGGTAACTGTTTGTGGCACTATAGTTAAGGAACAAAAACTAGGTATGTTTTTTTTTGTTCGATGTTTTGTGTAAATTTGTAGACAGTATTTTATTATAAAAAGTATATTACTAAAAAATACATTTATATTATAAACCAGCAGTTCCCGCGCAGCTTCGCTCGCGTGTACAGTGTACATATTTATATATTTTGCGCGGAACCCTAATTCTTTTTCCAACATAAAAGTAGCCTAAGTTACTCCTTATAACACCAGCTATCTGCCAGCGAAAGTCCCCTGGAAATCGGTCCACCCGTTCCGAAGATTAGCCGGAATAAACAGACAGACAGAAAGACAAAAAATTTAAAAACTGATTTTTAGGCATAGGTATCATGCAAATAACTGTATGAGCTTAAAAAAACCTATTATTTTGATATTACAAACAGACACTTCAATTTTATTTACTTGTTTTGATGATGTATTGTAACTAACTTAACTTTTTAACCTATTTGTTTGTGTACAATAAAGGGTTCATCTATCTATCTATCTATGTATTGATAAATTGCACCCAGACACAGAACAGATGGTCATGCTCATCACACAATAATTGGTTTCGGGTTGGTATCCAACCATCGAAATCTGGCTCAGTAGTCAGGATCACTAACCACTAGACCAACAGGCAAGTCAAAATAAGAAAATATAGTTTAAATAGTTTATACCTGCATCATCACTACATATTATAAAACAAAGACCCCCGCCGCGTCTGTCTGTCTGTTCGCGATAAACTGAAAAACTACTGAACTGATTTCCATGCGGTTATCACCAATATATAGAGTGATTGATGAGGAAGGTTTAGGTGTAGAATTTGTTAACGTTTTGCGTAAATTGGTTGAAATATGATGATTATTGTTGAAGATGTCTCTACTACCCGTGCGAAGCCGGGGCGGGTGGCTAATATTAGATATCGTGGAAAAAAACCACCGTAACTTTGAATGCAGTAGTGTTCTCCGGATAAGGAATGTGATAAAAATTTACGGTTGTCGAATAGTCGTAAAAACATCACCGCACAGAGAGCGCATTTCTAAAGCGTCGGTTACCGTACGAGTATTCTTTAGGAAATCGATTCCACCAATGTTACCATCTTTTTTATTACATCAGCGCTGTATCTTTAGAAATAGCTACACATGATAATAAAACGTTACTTATTCCAAAGGCTTAGATTATGTGACTGTCAACATTAATGCTAAAGGAAGCTAACCTTTATGTTTTGTTTGTGTTTTGTATAAAATCGATACAAACCTAGATATATAAAATTGAATCCCTATTTCCCTTGGTCACGGCATCACGCGTAAACGGCAGGACCGATTTCGCTAATTCTTTTTTTTGTCTTTGTTATGGTCAGGAGAATGTTCTTATGAAAGAAAAAATTAAGAAAGTTGAGCGGAAAATTAGAAAATTTAAGAAAACTTAACGACCATATTAACTTTTCCATTGTAAGCTTAGCGCTTTTGACATAACTGTCAGTCGTTTGACAGTTGGCGCGAGTTTTCAATATCTATAGTTAAGACAGGACAACGTCTGGCGGGTCAGCCAGTAACCAATATAAGTAATCAAAAAGTATGTGTGCTAATTGATAAGATGACAAGATTTCCGATTATATTCGATGAAATGACAGTAAACATAGAACGGGTCGGAGACGTCTGTCCCCCTTGAACTCGACTTCGGTACTACATCCGCGGGGCCGTGCCCCTGTACCCGACCCTTGCCCCGCTACACTGCGAATATTTTTTGTGGGGACATCATAATAATAGCTCTGTATTACTTCAGGAGAAATTCCAAGAAGTTTATAACTCGAGATGAGTTTCGTGTTCCTTGTCATAAATAATAAAGCGGTCGTCGACTACAACGTTGTGCAGATTTTAAGTGAAGTAAAAATTCAAGAAATAATTTTTCATTTTCGGGTCTCGAGTCAAAAGGAAATTGTTGGAAGTTTAATAAATGAATGAAGATTTCATGGGAAACACGACACGACTTTTGAATGTTGCTTTACCAACCGATATAAAACCCTTCTATGATTTGAGATTATGAAAAGAGTCTATTTTAAAATTACCATATAAAATTTTAAGACGGAATACGTTAACAATTTGAAACAGTTCCGCTTGATCGGGCTCCTCGTAACAACCGCATAATGTAAAGGGTGACTTATGATTCTGCATTTTCTTGTAGCGTGGGTCGCAAGTCTTTTCATAGAGACTTTTCACATGATAAATTACAAGTATTCAAAATACAGAAAATAAAATTACATTGAAGATGGGAACAAATAGAATTAAGACGGGAACAAGGTTGCCAATCAATCTAATATCATAAATTTCGTTTAACGCTCAAACTATTTCCAACACGACCGGGAGGCACTGTTCTCTCCTATGCTGTCTACAGATTCTACTTAAGTTAATGGATAAGTTGCGAAGGCACGAGTTTACTTTGTGTTTTCAGGTAGACGGACTTGATCGAGAAGTTTTCTTCGTTAATTTGAACAAGGCAGAAGCTTTACAAAACTGTCAGGATAGTTTTAAGTAAGTACATGGTGCCCGATTCTATAATATATGATGACTATAATCGCAATAGGATCTCGTACCTACATACATAATATAAAAGCAAAATATGATGTGTGAAAATATGTTATAAAACCTCTGAGTTTTAACTTTATTCGAGTAAGTAAACATACAACGGCGTAACAAATTACGACTGAATTACAAGTTATGTTCAAAAAAGTAAGTTGCTCCAAACTTTCTTCGCCTAAAGAATTATGAAGATTAGCATAACAAAGTAACCTAAAACTGTGTTCATGGAATGTGCCGCCTTTTGCGACTTAGAAATCTGGTCTTGTCGTATTTATTTCTGAAGTTGAGACAGTAGAGCAAAGAATTAATGGGTCATAAGGTTTACAGTACAATTTTCAATTTAAAATTGAAGCGTTCTAGCTGGGGCTTACAAAAACACAAGCTCAGTCCGCTTTATGGAATGAAAAAGAGGTATATAACTCTTTGCTACCAATTACGCTAATGGAATTTATTTCATTTCAAACCCACGAGTACGTTCTCTGAAAAGTCCGCACTTGCTCTCGCGGTGCTTTATTGCAACTTGAAAAGGCTACAATCTTTTGTTGTGTCGCGTACATGGTTGGCAATAGTTATTGATTTGTCATTTAAGCTAAATATGAAATATTCATGTAATAACAAGACAGTCTCATTTTTGTCCATCCAAAGGTCGCCTAAAAAAATTATGGTAGCCATAATTAGACGGATTCACAGTAGTTTTAAGGCTAAGCAAACTTTGTATTTGTGAATTATTTATTTCTAATAATCCTTTCCAGACTGTGATTTTCCTAGGGCACGAAGACTCTTTTTAAAAAGAATAATAAACTATTCATGGTAGAATGGGATGGAACGAGGCCGTGGCCGTGCCATGATATACATGGCCGGGGCATGGCCCAAGTCGGTAAGACACAATTCATCCAAATACGTACAATATTCTGCTGACTAACCTAGAGGTCGTGCTCGTATTATTTTCTTTTTTGATTTAGATAAAAACTATCTCATCTCTCAAGTTGGACCAAACTGCACACAGTGTGTAAAATTTCATTAAAACCGGTAAATTAGTTTAGGAGTTCATCGCGGACAAATATAACCCGAATTTTTTTTAAATATTAAAAAGATTTGTTGTTACTGTGTCAATTAATTAAGGTCACCTTTGTTTTGTTTATTTTGTAAGTTTCTTTTTTTATATCATTTAAAATCAAATCATAATAAATCATTTATTCGTTTATAGTTGGTACACATTATTACAGATCTTAGATAACAATAATTAGCTTAAATATATGGGCTTAAATGTATCGATCAGTTTTTACTGTATTTTAACGATTTTGATGTTATAGAGATAGTAGAGAGCCCCTTTCAAGACCGTTTGGTTACGTACTTTCCCTGCCACTTTTTACACAGTGAATTGTTGCTCCCATTGCATTTTTAGTAGTCCAGGATAAAATCTCTTGCCTTATTGTATAAGTACTTTATTTTCCCGAGTGTATGGAGCTTAGGTTGTAGCATCTTGTAGATATTGTTGTAAATTCAAATACTGACGATTAATGACGATTAAAAAAAATACCAGTGAGTTTTATGTAGTATGATTTTATGAAAAAATAGCTCCCTTCTCATAGAATTAAACTAGTCGTTAATAATAATTTTGGACATTTGTAAATTACATTTTGAGTCACGTAATGATATCATTATGTACATGACATGTTCGTATTATGATTTTGTATAGAAAACAGAATCTAACAATAATTGACGGCACGGAAGTGGTGTAAATGTTCATCTCGCCAGCTGTCACTGTGTCCAAGGTTGTAGATTCAATTTCCATATTATTATTTGAAGGAAAACGATATTACGGTTTCTCATATTAAAAGTAAAAAGTAGCCCTTACAAGACTCGTACGTGTCCTTTGTCTCGAGTTTTACGCTCACCTCTAAGGAAGTTCCCCTTCGCAGCAACTAATATTAGTCAATTAGGTATTCAGGGCGCGCGCAGCGCACCCCGCTCGTTCTTGTGTCTAGCTACTGAATCCCACTCGCTTTCACTGCTATACTGCAACGCCAATTAAAAAAATACCATAGTATATTAGTATCGCAGCGATGCAGTATTTGTAAGCTGCGCTATTTACTAAAAACGTCGTGCAAACTAAAAATACCTATCGGAAAAACTGGAAGCAGTGATAGTTGGCTTTTGTTATCCGCCTCCTAAATTCGAGACTCAAATTTATTTTCCAGACACGTTATTTCATTATTTCGAAACCGTATGTGTTAATAATTCATATCACTTTCATTAGACGTGATTTAAAATAACAAGAGGAGGCCTGCATGGGCGAGAGTGCTTATATATATATATATGAAGGTTACAATGTTGTTGAAGCTATGTAAAGTCCATCAACTTAACAATGTGCTGTGATAACACTAGTTGTGGCTCGAAATGCCGAATAGCGAAGAAAATGAGCGGCATTCGAACTTACTGATCTAGGTGAGGTAAAATAAATGTATTACAATCACTTCGTTTTTTTCTGTACAAACGATAAAGAAAAGTGCATCAGCACTATTTGCTAGCAGATTTATTCACTAGAAAAAAATACCTCATCGAAAAAAGAAGAGCGAGTGGCCCTTGTTTTGGTACAATAATATACGTCACGCCTCATTTCCCAACTTTAAATGGAAGTTTATAATTGAAAATAAATACATGCTATCATTACAAATAAACGATTTTCAGATGTTTTTCTTCATTTATTCTTAAAGACCTTCCTTCCCGTCAGAGGAGATCCGCCGCTTTGTAGGGAGTATTGGTGCCGAGCTGTAGAATGTCAAAACATAGACCATTTTATACATTAGTGTTTCAGATCAACATCGAACTTTATTTGACTTCGATAGCTAGCGGGGTTTAAAAGATATGCTAGTTTAAATATTAGTCAACAGTCACACATAGAATGATAATAATATCTTCTCCGATTTTAATACATTTCTTCATTTTCTACATCGTCTCTGACTAATATATCATCATAATATACACCCAAAAACGCGGTTGATGCATTTATATTACTTTTTGGGACCGTGCAAAACCTAAAAACCATCACTGCCACAGATAAAATATTAGTTATTTTGTCCGATACTAACAACCAGATTGACAGTTGAAAGACTTGATGTCTAAGCGCATAGAACTTTGATGACAACAAAACGCACACCGTTCATAATACTTTTAACAGTCTTTATAAATTGTGATTTTTTTTATACTCACATATTTTTTTTATACAATTGTAACTAGCGGTTGAAGCAAGGCATAGAAAATATTGTACTGTATCATTATTTACACAATAAAAACGCTTCCACAAAAAAAACTTGAAGAAGACACTTGACATTTACCAACAAGCGACTGACTTTTTCAAACAAATAGGGACGTACCAACACAAAAACAGTAGCTGTCAAATAATATCGACTGTCATTAAATATTGTTATGTATATCGATCCATCGAGTAAGGTGCAAATTCAAAAAAAGAATTATTACACTATTTTTATTACATTGAAATGATCGATTGTTTATTTATTTAATAGCAACAAGCCAAGTACTATAGCACACCGACGCGTTCCTTTTCGTTTAATCTATTATGGCGAATTTTAAATATAAAAGTACATTATAAAATATAATAAAACAAAAAAATAATTTTCCACTAGCCACTGCTTTGTATCTTATATCATAGTAAAGAGCATAAGCTGACTAATATAATATATTAAATTTATTAGCTAACAATCCGGTACCATTTTAGCGGATTTCTTTCATGACTCAAAAAAATGGGTGGTATAATCGAAGTTATTTTTATTGCATTTATTAAAAAGCTTATGAGCAATAGCCATAGAATTCTGTTAAAAGTATTAATCAGAAAAATCCCGATACTTAGCTGCATTTAGTTATCAATCACACAATGTTGTTACTCATTGTGCATGACATTTTGCAATGATAAATGTTAGGTTTCATAAACAGTATGTAGTCCCTAATTCTAGCAAAAGAGAACTTATTTAAATATTTTACGTCCATGTCCTTTATCATATTCTAAGAGTTCTTTTTAGAACACTCTTGGGTGTTACGACTTTTATCGCAGGAAATCTCTCTCCTTTCTGCATAATTCATCGCTATGAAGTTGAAACCGAAGTCGTAAAAGAAATCGTTCTATGATTTCATGTCTTCGGCGGGAAACTTTCTACTTGTCTTTCTTTTGAATCAACGGTCGCTACGGGCCACAGTACCCACCAGTATATTATACGCGATTGCACTTTGGTAATTTAAGATGAATAAGTCTTTATCTTGGCAAATTTGATATTATTGATACCCAAAAGGGACTGCATGCTTTCGAAAAACTACTACTATATTTTTTATTACAACTAGGTACTTGCAACATGGGTCGCCATATTACTAGCATCCCTGACAGCCCTTCTAAATAAGCTAAAGCCGTATTAAGAGGTTAAAATGAGTTGTGTATCTACTACAGTGGGGCTCGAAATTGTAGTCTGTAATCATAAAGGGTTGTTTCATCTAATTATACACTTAGTTACTAGACTAGTTGAAAAATAATTCTGTCTAGTTCTATGTTATTCTATGTTAGTCCATTTAAAGTAGTCATCTATTTGAACTTACTAGTCATTAAATTTTGAAAATCCTGTGTAAACTAAAGGTATATGTAGAATTAATGAAAACAATACACGCCTTAGTTGTTTACACAATATTAACTTACTAGCAACCCGCCCCGGCTTCGCACGGGTAGCAGAGACATCTTCAACAATCATCATCATATATCAACCAATTTACACAAACCTGCCTCATGAACCACTTTATCTATTGGTAAAAACCGCGTGAAAATCCGTTCTGTAGTTCTTGAGTTTATCATGAACAGACAGACAGACGCGACAGGGGACTTTGTTTTATAATATGTAGTGATTAATAAAAAAAGAATGGTAAAAACGTGGAATCGAAACAATGGAAAAAAACGTGGACAAATTTACATACCTATAAACATATTTTCAAAAATATATACAGACATACACACAAACCTAAACCTTTAAAACTTTTTATATATTTGAATATTTTGTAGTTCCAATAATATTAAATTCATACGTGTCGAATTGATAACTTCCCTCTTTTGAAGTCGGTTAAGAAGTAATTAAAACTGTCTGCAATGATAGACAAGGTGATTTAATGCTGTAACTTTACTTAATTTATACCGGTGTGGGACAAGTGGAGACGTTTGTCATCGGCCATGGTCAGGGAGAGATTGATGCTAGCTTACTATTACACCATTTATCGGTGAATCTACCATTATTATAGCTGTACCTGTACTTATTTGTATTAGTTCTATCTCTGGTTCATACTGTGCGTGTTCGTGCAAAGCTACTTAAGTACTGGTAGTTATACCTACTAAGGTTTAAATATTAGTAGGTATAACCAGACGGACACCCCTGGGTTAATACACACGTGACTAAAGCCGTATATCTGTACAAATAAATAAAATTGAAGTGTCTGTTTGTAATGTCATGATAATGCCAAAAAATAACTTGTAAAATTTCTGTCTGTCAATCTGTTTGTTCGGGCTAACCTCCAGAACAGGTGGACCGATTTCCCCGGGACTTTCACTAGCAGATAGCTGGTGTTATAAGGAGTACTTTAGGCTACTTTTGTTTTGGAAATAGAATTAGGGTTCAGCGCAAAATATATAAATATGTACACGCGAACTCTTTAATAAATATGAATAAAACTCACTCATTCTTATGTATGAGTTATTTTGATGCATTTAAAAATAACTTTATCATAATGGCATAAGTCAAATACACTTCAAAAGTGGACAGTTCTAGGTTGTAGAATATTCAATGAACAGTCGGTCAGAACATTTAGAGTTCCGGTTGTTACAAGTTTATTTGTAGTATCTCATCTTCTACTTGCTACATGTTGAGGCCCGTCTAACTCCGACCAACGTCGGAAGCTTCTTTGCAAGAAATGTTTTAAGACGAATTCCGAAAATTTCCCCCCGACATTGCGATTCAAAGAAACAAACTTATATTAAAGTAATTTAAATAGCGTCTTTGTTATTCTTTGCCGAAGGTTCGAAGTTATGCATTTTGTATTTTTGTGTACGGCAAGTATAAGACATTATTATAGTGTATCAGTAACAATGGAAATGCATACAAACGTAGTACATACTAAGAAATTGAAATGTTATGTCGAATTAAATATCTATTTCTTTTACCTGCAATAGTAAAAATTGATTTTATGTATAGATTAGATAGAATAGATTTTGAAAAAGGAACAAACAGAGAAGAATATTTATTTTTACATTATGTATCTATGCGTTAGTTTAAGATATAAAATATGTGTAGTTGTGCCAAAGTTAATCTAATACTTTATAGACATAGACACCAATTTAAAACATAAGTGGGAGCAAACATAATACGTTCTGTCATCACAATAAAGTCGTTTCAGCCTCAAACGATATTTTTGTCCGCAAATTAAAAGTATTATGTTAAATTACTTTGTTGTGTCATAAAGTCCCCTGCAGCCAAGGTTAATTTGAAATTATAATTTGATTAGCTTTGTCTTGGCTACAAGAGGGCGGATGTCTTTTGCAATAATTGTTATTTACTAGGCTGCCCGCAACATGGGACAATATTCTAAAGTACTTTAGAACACATTTTTTATAAAATTATAATTTGATTATCTCGGGCTTATAAAATTACGGTAAAAACCATCCGTTCATTTAAACAAGCTGCTCCCAATATTACATTCTTAAATCTTGGAAAGATGGTATATGAAATTGCTTTTTGAAGTAAAACACCAAAATTTGGATACTTTGCTTTCTCAAAATATTTCCATATTTAAAGACTTATTATGAACTAGCTGCGCCCCGTGGTTTCACCGCATAAGTCTCTCGTTAAGTTTTCTTTAATTTTCAAATTTTCCACACAATTTTTATATCTTTATATATATATTTCTTCTGTGCTTTTTTGTGTGTCTTCAGGTGGATTCGAGAATGGTTTAAATTTACAATTGGATCCGGTAGATGGCGCTGCGATAGGGTTACAGGGATGATATATTTTACGTTCCGGCAGGACAACGTATGTCGGGTCTTCTAGTATATATATAAAATATAAATATTAGTATAATTTTACATTTAAATAAAAACATACTACCCTACCCCTACGGAGATAAGGTCGTGAGTGTACGACCTTATCTCTGTAGGGGTAGGCAGAGGAGTATTAAACACCCACATTTTGTCATCGATAATTTGGTGCCACTCAAGTAGTGGGGGGCAAGCCCATTGGCGTCATCCAGGCACTTTGGGAATAGAAGATGAGTAAATCGGGATTACTTGCATTGAAAGGGAAAGGTAGGTAAGAAAAGACAGGCAAATTGTTCAGAAGTAAGGCTTCTTCTGAACAAAATTTCCATCCCTTCTTGCCTACCTTTGCCTTTCAATATATTGCCAATTTTACCACCTTTAATTCCCACTCAACTCCGCTCCACTGGAGTCCACTGCAGTCCACTCCTTTGGAGATATTGGCGTGCGTATAAAAGAAAAAAGTAGATGAATCCAAACACCATACTTTAAAAACATTATCGTCATACACAAATAATAGTGGAGGTCCCGGCTGAGAGGAGCGGTCGTTCTGTTCACCAGGGGCAAGGGACGCTATAATGCCAAATGGGAAAAACAATTTCCAGCAAAAAAAAATATTTTAACGACGCCTTTTCCCATCCACTTCGCCCACGACAACCAATTTGTCGAGTTTATCTGGCTGTCGAAGTATGCCACGAAAGTAGCTGAGTATGCGTTGGTAGCAAATTCTAGAAAGGATAATCTCGATTTTTAGCTAGTCGAGAAAAGAATTGTTAATTCTTTTTACTGTCCACGATATGCGCAATATTTTCCTCAAGATCCACATTTCAAATGCGAATCACTCTCTTACAGCTCGGATCATCCATTACTCGGATGCGTATAAGTAAAATGAGGAGACTAAAATTCGTGCCAATCTCATTTTAGTAATGTTGAAGATGTTTTTATTTTCCCTGATTCTTTTAAGAATCACCTTGTCGCATCATCCCTGGTCGTTGATCATTGATCCCAGATAGATAAATTCCTTGACGTAATCTAGATGTGATAGTACCACATGAGCTTACTCTTTGCTTTGTTCATTGAAAAACCGACTGACTCGTTCTAGTCCTCCGTTCTCCTAAATAGTTCACCAATTTATCTTCTAGGGCCGTAAATAATATGGTGTTCTCTGCATATCTGAGGTTGCTGATTTTTTTACATTTGCATTTATCCAAAGCCTACTAGCACTCCTGACCTCAGACTTTAGTATTAGGTGTTCTATGTTCTGATCTTCTATCGGCATAGTCTTGTGTTCCGGTATCTTTCCATCAGCGTACAGCCTTCACAGTCAACCACAATCTCTCAGTGACCTGATCTATGTCCGTTATCAGCCTTCCATGCTCATTGTCAAGAGCTGAGGTTTTTATCTCGAACTGCGAGAGAAACTTGTAAGGAACAAGTTTTGTGTGCAGGTGTGGGGCATGATCTTCAATATCCTGACAAATGGAGTTCAGATATTGGTTGCAGTCTCTGCGATACAGACGTTGGGCTTGAGCTGAAAGTAATGTATTTGGTATGCACACTATCGGGTTTATGAGTAGTGCCTTCTTTTCTCTGCTGGCCTTCTACACCTCTTCTGTGATCCATGCCTTCCTCGAAGCTTCCATCTCTTTGTCTTCTTTCGTGCAGAGAGAATCAACTCCTTGACTGCTGTCCAGTTCGTGTCTATGTCTGCATTTAAATCTATTGTGAACACGATTGCAATCCTCCCTTCCCAAGTCTTTATTAAAAACGAGTAGTTCTCGTGGGTCTAGCAGTCTTTGGGTAGACCTGTTATATTTTTACAGGTCTGTTGTCAGCGTTATTTAATTAAAATTTAATAAGTATTGATTGATGTTCGCAGTAAATGTTGATTTATGAAAACATCATTATTATTATTTATCAGCTTTTGCCCGCGGCTTCACTCGCTTGAATGTAGATTTTGTCAATTGATTCAGGTATCCCTCAGCAAGAGTACACAAAAGATCTTCTTACGTTTCTGAAGATTTATTTAGTTCTCAATTACAAAAAAATACAAGGATATGTAAAATTTCATAGTACGTACGTTAAAAATTAAAAATAAAACTGTCAGTCGTAGGACTGCACGTCAGAAGTGAAAACATAACTTACACATATAGTATACATATAATTATTGTACAGACACACACATCGGTATATCTGAGCGTGACGTTCCCTATACCAAAAGTACCCAACATGCCTGTTTTCCCTTCAAAAATGCCTTGTTTATAATAATTATAATAATTGTGTTAAAAAATTGTTAATAAGTAATTATTGTGAGTTGCCAATCAGAAGTGTTCATTTTTGAAGAAAGTGATGCCATCTAGTGACATTCATCAAACTGACGTACGTTCAGACGAAATTTTGAATAAAGGTTTTTGCTATTGAGCACTATGGGCGTTATAAATTTTCACCTTAATATACAATTATGTTTTTGTTTATTTTACTAAATGAATTGCGCACACAATAAGTACTTTATTGAACTAATTATATTTTTAAAGATTAATTAATAAGGAGCTGACAGAACTCAATGTTTAGATTAGCGCCCTCTAGTGGATCTATATATGTATTATTAGTGTGACGGTCACGAGTTCAGTACTTTTTCTCCATAGCAAAAGTGCACAACGTGCCTAAAGAAGTTTTCACTTCAAAACTGCTCTTAAAATCTTGTGTTTTGAAAGTCGTAGGTGCAGAAATATAAGATTGAAATAGTCGCATGGTAAATCGAAAGGGCCTTTGGTAGTTCTTGTTAATATTAACTTATTAAAATATTAAAAAAATATATATACTGAAAAACCATAAACAAAAAATAAAAAACAACTCTGTGATTAATATTCAACAAAGCCGATTTCTTACTGGTTTAATGTGAGGATGGTATTATATTATAAATAAAGCCAATTTCCCCGCAAAATGGACCGTGTGTCTGCCTAATCCCGTAATAAATCATCATTTAGATCGAATAATCATCATAAACCTTACGTCGCGTCGCTCAGTGAGTGAGCGGCGCACGCCGAGCGTCGTTCGCCCACGATCAGCTCCATACATCATGTGGCGATTACTTGTATCAAATAAACATTACGGACTTGCCTTCTCATATTACATCGCACTGCCCCTGGCCGTCTGCGGATTTACCAATAACGATATCTTTCTTTTCGGCAAATACATTTATGATTACATTTATCAGAATATATACATATTTATCCATCCATCGCTATAGTGTAGGTCAACCCTAATCTGTTTTCAAATAAAAAGTAAAGTTTTAGTATCAGAATACATTAAACCAGAATGTTTCGCGCAAAAAAAAATTGTAAAAAAAACATGCATTGGATAAACCGCAGTTATAGCGACCGGTGCGATTTTCAGCCTACAACTTTTGTAGCAACGTCAGTGATAGTGAAGAGAAAACTAATTTACGGTTGCTGAATGGTATGAATTTTAAATTGACAGGGGGTCTGGTGCAGTGCGGCGTCTCTACCGAGAGCCCCCAGGGCAGAGCCGTGCCAGACAAACGACATCAAAAGTTGCGATTAAAAATTCGACAGGGGACGCATGCCTGATGGTATCGAAGCACAAGCATTTTGTGCAACAACCTTAAAGAAAGACCACTAACATTCTAACGAAGATAGATTTTCTTACAATAGACAATTCCATGACATTACTAAAATCTGGTTGGTGATAAAGTTCTAGGATCTCGAGTCCAAACTTCGAGGAAAAAGCAACAATCCTAACACGCTTGTATGATTCTTATAATTGTATGTAATGAATACAAGTACAAGTCTCAAAGACAGTACCAGTCAGTGGCGTAACAATACGGTGGCAGAGCGGGCAAAATGCCACGGGCCCATGGGTTGATGGGCTTTTGGTGCCTATCTATCTATCTATCTATATAAGTTATCAAATTTAATAAACCTAATAAAATACACGAGTTAGAAAATAACGGCCAAGTGCGAGTCAGATTCACACACATCCGATGAATTAGCCACGGGTCAGATGGTATAGTTACGCCACTGGTACCAGTCTCTAATATAGTTATTTATATAGCACTTGTGTTTTGTACTACGAAAGTTCGGTAAATTGTATTGCAGAAAACTGTGCAACCGAAAATGCCATTACAGTGATACCCACGTATAATCGCACGTGACAAAGTGTATTCGCAGCGTCACATTGCGTTTCATCGATTATCGTTGCGTTTTAGAAATTAGTGCAGAAGATTTATAATATCAACTTTTAAAAATAAATGTGTAACAATAAAGACTAACAATAAAATTTTCCTGTTAAATAAAATACATATTTTTTTGCCTAATAGGTTGGGGACATTATTCAACCAGGCTGGTCAATTTGCTGACTTCAATAGTTTTTATTATATTGACTACTCATATTGGGCTATTTTTAAACGGTCTGGACATTACTACATTAATCGCTCGGTCCATAACATATATACAAATACGAAAATCTAAATTTGTAATCATTTGTCACTTGCGGTCAATCTTTCTAATGACAAGGCGAGGAGACTGAATTTTGCCAAATCAGATTGAATGTGAATTTTTCATTGTCTTAAAATAATGTCATCTACTTAAAACTTGCCAAACAGGGTATAAATATTATACATCTTTAAGAAAAAACTAGGTGCCTTAAAATGTATTTAAACGTAAAGCACTTTGTCAACATCTCGACATTTTTTTGATATTGATCAAACACTCAAAATATATAATTAAAAGAATATATTTAAACATGAATGACGTGATAGGATCCACCCCTAATATTGCAAATTAAAAAGCGTTGTAGTCTCAGGGGACGTCTATTTTGAATCGGTAAAGATTTGCGGAGGGTGCTGCCTATTCTCTATGGTCGGGACTGGGGCTACAATCAATCATTAATTACGTTTAGTCACATTTACGCGCCACATGTTGCTATAAGCCATCGTGTAATGTCCTTGTAGAGACCCCTACTAACATTATCGATATGTGCTAATATGTTTTTGTAATATTTTTTTACGTATAGGTAATACAACCGCACACTGCCACTGTGAAACATATGCTTTAACAATGTTTCCTTGTTTTTTCAAAGAAACTCGTTGACTTTAACATTATCTCGGTGTGGTGTGGTGGTAGTTAGAGAGAGTTGCGTTTCCACTGCGAGAAGCTTGAAAGATAGTGTGTGAGTGAAAAGAGCGAGATGCTTTCTCTGAAGTGGTGATGAGTGGAGCCGTAAAGCGAAGACAGCCTTGAAGCTTAGTTAGGCGGTATGGGGAAAAGACGTAGCGCGCGGAGCATGACTCCAGTACAGGAGTTTACCCTGCTCTGCTATCTACGAAATGCTCTATACATTCCGCTTCACACTGCGATTTTAAGGTTTGCACGCTTACCAATTGCCAGAGGTAGGATGGTGTGCATCAGTGGTAAGTTTCGATGGATAAGGTCGATGAACTCCACTGAGAAGAGAAGAGATTTAGCAAAGTCGGAGTCGTGGACCACTGAGCCAGTCAGCCTGTGACCACGACCAGTGCAACCGGGTCGAAACGTCAGGCAATTCAGAGGTATGTAATACCTATTTCATGATCGTGTTAATTCCCGTATAAATACATAATTAAGTTATCATATTCGAGACTTGGCACGTCCGCCGATCTGTCGGATGATAAAATCTTCCGTAATATCTAGCACCTAGGTGTTTAAAAAATAAGTACTTTGCAACTTATCCAAAAATCATACCCCGAACCATAATCGGGTAGGTCGCAATTAAGTTGCAGACAAAACGTTATTTATTTTCGACCTTAAATGCACCAACATTAATTTTATTTTCAATCCGTAAACACGAATTTTATAGCCACAAAGAAAATTTCATTATTAACGTACCATAGAGATCGTAATCCATATAAATAAAAATGAATCGCCAAATGTGTTGCTAAGCGCAAAACTCGAGAATGTCTCGACCAATTCGGCCAATTTTTTATTCAAATTTTCGTAACGCACAAGGAAGGTTCTTATGGAGAGAAAAATTGTGAGGAAAATAGTAAAAACAATACTTCTTTTCCTATACAAACCACAGAGCAAATATCAATTAAAACACATGTCCCCAGCTGTCAAACATTTGACGTCAATTAATAACTTTTGACAGAACGAAGTCTGTCGGGGCACGATGTATTCACTCGTTTTTATTCTAGATAGATAAATAAAATTCTGTAATTGATAGTGTAAATTCGTTTGAGTTTCTATTGTCAATCCCAAAATTTGTTTCGACTTCGAAAAACAGCATTTAAATCAATAGGTAGATTATTTTTTTCTTTGCGGTACTTCAGTTTTATACTGTAAGAAATATCTTACAGTATAAAACCCAAGTACCGCAAAAAAATCTCAAAAGACGTTTAAGTACAAAGTAGGGATATTGCGAATATTCGCATCCGCATCCGCAATTGCGGAGCATCCGCGTCAATTTGAACATCTGCATCCGCATCCGCATCAATCGATGCGGATGCAGATGTACCACAAGTCGCGACAAAAAAGAAAATAGGCGGAGCCGGCGATGTCCGCGAGGCCTATGCACGTGTGTATTGACCAATAGTAACGAAGATTTCGTTCGGTGACAAGATTCGACGCGTTTGTTATTGCGTATTATTTGTTTCTTGTAAATCAGTCATAACGTGTGTAGCTAGTTGCGCTTATCATATTTGTTGTCATTTCGAGTGTTTTGTGAAATTGTGAATATACACTGATCATTTGAAAGTGAATCTAAAAACATTGTAACGTCACCACCGCAACGCAAACTTTTGGAATTATTTAAAGCCAAAGACTTAGGGCCCAGGTTTCTGTGGGGTCGTTAGCGTGAGCGGAGTGGTGGCGGTACGGTAAGTGTATTCTACGATCTGCATCCGCATCCGCGGATGTTAGTCTTCAAACATCCGTATCCGCATCCGCGGATGTGAAAAAATAAGCATTTGCAACATCCCTGGTACAAAGTTCGGTGCCGTTAATCAATGAATTTGGACTAAAAGGAAACACGAAAAGTATGCAAAAATATTTCCTATGACTGTTATTGATTGTGAACAAACATTTTTTCTTCTATATGTGATGATAAAAAAAAATTTCATGTACAAATTGATTTTTAGATCCAATTCATTCTTTCATATTAATGTAGAACAATAATTTTTACAAAATTATTTAAATAAAACATACAGTTATACAGGATTTCATGGGTAGAAATGAATGTGCTTTTAATATAAGAGTGGGACAAAATAAAACACAATATTCCTAAATCTTTGGTATTAATAAGACTTGTGCGTGTGGATACAGCAAGTGAAGTAATAACAACATATTGACTCGCACGTCGGTACGTAGACACAGAATGTAGTCGCAGTAGCGAGCGCGTGTGCAGATAAGCATCTGCTGAGTGGTCCCCTTGTGTTTTCCGATCGACACACGCTCTGTGTTGCTATTAATTTCTGTACCCAGTCACAAAGCTTGGACATAATGTGATTATATTTGCAAGTAAATGAGTACACCACTCTAATTTTATGCAGTCCTATTATCATCCCTGAGGAAAAATCTCTCTGTGAACGTTGATGAAGGCTTCTGATAAAGATAGCTGTGGAATTAAACCACAGTTCTTAATCTAATTTCTTGGTAGAATGGTAAGCTTTATATCTTCACCTAAGTTATGCTATCCATAACATAAACTCAGTGAACTTGATTAATTAACGCAAACCAGTTATCCACAGCTGGTATAACTGATCGGTCGCATTACACTCACATGTATGTATGTATGTATCTAACTAATACAAACCTCAATGAGTCAACAGGTTAACCGCAAACTACGCGCTATGAACTATATGGTCACATATCTATGTACTATCTACGTTAGAATTAAGGTAAAAATAACACGAAGAAAACTTTGTCTTCACCTTGACTTGCCAATAAGGAACACGTCCCTAAAAATGTAAAGTGAGGGGAGACGTTAATAAAAATTCCACGCTGAAACAACAAATTAAACGAAGCCGAGCCACTCGAAAAGCCATAAGTACTCATCTCAATTGCTACCGATAAGAAATCCAAGCCTTGGCAATGTATTCGAGGCACGTTTCGGCTCACGGTTTTTTCTCGCTATGCTACTGTGGCGTTTAAAACGAATTGACTCTTAAATTCTTCAGAATGAAATGCTGTCGGAGTTTTATTAAATCGAGTGTAACCATTCCTGACATTACGCAAATGGCGGGCCCTCCCCTACATCTGTCGCAGGGATGCACCCCCTTAATAAGTGTTAACGCTCGCCGGCTGCGATGAACACTCCGTCCCGGCTCAAGCTAAATCTCTACAAATTCTTGATACAAATTAATGCCGTAGGAGTACTCCGCCAGCGTCTCTTGTAATTTCATTTTGTATTAGCAATGTGCCCCTTAGACAGTGAAAACATTACAATATGTGAGTGTTCAACCTGCTTAATAGCCACTATTTCAGCTTTATGTGCTTTAGCCAAGGCCTCAAACCATGATTTGATTACTGTTTTCACAGAATAATAACATTTCTTAAGCATCTTAAAATATTGTAACGACATTTCACAAAATTTGTTCTCAAGCCACTCAGCCTAGCTATGGCCAAATTATATCAAGATCTCCATAGGTAATATATTTTTTTTAAAGACAACTCCCGCATTAGGAATGACTCCTGTGTCGCGGGGGACTTTACAAACATACAAACAACGGACACAAAGAACACCCAGACTCGTGTGGGAATCGAACTCTGGCTTAACAGTCAGGGTCACAAACCACTAGGCCAACAGGCCAGTCAATACTAGTACCGGTGTATATCAAATTTAACCAACTTCAAAAGTGGAAGCAGTTTGTCGCAATCTTTTTTTTATGTATGTTACCCGATTACTCGATGATGGCTAGACCGATTTGGAAAATTACTCTTTTGTTCCAAACTTTTGGGATGGGATCGTGGAGAAATCTAGGGAACTGTTAAAATATTATAGGCACAGCTATTACGATTTGGGTATCTTTATAGTAACTAGTGCATTTGCTCTCGGAAAACACCATTTAGTGAAGTGGAACTGATGCTGCAGTCCACAGATGGTCACCGGAACTACTCAATAATAAGTTATTCACGGGTAGCGATTTGATTATTTAAACATGGTTGCTAAGCAATTCATGATCATCACAATAGATATGGTGAACTACCAGGAAATCTACTAAATAATTAATGTCCCTGTGTCGGGAAAAGTAAATTTTTTAACGGTTGTGAGATGTGTGTAGTTCACATTAGGCTATCGTAACTTAGATAAATTACGAAACGACAGACATAAATAAAATATGTTAAACTTGAACTTTACTCGAAAATTAATAAATGAATATTACAGCTCGATAGCATTTATCATGATTTAGACGCATTCAAGTGTGATACTTTTTTTTTAATAATCACTACATATTATAAAACAAAGTACCCGCCGCGTCTGTCTGTCTGTCTGTTCGCGATAAACTGAAAAACTACTGAACGTATCACCAATTTTCACCAATAGACAGAGTGATTCACGAGGAAGGTTTAGGTGTATAATTTGTTAACGTTTTGTGTAAATTGATTGAAATATGATAATGATTGTTGAAGTGGTCTCTACTATCCGTGCGAAGCCGGGGCGGGTTGCTAGTTATAATAATAAAACATTGTCAATAAACGATATAAATAGATGAAAGTTATTAAAAAAAAACGGAACAAGTGCGAGTCTGACCCCTCGGTGCGCGACACCGAGGGTTCCGTAAGCAAACAAACTTGTATGTAGATAGTACGTCCATCTCAGGAATTAATTCTCGATGATTTTTACCCGTTTTTTTCGAAAGACAAACTTAACTTTGTGGTTCCAAAAAATACTCTCCCATACATGGATGTACGATGTACAACAAAGTCAACTTTCCAACAGCAAAATATAAGTTTGTAATCACAAAAACTATGGTTTTTATATGATATAACAACAAATTAACGACTTTCGGATTTTTTCTTTTATTTGTACTATCAGACCTTGCTTCTTAAAAATTTTTCTTAATTCTAGGTCAATGGGAAGTACCCTGTATGTTTTGATTTATTTTCGAAATGTTCAAATATGTTAAAATCTAAGGCTTAATGGCCGTATATTTTGTTTGCGTTGATTTAGAAGCTTAATTTTTTACAGCTTCAAGGGGAAGGGTCTTGACAGACAGACAGACAGACAGACGGACAACAAAGTGATCCTATAAGGATCCTTTTTTCCTTTAGAGGAACCCTAATTAAATTATTTTTTATCTGCAGAAAACAGCATTTGTTTTCTATCAGCTGAGAGCTAAGATGATAGAGAAAGACAATGTTTTATTAACCGTTCGGCTCTTAAAACATTTCAATCCATAAATCAATAATTAACCTATCCACTGCAACATAGCTCTCAGGTCCTCTGCTTTCTGCATTTAATCCATCCCAACTACCTTTATCAGGTAATCGGACAATGTAACGTCCTACCTTACGTTGACGTTGATTATTCGGCTTCAAATGTAGCCCATTGCCACTCTAGCTCGCTTATTCTGCGAGCTGTGTCGATAAATTTAGTTCTTGGTCAGATAAGTCGATATTCTGAATATTATCCTTTAAAAACTCCTAGCATAGCTCGATTTACAGCTATATAGTTGTTATACATGTTACTAATAAACACACAAACGACGAAACATTCTAAAATAATGTCTCAATTCTCTACCACCACCAGCAAAAAGTACCACTATGGTATCAGTTTTTAGAATAAAATACATAATTACATACCTACTACTAACATGTACCTACCTCATTTCAAACTTTATTTATTGCCGTCGGTTTCGCTCGCGTAAAAGTATCTGATTTTTCCATGCCTTGGAAACAGTACTTTTTTCTGAATGAAAGACACTATTTCTTTTACTGTATTTCTAGCAACGTGTATGCAAAGTTTCATGATGATCGGATGAACGGTACGGCAGCGCATAAAATACGAATTAACTGACAAACATTAATTTTTATATATCAGAAACATCATAGTTTTAAAAATAAACATGGGACAATTAACTTTTGTCAATATAGCAAAACCAATATTAAAAATCCTGAAGTGAGTTTGTTTGTTTGTTTGTTACACTTTCACGCCTTAACTACTCAACCGATCATCGTGAAATTTTTAACAGAGGTAAGTTCAAAGTAAAGTTTTAGATTAAAGTTGATCGGTATATACAATGAATGGTATATATAATGGCGTGTATTTTACGTGGCTATAATCTCGTTTATAGTTTTCAGTAGGCCTATATGCAGCAGTGGACAGCATTAGGCTGATTTCTTGATTGATTGTTTTTAAAATTATGTATTTATAAACGGGATATAACGCGATCACGAAATCAAATCTGATTGGTTTTAGTTACGTAGTTCCCCAAGATACACTGTCCCATCTAAGGCGGATACATGCTTATCTTTAGAATTAGATGGGTAAATCAGGACTAATTCGCGGTATGGCACGCCACGATTGTGGCGGTAAGACCCATCATGGTGGATTGGCTGGAGAGGCGACACGGAAGCCTCTCTTACCGGATGACGCAGGTGCTTACCGGACACGGATGCTTCGGAAAGTACCTGTGTCCCATAGGCCGGGAACCAACGCCTGTGTGCTACCACTACGGGGGCTGCAGCGAGGATACTGCACTTCACACTCTGGTGGAGTGCACTGCGTAGTAGCAACACCGCGTCGACCTCGCTGCGGCCATTGGTGTGGGTAGCCTTTCGCTGGAAACCGTGGTTACGGCCATGGTCCGGTGCGAGAGAGCATGTGATTCCGCTGCCTCGTTCTGTGAGGAAGTGATGTATGCCAAAGAGGCGGTGGAAAGGGAACGGGAGAGAACTACTTCTCTCCCGTCCCGCAGAAGACGCACCAGGCGCCGGAGAGTACAAAATGATCTCCGGCCTCCATGAGCACTGGCCTGAGGGAGGAGCAGGCCCGAGACGGCGGCGCAACGTGTTCCAAGCGCACCTCTCTGAATCGGATAGGGCAAGGCCCCCGCACCAAATTAAGGGGTCGCCTGTTGTCGAGCAGGCGACTTCCTTTCTAGGGTACACCTGAGTGTCCCCCGGTTTAGGATCCCGTGACGGAACCCCGTGTGGTTTTATTCGGTTCGAGTCCGACATACCACCTTGGCGTTGATCCCGGTGAGGTGATGAACCGTGTGGGTTTCCACTCGAAAAACAAAAAAAAGGACTAATTCGCGGTAACATTTATAAGGTACAATACGGCGTACGAATATAATAACGTTAAAGAAAAGCGAAAATTTAAAAACAAATTATACTAACAGTAAGCAGTAGAAACGTTCGAGTCAAGTTGCGAAAGAACGAATACGACGTACCATAAGAATACAACTAGTCCTTATGATTTTTAGAACTCCTAACAACATAAAGAAACATAAATCTTCACATACAAGCAAATTAAGTTATCACAGTTATAACTTACATAGAGTAATAACATGATACAAATTGCGAATCATTTCTATTTTTCAGACCATTAACTCTGAACAATAACACGGCAGCGGAACGGGCGCGAGTAAAATAAACGCCGGGCGAAATAGTTCGGAACTGGTATCATCGTTGCAAATGTAAATGAACAATTAAAGCGCTCGCCGTGGCCAGGGACAATGATGATAATTATTTTAGTTTGCTGTCGGCGCGGTTGTCAGTCGCCACCCGCTCCCGCGCTGGAATGCTTCTCGGACCCCTATTTTCGCCATTAAACAACGACACTTCTGCTGTTCGTAAATTATTATCAGCTAGCGCTTTCATTACTCGATTCTGTAACAAAGGAACTCTCCGAATGTACGTAGTGATTCAACTTCGGTTTGAGTGCGCCTTCACCTCCATTGTTCGCCACCAGGAAGCATGACTCATATTAGGCCCCGAGGTGAAATTTTGATTAATTCGTTACACTATTCTCCGTTATCGGTAGTTCAGGCCGAGAAACTTCAGTGAATGGAGGCTGAACCGTAGATTAATAATTGCAGTGGTTAGTTTCAAATACCTCACGATGCATGTGTCATGACATTCTGTAGAAATCCAAAGCCGTTTCTAATTTAGTAGCAAACAATAAAACAGTATTGAAAATGGGCAACCTCTTCACTGCAATCATAATGTACCACCGCTCTGTACAGGAGATCACCCTCAGACAGAACTACTGGTGTAGTGCTGTTTTTCGGCTGATAATTACGGTCCGGTGACAGTCTCGCGAATGTTAATAGGTGTCGGTAACCGCTTATCCTCAGGTAAACCGTGTGGTTTCTGAACCTAGTTTTATAAAAAAATATTTTTGGGCAAAAGTGTCATTGCACATAGGGCTCAACATAGATGAGATCATGCCATAAAGCCATGGTTAATTTTCAAATAACATTACAGAAACAAAAAATGATTGTCAGAAATAATGTTCAGACTGTATGCGATCAACTTAATATCTTAAGATTCACGACGGCTTCGTTTAGCATCCTAGAGATTGTGTGATTTCATATTGTGGTTTTCATGGACTGACTGATATATAATCAGCAAAATGTGGTAACGCGATGTGATGAACCAACGCAAAAAATAATTTAAATCGGTCCGAAGATTTTGTGATCACTGCTTACAAACAAATTACAAAACTTTTCTTTAACATTATTAATTTTTTTCTATTCTTCAAGTATAATTTAAAAGAATATTATTTTATTGTATTCTGCGACTCAATTACATTAAAAATAATTTTCTGCTGGCTGAAAGGATGCCCTTGAGATCTTTAAAGACTCCAATAAAGGTTAACATAAAGTTATTAACTAATTTTAAAATCAGCCCTTACAATTACTACTTCTACATAGGTAAGTTGTATATATCAGCTACTCATAATTTAACCAGTGAAAGTCTCGACTCCGACCTCTGCACTTTATCAAATTAGTTCCTTTTAAAAATATTTAGAGAATAATACCACTTATTCATCTGGTATGTTATTTAAGATCAACTGTTGCTCGCAACTCATAAAGGAACTGTTTATAAAAATTTTGCTTGCTTTTACGCTATATACTATCTGAATTATTTCAAGCCAGTATGTACTATCAGCACCCTTGACCTTTTACACGAGTTTATTACAGACACTGAACAAAAAAGCGACAAGGGGCAATTACCCTCCGATCTCTGCATTTTAATTAATAGGGACAGTAGTAGCCCAAGGTTAAATCCCGTTTGAATGGCATTCGAATTTAGTATGTTTATAATAAAAATTAATTTAACGCAAAGATGTACCTAATTTAGGCATTTAAGAAGATTGCAAAATCGTTACAAGTAACGCCATCTACATTCTGTATTTGATGTATAATATAATAACGGTCATATTATGAAGTTCTTTAAACATTGCTGACATGCTGAAAGTAGGTTTATAATTAACTTTTGTTTCAAATTAGAGTATATTGTTAATATAGTTATATTAACATCAGTCTAGTGGTTAGTGATCCTGAGTGCTGAGTGAGAGGTCGTGGGTTCGATTCCCACCCAGGACAAATAATTGTGTGATGACCATGATCATTTGTTCTGTGTCTGGGTGTAATTTATGTATATTATTTGTTTATTTAAGAAAAATATATAAGTATATTTATCAGCAGTCTGGTTACAGAACCTTGGATCCTTTACAGAACAAAAACCTCTCTTCCACCAAAAAAAACGGCTGGTAACAAGAAAGTAAAATAGAACCCTATTTTCTATATTCTCTACTGTTTATAACATTATTTTAAACCTAACTGGCCAACTCACGACGATTAACTGATAGTCCCAAACTGCACATTTTTCAATCAGTGTTTTCTTATAACAGTTTGAGTGAATCTCAGAAACAACTGATTGGATTTAAATTAGGAAGTTATCATTACTTTAAATAAGCATTTTTAATAATATTTTGATTTTTGCATGATATAAACATCGTAGGAATCGTATGAAAGATATAATTTATGAGAATTAATTTCTAAACACATTCTTATTTGTAGAATCGTGGCGAAATTAAACAGCAAGCAATCCCCATACCTACATATAGTTTGTATTAACATTTGTTTATAATAAATTAGCATTTTGCATGCTTCACATGGGCGAGATATGATAAGCTCATTATATTTACATATTTAAAAACTCTTATTGTAAACCTGCCTGCGAATAAATATTTCTTTTCGTTTTATTTCATACATCATAAAGACTTATCTAAATCTAGGCGCTCGTAGCTTTCGTAGCGCAATAACTGCAACGCGTTCCTAAAAGGAATTGCTATGCCAGGAAAATAAATTATACACAATTGTGAACAACTAGATTTTTAACCGACCTCAAAAAAGGAGGAGGATCTCAATTCGACTGTATGTATTTTTTTTTATGTTTGTTACCTCAGAACTTTCGACTGGGTGAACCGATTTTGATGATTCTTTTTTTTATTTGAAAGCTGGTGCTTCCCGTGTGGTCCCATTTCAATTTGGTCCAGTTCTGACAATGACATCCATGAGAAAACCATATATAAGTCTTTTATGGAATAGTTTTTTTTGTTGAAGTCGTTTTTTTTAAAGAGTTATTACTAACATTGTTGACAATTGTAAGTAGGACTTTGATATCTAACAAGTAGGCATCTAGTTATAGAAAAATGCAATGATAGTCTTTATGTTTGCTCTCACAACAACCTCCAACCGACTTGAGGTAGTATTTTTAGCAATACTGGTTCAAGAATTGATTGTTACAATGTCACCTAAATACTAAACTTAACTTACCTAAAAATAAATACAAAAGCTTTTTTTTTTCAAATATACTCCAAAAAATTAAAATACATGTTGTCGAACCGTGATTGCGTTAGTAAAGATTGACACGTTAATGACGCCAAATGACTCGCACACGTAATTTCATTGATCCAAAACTCATTTGTAAAGTGCGACGGATGCCTGCATATTAGTGGTAGCGCGGCAGTTGCAAGGGAATGAAAATGGTTCGCATTCGACAGTAGTAGAATGCTTTCAACTCGCGTAATTCAGTTAAGCGAGGAATTTATGACTGGTCAAATTACTAGCATCACATGTCTGACTCGGACGCACGGAGTACAACTACATATCCCTATGCTTTCATATACATAGTATACCTTTAATTATTGTATCCAAAAAGAGATATTCCAATATTGAATGATTTAATATTTGAATCATCTTTCTTATGTTTCTCTTCTTTTTTAATTCTCTCTTTCTTTATATACCTCTCCAATGTTCGCCTTTTGTTAATTCGTACAATAACCCAAACGCTTTAAGCCAAATAATTATTTAGTAACATACATATGTAGTTTATATATAATATATAGTAGAGTAATATTCGCTAATACCACTATAATAACTGCAGCACAAAGAAATGTGTAATGTGCAATATCTACAAAAACCTTGCTACTGTTTTGAATTTGAAAGTGCTATTTTTAATTCCTAACAAAAGCTAATAATGGGTGTGTTTATAGAGTATAAAGTCCTATAAAATTATGTAAAAAATAATGTATTCCTTACTGCTAGACAAAAGAAGTAAGTTTCTACTACTATCACCAAATATGAACTTCCTTAAACGTTACATCCCCAAGTTTAAAAACAGTGATTCTTAAGTTTATATCGGTAATTCGTTACCTTTCAAGCTATGAAAATCTCTAATCTCTCTAATATATGTCCTTATGACGGTGATCTTACAAATCGTTGATAAGCTCATCATTTGATGACCGCTTTATGGATTTGACTCTTGTATAAATGTTCGTAATAATCTAAATAAGGTTTTTAGGGGAAGAAAAATCTAAAAAGTTGCCTGGGAAAATTGGAAAACAGTTAATTTAAATATGGATAGGACAAGATCTGTGGGCTTTGCCAGTTAATGAATATTAGATGTGTAACTCGGGACTTAATCGCGATAATATTTAAAAGGGTACAATACCTCTTGGTTACCCGACGTTTCGATCGAATTGCACTGATCGTGGTCACGAGTGGACTCGAGAGGTATTTGTACCTTTTAAATATTATCGCGATTAAGTCCCGGGTTACACATCTGATATGTATCAAAGTCGTGAAAGTTTAAAAACAGTTAATGAATACCTAACATATATACATAAATAGTTCTTTATTCGTACACAATAATTTTACAGATAAATTAAACATATGAAATGACAAGCAAGAAAGACAGCTCATTGTATGAAAAATAACCTGTTCAGGTTATTTTATATGAATTGTTTTGGTTTTTAAAAATCTCGTCTCTATAAACTGAAATAAGTCGCGAATCCCAAGAAATTAGAATTTTCACATTTTGAACGCATATCTAGAAAAACCTTGTAAATAAAATAATGTTTATTATCAACTCAATTACTGGAGTTAAGAAAAAAAAAACTGATTGTCTCTTTTATGATGTGCCACTTAAACAAAACATGTATTTGATAGAAAACAGCTAATTCCTTGGTTTTTTGATTATCATAACTATATTTCATTTTTACTCCCCGACACAAAAAGAGGGGTGTTATATGTTTGACTTGTCTGTGTGTCTGTCTGTGGCATCATAGCTCCTAAACGGATAAACCGATTTGAGTGTGGTTTTTTTTTTGTTTGAAAGGTGACTTGATCGAGAGTTTTGTTAGATATTATTGAAGAAAATCTGTTCAGCCATTCGAAGATCATCAGCTCTTTTATAATCGTTGAAAAGTTTTCGAGTCGCGGGTATTTTCAATTTTGTATTAATGATTATTGGAAGTTTTACACTTGCGTTTGAAATTGTTTATTCAACCACATGATCTAAACTAACATTATAAACGCAAATGTGAGTTTGTTTGTTACGCTTTAACTACTCAAGAGAATTTGGATACACAGGGCTACAGAAAAGGACATAGGACATTTTCCCAAAAAAAAAACTTATACGCGGCATAAGCCAGTACAATATAAACAGGATAACATAATACAATATAACCGTGATTTGGGTCATTTTTCGTACAGACAGTATCTGCTTGATTGTTACTTTTTGAAAAAACCCTAATGAGATTACCGTGCAAAATCACCCTTTCTTTGGAGGCTTTTGAGAAATTTCAGAGCTTTGAGTTTTTGAAATTTTTGTATAGCTAAATAATCCCACTAATATAAAGTGAAAGTTTGGATGGATGGATGTTTGTTACTCTTTCATGCAAAAACCACTGAACCGAATCCGACCTGGACCCGGAAAAGTGTACTGTTAGCGTGGGATAGATTTCACCAAAATTTCCACGCGAACGAAGTCGCAAACAACAGCTAGTATCTATATATATATATAAATGAATCCCTATTTCCCTTGGTCACGGTATCACGCGTGAACGGCTGGATCGATTTCGTTAATTCTTTTTTTTTGTGTTTTTTATTGTCAGGAAAAAGTTCTTATAAAAGAAAAAATTAAGAAAGTTGCGAGGAAATCTATTAAATTGAAGAAAACTTAACGAGGAACTAACGCGGGTGACACCACGGGGCGCAACTAGTTATATCACTACATATTATAAAACAAAGTCCCCCACCGCGTCTGTCTGTTCGCGATAAACTGAAAAACTACTAAACGGATTTTCATGCGGTTTTCACTAGTAGACAAAGTGATTGATGAGGAAGGTTTAGGTGTATAAGTTGTTAAAATTTTGTGTAAATTGATAGAAATATGTTGATGATTGTTAAAGATGTATCTGCTACCCGTGCGAAGCCGGGGCGGGTCGCTAGTTATCAAATAAAATATAATATACGCCATATTATAACACCAAAATTATATATTATATTTAATATTACAAAACAGTAATTTTCTGTAAAAAAATCGCACATTTTTATAATTTAAACTTTAAACAGCATTTTACAAAGAGATAAACATTATTTGGTTTTATGTAGGGAGTATAGGTACTATTATATTCTTTAACACAAATCATACATTAGAAAATCATATCGGTCTTAGTTCTTCCTTACCAAGTATTAATATTACACATTATGCAACATTTTATCGTTTTAATTAATAAAATATTAAGTTTTAAATTTAGTTAGTAGTTTCTATTGTACATCTATTAAATATTTTTTTCAGTTGGTTAGAATGATTTTATCTTAAATTAAGATATATAGGAGCCTGACTAGGAAAATAAAAAAATGTGCGGATAACAACTGGAACTTTATTCTAAATGGCACGAGTAGACATACCTTTAAAATGTCATTGTCACTGTCAAAGTGTAAGCGTAGTATATTTTTGAGTTTGTGAGATGTTTATTGTGTTAAAATGCCAAACTATTCATAGAAGCGGTGTATCTGTTGGAAAGAAAGTCTGAGAGGTTGGACTATATTTCTCTAAACAACATTCACAGATTTAGTTGTGAACATGACTGGTTGGTACATCATACAATATGGAAAATGAAAATTGGTTTTTGTCCCAATATAATTTTAACTTAAACCCAATCGAAATGATTTGGGGTAGATAAGGTAAAATAAAAATTTACTTCGAAGAATGTGGGTCTCTATAATATTACCCTCCTAAAACTTGTACAAGATCGTTTTGAGGCAAATATTGGATATTTTGTTTAAAAAAAATATGGAATGTAATTTAACTATTCTTATTTCGTAGAAATTTTTTACAGTAACATGGAACAGCTGATGCGAACAGATTAAAATCTAGAAAATGACAGAAGCAGAGGGCCTCTGGTCGAAACGGAAATCATGAAAAATAATTGATATAGGTGGCGGTGAAAGTTATTCATCAAGTAATGACAGTAGCAATGAGTCTGATGTCTTTGGAATTCAACCATTGGTGCTATGTAGAAATGAAAATGATGAACAAGTCAAATAATGTTGAAAGCTTATGTTCTGATTTTGATCATTAATATTAAACATCACAGCTTTGATGGTTTTATTTCCTTTAGTTAATTGCATGCTTAGACCTGGATAAAATGCTATTTATTATTCTGACACATTATTTACTTGTAAATATGTAAATTTATAAAAATAAACCGTCGTTATAACAGTCCAAAATCAAAAACGTCCTTGTTTGAATTTACAATGATTTTCCACAGTATAATTCATAAGCTTATGTCTTACCATTCATGCTAATTTTTAACCGACTTCAAAAAAGGAGAAGGTTCTCAATTCGACTGTATTTTTTTATGTTTGTTACCTCAGACCTTTCGACTGGATGAACTGATTTTGATGATTCTTTTTTATTTGAAAGCTGGTGCTTCCCGTGTGATCCCATTTCAATTTTTGGTCCAGTTCTGACAATGGCATCCATGAGAAAACTGTATAAGTCTTTTATGGTATAGTTTTCTTTTTAAGTTGGTTTTTTTTTAAAGAATTATTAACCCCTGATGAAAAAAGTAGGGGTATGTGGCATCATAGCTCCTAAATGTTTACCAATTCACATGGGTATGACTATACTTAATGTTGCAATAAAAAAACGCAACAGAGGTGTCCCTAGACCAGGTCAGGCTATAATTAATTTTATATACGTACCGTACCAATCTGTCATAATTTAGTATTATAGTATTCAACCTAGGTCCGAGGTATTAGAACTAAAAAAGATAACCCCTAACCTGACCCCTGTAGTATTATTAATCTAATGAAGTATTATTATAACTTTAGCTTTGCCAGACATCTGTAGACACTACTGTCATTAGAACCATGTTAGAAACTGACATACACTTACCACTTTCCAATTTCTCAAAATGTTAATATTTTTTAGTACATAAAAGTAATAAAGCGCTTGTCAATCAAGATTTACTTGATGACGAGACGTGAATAAATAAGGAGTACATAGAAGGTGTTGTTCTATTTAGTAACCGCCCACCGTATTCCAAGAATAACGGCATGATAACCAACGAAGCAAAAAGGAATGAGTATAATGTCAAAAACAGTTTTGATAAAAGTTATCAAAAATAGTTTTGAGTGTTTCATATTACTAAGACTGTTACATACCTGCTTTAAATCTAAAAAAGATAAAATTGAAGCCCATTAACGATAGGACTTTATAAATTTGTAAGATACATTTAAACCATTAACGATCACTTTAATCTTCTTTGGTCTTTTACGTATATATTATCGGTAATATTGTCGGACTCAAATTAATTAAAACCAGGACCGGGAAAGGCGGCATACACGCTGGTCTTGAAGGCGTTAACATGACACTTGAAGAACAGCTAACCAAGGAGGGTTTGCTGCAAATAATCACCGTTTCTATCACTTACTATTCAGGCTTAGGGCCACCGTCTCGCACCAAAGAATCCAATGAAAAGAAATCTGCCCGCCCCCGTCAGGTATTTTTAACAGAGGTTTTCTTTTGCCTGTCAGGGCTACAGCTTGGGTGGGCGTAAGTGTGTTTCACTCTGTTCTGTACATCGTAATGTTTTGCAAAAAACTAGGCCACTCCCGCCCCGACAGAACATTATAAGAAAGCACCTAAGAACCCAAAAGAGGCATTACTGCTTCAGTTACTCAGAGTGCTTTTGTAATTTTATTGTAACTAAAGACGCACCATTTTTCGCCGCCATAATCATTATTTATTAATTTCATTACATTAAAATCATTTTCTTTTTTTATAAAAACGGGCTCCTTAACGCTTTAACATTGCTTATGTCAACATAGGCGTTTAAAAGAGATCGAGCAAGCTTAAGAACTTATGCAATATCAAATCCGGCTAAACTTGATCTTTAAATTCAAATAATTTATTCACTGAATTATGGTATATACCGGGCCTTACAATAAATTAGTGTTCACACATATTCGACCTTGAAGCGTTTATCAAATTAGCTAGGTTAAATAGGCAATGTTACATGTTTGTTTATCAATATTACTCTATAGATTTGTAGAATTGTCATTTTAATATTCAGTTACATTATAAAAATGTTTGCTTTGTAACAATTATATAAGTTTTTTCCTTAATAATAACAATGGTAAATTAATAATTTTACTGTGATCAAATATTTCTATACATATATAATAAGCATTTCTTTTCATACAGGCAGGCAGACATAGTTATGCCAACAATTAGACTTTGTTAGTGAATTACTTTATGCTACCTTTACTTATACTGTAGATACTTCTAGGATATACATATCGGTTAATAGCAAGATTCCAAGCTTTAATGATTCTTATATAGGGCTTACAACTGTCAAGAAAATCAGTTCCATATATATATATATAGTACGAACACATTTATTTGTGTCTTGAAAACCCTTTCAACGTTTACCAAATAGCCCCAAATTATAAGACTCTATCTCATTACAGAGGATACGTATTCATGGTAAGCAGCATCCAGACTGACTGTTACTCTGATTTTCTTTAGAGCGAAAACAAAAATATCTAGTTCATTACCATTTTTTTCTACGTATGGTACGTAGATATACCAACTATAAAAGCGATCTACAGTTATACCTAAAAATACACTTTCATCAACGCTTGTGAAGTAATGTTTTTTGTATTCAATGTCAATTTTAATTTATTTTGCTCTAGCCATTTAATTTAAAAACAAACATCTTTTCTTCAGTTGTTTCATTTTCTTAAACATCATCATCGTTTTTGTTTTTGTGAAAATAACTGAGTCATGAAAATGACAAATATTCAAATATTGGATTACTTCGATACCCAGTAATTTAGATTTTTAATATGTAAATACAAAGATTTAATATTTAAATAATAAATTTATTTTAAATTTTTATTAATTCAAATCATCTATAAAAAAAATATATTTAAATTTAAAAACCGATATCGAGTGCAGGAGCTAATTTAGGCTATCGATGACTGTCTAAACCAAGCCTCATGAGGTCGAGGCTTTTGATCAGTCATTATTTCTTATAGATTTGTCTATTATTGTCTACTAGCAACCCGCTCCGGCTTCGCACGGGTACAAATTATACACCTAAACCTTCCTCAAGAATCACTCTGTCTATTAGTGAAAACCGCATGAAAATCCGTTCAATAGTTTTTCAGTTTACCGCGAACAGACAGACAGACAGACGCGGCGGAGGACTTTGTTTTATAATATGTAGTGATTATTAATAGTTCATCATTATACTGACCTGAATTAAATAACTTTGACCTTCCGCGTTGAATTATATAAAATTAACGTTAACGAAATAAAGCGCTGGTTTGGGTTTGTACTGCCAGGCGTTCATATTTATGTACATATCCAAACTAATAACTAATATAAAAAAAAAATCCCTTAATGTAATTGTAAATAATGTTATGTGAATGATATTAATTTATTTACGTATTAAACCAGTAATTTGCAATTATTGCGAAGTCTATCTAGTGTCGAAGAATATCTAGTGGTTTCAGTGAAATAATCACTGAAACCACTAGATATTCTTATTCCTAATAGCGTATAAAATATTTTTGGAATTGCTTCAATTTATTTACAGTCACAATGACGACTGAAATTGTAGGCAACTTTCAAAGTAATGTATTAAATTGTATTAAAGCTGTATCATATCCATAGTAAAGATAATCTTTCTAAATTGGAATACTAGTTATAAACTATTATTATTACCAAGCATGTAGCACCTCTTTTGAACATTTTTATGTACGAAAAGACTTAAGTAATTAAATAACCAGGAAAGTATGTGGAGGGTGTTCAAAACCTTAAGTACCTGAATTAGTTAATGTATTATCGCCGAGTCCCGTAGACGTGTCAACGTCAGCATGAGCTTCAGCAGCGACAGAAGCAAGCAGCGCGCATGCCCACGCGCACCCGGCTAACAAGTACCGCGCGCATTGCACCCCTACGCAACTTCTATGTTGTCGCCGCCTAGCCATATCACATCACCAATTATATCTCTTCTAAATCCTTACTATCACTATTAAAACTTTTTATCAAAAGTTTTCTAAAAGTTAAAAAAGTAGCGAAAACTAAGTTTTGAAATTTGAAAGTTACTTTAAGTCTTAGAGGAAACACGAAATAAAATTTATTTATTAGTTTTGTGGGAAATGGAAAAACACGATCGCGTCGGCGGTGCGGCGTCGGCGGCGACGATGCGTGTGCGGTGAACGACGGCAACGTAGCGACGTGGTCGCGACAGAACTGTCCGCGGCTGCACATCACGGTCGCGACCGGCTCCTTCGAAGTCGTAGCGTCTCACACCCGGTTGCGAGGAGGGCCGCTGCGCGCGCACCCACCTCGACAACCAATCGCACTGCGGGGGTGGGACCGCGCGTAAGACGTACGGAAGTATATGCGAAGGCCTATGTACAGATGATAGCGGACAGGTGGTTTCGCGGCCGTAATTAGGCTTCTGATAACTTATTGCTACATAAATATGCTTAAACGCTGGACGATTAAGATAGCGCCCGCAACCATGTCGAAGTACCGACCCTACTCGGAGCTACTTTACCTACCAATTTACCTTTCTGCAATGTTATGTACTTTTCGGGTAAATTGTAATATAACTGAATAAATTTTACGATATTGCTTTAAGAGTCAGCTTAACTTGTAAAATATAGGTCAAGAATATTCTCGACTTTATCGTCAAAACTGTATCATAATATTCATAATCGTAACTTAAGTTTATGTACTTATCGTTTTAAATTAGACTGAAACTCATTAATTTTGGAGGTTAGAGTTGCAGGACAGTTCCAGGTTATTTTCTTAGTTACTTCGTCTGATAATTCAAGTAGTAGTATTACTAACTATTAATGTTCTGAAAGAATGATACTCACGAGTTCACGCCTCGTATGTGGCTCGTGAGTATCATAATGTCAGAACATTAGTTTTTAAGGGATAACTATTTTCAAAATAAAAATAAAATATGATAACAGTAAAGAATAACAGACACAACTAACGAAATATTCTACGTGATTTCTAACAAGCAGTTTATTTTTTAATATATATAAATTTAGCCCCACTAAAAAATTCAAAAGAAACTTATCCAAATACGTTACAAATACGTTACTATTGCACTTAAGTGCAAACTACAACTATAAACTTAACTTTTCTCTGTTTCCTAATTTTATGTGGTCTCTTTATAGAACTTCTTCCAAACTTTATCTCATCTCTAAGTGTACACAAATTTCTTCTTAGATAAAATAACCTTGGCTTAAAAGTAGCGTAGAGCTCTCGACAACATTAGTTTTTTCTCGATAAGATAGTTCAAGCTTCAAAAAGTTGCTAATGTTCAATGCTAGACCAAGATCCGAATATTGATCAAAGTTCTTTCTTGGCCCAAGTAGACTAGCGAATAGCGAATACCTAGGCTAGCTAGGCCCCTGTGGATTCCACGATTTGTTAGCTTCAGCCTCGGAAGTTCCAAAGACCAAGAGAATGTAATTCTATCCTCAACAATAGAATTACACCGATTTTAGTGAACAGAAAACCATAAATAATCCACATTACTTAGTAGTAGTATTCACTGGAACTTGGAGAATGGGGAGAAAGAGTGAGCAACGGGAAAATAATGACTCTGATGTTTCGAGTGTTTAAATGCTTAGTAGAAATAGAAACTAGATGAAAAACCTTTAAATTTTATTAAAGAATATGTTGCAATCCACCAGTACCCAGAATTAAAATTATTTTATCAACCTTATGTTGACTATATTGTCGAAAACAGTTAACACTCTGATCTGCCTCCTAAAATTTAAACCGCGGTTAAGAAAATTAGGAAAGCAAACCTTTTTTGTTGTATAATTGTGAGTTCCAATACAATTACATATAGATACCTATTTAGAATATAATTTGGTGTACACAACTAATGACATACAATTCAACATGCAATGCTGCATGTCAGAAATGTTCAGGATGAATCTGATGGATCATTTTAATACAGTAACTATATAGTACACGGTCTATGGAAGGATTACATCCTGTCAGTTTTTTTTTTTAATTTGATTTTTTTAGAAGTTATGAAATTTGTATTACATATCCATTTAAATTGTATTCGAGAAAAGTATATAAAATATTTTTAGTTGGCCTAGAATAAACGTGCAATAGCATAATAATTGAAACTAGAGATCACGTGGTGGTCGAATTTTGACAATGGTTTATTTCATTATCGAATTTAACTTGAACTGTCATTGTATAGACTTTTGTACCATGACAGGCCAAAAATATTTACTGGACACTTATAGCTTTATATACCCGTTTTTGCAATTTTTTTAACTTTATAGCAAACATTCTTTCAACATTTTAGCTTTCTGCACTTCTTCTAAATATTATCTGGAAATATTCTAAAGTTCACGTTACTACGTTAGCGAAATTTTCTTAAAAAGGTACAAAAAATTCTCTGCCCGTATTAATATAATGGAAATAACGACTAAATTTTTTTTTTTAGTAGTGTGTTATAGACGTACTATTCACGGTATATTAGATATTATATTCAATTATTTTTCCGTAACAGCTAATACCATTTTATTCGGGTAACAAATTATTTTTGTGTAACTAGTAACTGTTAATACTCATGTTACTCGTAAAACTTCCATATTTGTCAAAATGAAAGTTGATATGATAAACCACCAAATTTTATAAAGATTGAACTAAAATTGCCTAGGTCTTTACGTATGAAATTGGCGTTTTTTCGAACTGGCCACTTCGATCTCAATAATATGGGGCGTTTGGTTAGGAATTCCAAATTTAAATTAGCTAAGATCAAATTTAGGCTTGTGAATTCATGTTTCGAATTTAGTGAATCGTTTGTTTTCGCGCCATTTGATTTTTCTTTGACGTCGTTTTATTCACAATATCGAAAACTTCAAATATTACTTTATTTACGAATACGAGTTCCGCCGTACGTTTGTACGTTTTTGGTTCTAACTTCTTTTTTTATCCTAGAGAACAAACCTCGTGGACAACCAAACACCCTAGTTGGCAATGAAGAATTAAAAGGGATTAAACGCAAATCACATCAGAGTTAGCGGCAGGCATCGGTGTAAGTGTTAAAACCATTTTAATTCACTTAAATCAAATTGGAGAAGTGAAAATGCTGGAACAATGGGTAATGCATGAATTGAGTGAAGCACACCAGCAAACACGCTTTGAGTGTTGCGTTACATTACTCAACCATCACAATAACGAGGGGATTTTGAATCGTATTGTTACTTGTGATGAAAAATGGGTCCCGTACGATAATCAAAAACGCTCACCACAATGGTGCAACGCGGGAGAATCGGCCAAATCTTGCCCCAGGTGAAAGTTTACTCAAAAAAAGTTACTGATGAGCGTCTGGTGGATCAGTGCTGGTGTTGTTCACTACAGCTTCCTACTAGCAAATCTGGCCAAACAATTACGACAGAACTGTATTGTCAACGATTGCAAACAATAGTGGAAAAGCTAGCCGTTAAACAACCGAGACTAGTCTATTTCTGTAGCCCGTTACTACTTCAGTACAACGCTGGACCACACACTGCACAACAGACGGTCGCAAAATTAAAGGAGCTGCGATTGGAATGTCTGCGACTGATTATTCATTTGTTTCGGAATTTGGAAAATTTCTTACGAGAAATTAAATTCTATTCCGATGAGGCAGTCCAAACCGCCTTCAAATATTTTATTGATTCTCGCTCTTACAATTTTTTTAGCAAGGGACTTAATGAACTTCCTATAAAATGGCGAAAGTGCATAGGTAACATTGATCCATACTTTGGTTAATTAAATATCTAACTTCATAAAAAAAATCGTTTTATTTTTTTCCATAAAAAACACCAATTTTATATGTAACGACCTAATAGTTTTTACATCTCTTTACAAAAAAAAGGTAATTTTCAAATGGTTGCTGACGCAAATCTTTGTCATCTATGGATTTAAAAATTGACATGGTAGACACCAAAGAGTATACAAACACTACGTTAGAGTAGACACTATAAACTTAGTATACTAGCATACCTAAGTTTATGGTAGACACATACAAGAGTGGCCAAATTTACATACCCATTTTACAATACCAGCCAAATGTTGACTTTCGAAACTTTCATTGACATAAATCAAACAGAATCAAAAAGCTTCAAAGATTTAAAGTTCAATTCAATTCAAAATTTATTTGCAAAAAGTTGGTAGTACAATAGGTCTTACGTGCTAAATATTTTATTATGCAAACAACTTTGGTCAAACTAGATTTGACATGCAAATATAACTATGTAATTACATTTATGTTTAATTTTATTGTCATTGTTTCATGAAATATTCAAATAAATTATATGTCACAAATGTCACCATTGGGTTTTTGAAAAAAAGTATCGACTTTTTTCATGTATTTTAAAACATTATTATAAATAATTTAGATAGTTAAAACAAAAACAATTGAAATACATTTGTTTTTTCAATTAATTATAAACAATTTAAAAGTGATTAAATTTTAAAAATAATCACGTGTATCCAAACGCACCATCGCTGTCGCCTTATTTGTGACGTCATTATTTTAAAGTCAATCCAATCCACATTAGTACACGGGAGCCTGTTCTACATATGTATTGATAAATAATTTCAGAAATTTACTGCAAATAAAGTGATTGTTTACAATAAGTTTTATCGAGTGAATAATGCATGCAATGCAGCATTTATACATGAACCACACTTTTAGTTTTAGATGGAACATATTAACAGGCAAGATTTTTATGTCACTTGGAATATTATTATAGATACAACCACCGTTTTTTTGGTAAAGTGTATTCTTAGGTACTTTTGGCAAAACAATTCTTTCAGGATTCCTTATTTTTAGTTAGTTTAGTTCTAGGAAAAACGTCTTGAGCCTTTGAGAAAATATTTTACAAACTTTGCGGCTTCTAAGATATACCTACAGCCTGGGCAGTATCAGCAGTTTTAGCCTAGTAAATAATGGTTTACATGATTCCCAAGACGGAATGCCTGCTATAGATCTTACACATTTTTTGAACAACAAAAGCTCTATGAAAGTCCATGGAGTTACCCAGAGTACAAGCCCATCTCTCAATACTGATTCAACATAACCATGATACGCAGTGAGAACGGTATTCGTGTTTCCTGTTTTACATAGTTGATAATCAGGCATAAACGCAATTATTAAGCTGGCTACAAACGTGGTTGATGTGCGATTTCCAGTTACAGTACCCGTCTACAACAATACTGAGAAACTTCGTCTCATCAATTTCACACTGTATTACCTTCATAGGTTATTTCAATAGCATTACGATTTTTACCAAACGTGGGTCATACTGAAAGTTTTTAGAATAGGGCAGTATAAAAGCATCCTATGACAATTAAATTTCGAATTATTAACTCTTTGGGAATTCGTAGATGTTAAATGATTTCATATACCATTTGTTTTTACAAGTTGGTGGCAATTTAAAAAGTGTCCGTCGTGCATTGAAATGGATTTGACTAAAGAAAATTTTCGCTCAATGATTTATTACGATGTTCGTTCCGGTCTTAATTAACAACAATGTTACGATAGATTTCGATTAGCATTTCCTTACGAAGCCCCATCTTATGCTACTGTTTACAACTGGTTTAATGAGTTTTAACCGTGTCGAAGCAAACTCACTGATGATTCTCGAGAAGAACGTCCTTCTACGGCGGCTACTGAAGATTATGTGAAATATATAGCTTCTATCATTAGCCGCACAGCACTCGTGCTGTGCGGCTAATGATGGAATGCCATTGGCCATGTGCGCGATGTTGAGTTCGTGGACTTGCTCCACCATTAGTGTGTCTACAACAAGTGTCCACGTCTACGTATTACGTAGGACGCACTGATCGAAGAACTTCCAGGACCAGAGTTATGAGAAAATTCGACGTCGTTTGCCAAATGTTCAACCTACTTAGATCCTTCTGTTCATTGCTTTTTTGAAGTTGTTCCTATCAAGCTTTTTAACCTGCCCAAAGTAGATATATTCTTGAACAACTTCGAGCGTTGACCCTTCGACATCAATTGGTCTGGGTGTGACGTGTTCATTGAACATAACCTTGATTTTTTTCAAGTTCTTACCAAAACCAACGCGTCGAGAAACTGTTCAGGCTGTGCAGCAGCTCGCTCAGATGCTCCAGCCACTCTGATGCTAGGATGATGTCATCGGAAACCAAAGGTGTTATCACCGTTTATATTCATTCCCGGTCTAGTTCAATCAAGTATCTTCAAGAGGTCCTAAAGCGCGTTTGTGAATAGTTTGTGGGATAAATAATCCCTAACTCAGTGCTGCAATTTTTTCGTATTCGTCCTCTGGTCGTAGACGTATGTATTTGGTACTAGCAGCGCCCCGCAGTTTTACCCGCGTAATACCCGATCCCTTGATAATATCGGGATAAAAGGTAGCCTATGCGTTAATGCAGGTCTCTGGCTATCTACATACCAGGTTTCATCGCAATCAGTTCAGTGGTTTTTGCGTGAAAGAGTAACAAACATCCATCCATCCATCTATGCATCCATCCATCCCTCCAAACTGTCACATTTATAATATTAGTGGGATTATTTTCAACTTGATGCGTCCAGGGTTTCTTGAGAAAAAGCATCTTGACACACAGATAGACAGACAACAAAGTGATCCTATAAATACATGGCTTGGCACTGAAAAGTGAAAAACTCAAACATACTTGTGTCACATTTTAAATAATAGGTAACATTATAAAGGCACCTGGTTTGTTTGAAGTCGTTCTTAATACTTTTTGAAGTTGGTTTAACTTTTTTAAAGTGTTCTTTTCCCATTGTTATTAGTGTAAGGTACCTACGTACGTATTGAGTAGATACGGTATTTAGAACGTTACTTATAGTGCGAGTGCCCACAAATTAATTATAGTGAAAACGCCCCCACATCCAGTTTCCATATTTGCTGGGTATGGTAAACTCGACATAATGAAGCTACAGAAAAAGTTTTAGGAGTGTATTAATAAATTACACTTTCTGTCGGTGGGCACTCGCACTATTACTGTAATGTAAATTTTAGTTTAATAAGCCCGATACCTTTTTGACATAAGGTGGTAAGATTTCTAGTTTGTTTAGCAACTTGTTGCACTTGATTGAATAAGTTAAAAAAAGCATACAAACGACTGTACGTAGAAGCTCCTTTTTAAGTCGGTTAATAACAAAAACGTTCATCACTTTAAACGTCACTGTTGCTTACTTTTAAGAAAATCTGCTAACACACTACATCTGTCCTTAATTTCTTAGAGTTTCCCTAGTTTTCCCTCAGATACTGTCATCAGATCCGGACTCCGGACTTGATGACAATGGGACTACTTGGGGAGTAAACCCTAACAAACAAAAAAAATTAATGGCATCGGGCCTTAAATGACGGAAACATCGGTGAACATACGTAAAAAAAATACATGCAGCTGAACATAGAACCTCCTCCTTTTTCGAAATCCTTTAAAAAGATAAGACCGAAACCGAAACCGAAACGAACCGAACCGAAAAACCTGAGGCAGCCTCGACCATTGAATTTTGGAATTAAGTCTAGCACTTCCAACGATAATAACCCGATGTTTAACAGTATTTACAGTGAGGCCATGTTTAACACTCCAATTAGCTATGTGTATTAGATCTTTATTTGCCACTTCAATGACTTCCGGTAGCTGCCCAAGAAAAGCGCGTATATTCGAACGTCTGCGTGTCATTTACCGTTTGTCTAATACAGACCGAGGTGTTTGCAGCGCTCTGCTTCGGAGGTGTGTGCTGTGTCATTTAACAATTACGCAACAATTACGCAATTTTTTTTATGTATTTTATCGTATGATGTAATATTTTAATGTAATGTAATAATTCAATTTATTGTAATACAATGTTTAAAAATTTAATTCGTGTACCAATTTTCAACACAATGCTTATTGTTATGAAATAATTTACTTACTTACTAATTCATATTATTAATGTAAAGCACGGTGTAAGCCGACGTTCGGTGAGTCATGAGTGACACGCTTGTGGCAAATGAATTACTGGCGTTCCTGCAGGAGAAGCTGGACGTGATGGACGAGGTGTCCGCCATCCAGATCCGTGTGAGTAACTTCAGCGCATGCCTAGATACATCGGCCCCAAGCTACGCGTCAGCAGTTTGCGCTGCGAGCGCGTCACTCAGCTTCGCGCCCGCCCCCGCAACCCCTCCCCTGACCTGCTGACCCAACGGTCTCTACGAGCACCCTGCTGCTCTACCTGCTAAGCCCCTGACTATAAACGCAAAGATTCGGGCAGATGAAGAAGGTTTCGTGACTGTGCAAAGGAGGAAGCACAGATTGCGAAACACTAAGAACTGCTGTGGAAGGGCCCCTGTGGACCCTAACGTAAAGGTGCGTGCCGCTGCGCCAAACACCCCGGTATCGCCAAGTACGGGTGTCAGAAGCTTAATTACGCGCCGAAAGTGCAGTTGCTTGAGTCGCACCGCAACGTCAACTGCAAGACGTTCGCGGTGCGAGTACCCAACAGTTATCTGCACCAGATGTTAGATGAAAGCTTTTGGCCGCAAGGTTCCGTCGCTTCGGACAAGTACCAAGAGACTGCACAAAGACTTAACTCAAATGAAGAGTTACTAACTTAGTTTTAAGTTTTATTTACTAACGTAATGTTTTAGTATGTATATTTATATTAAAGTATTTATCTATAGGCCGAAGCTGCCTAAAATAAATGATTATTATTACATAGATTTTACAGATCATCAACATTAAAGTGGTAGGATCTCAGAAGTTTAGAGGAGATGGCGTTAATAGATATAGTGAAGAGTAACGCGGATAAAACGCTACCCTGCGGCACACCACCAAGGTTTCTTTCTTCGATTCGAATACGTTGACCAATTGACCACCGTTGGAGCAAAGTATTGCTAGTTGTATGTCAAAATCAACAGTGTTCAATGCATTGCTGAAATTCAGTAAGGAGAGCACCGTAAGTTACCCATTTTCCATCCGTACCATTGATAGGCTGGTGAGTGTAATAGGACGGAAAGATTTAGGAGGTAATTTAGGTTCAGATATGTACTAATTTAATGATATACAAGGTGTTCCACTTTAGAAAACATGGTAGGATGAAAATTGGAAGTTATTCAGTAAAGGAGGTAGTATATTTATTAGATTTTCTTGGTAAGCAAATAATTTGATCATCTTTCCATGTTGACGGAAAGACGCCACTATTTACGAAAAAATTGAAAATATAGGTTGGAATAGGAAGAATTATGTCTAAGAAAGGAACAATTGTACAAAACACAATACACACATATTTAGGCATTTTGTAATGGAGTCAACATCCTATAATGGATATAGGATTACGACTCGAAACGTAAGATAAAAATTTAAGACAGCTATACATTTTCAAACGTAGAAAACCCAAAAACTAACGTAATGTCGTAAGACAGCAGGCTAAAAATCGGACTAGTCGTTGGAAAAAAAACAGGATGTTTGGAAACTGCGGTAGAATACCTAAAGAATTTAAAGTTATTTTATGAATGAGAGGTAATTTTCTAATCGTTTAGGTACTTTTATTATGGAAGATATTTGTTGAGACAATAAAATTACATAAGTCTCTTCATGCATTCTCTAAGGCACAAAATTCAATGTTAATAATTTAAATGCAGGCAGAATTTGCTTACATTTTGGCTTAAGCTTGTCGAAACGAATGTTGGATGGATAATTAAGGATGTACAGTTTTGAGTTTTGACATTTTATTTACAACATACAATGCACTGGATATAATATACTATTCTAGATAATAATATACCGAAAATACTTTTGTTCAACCAGGTTTACTCAATTATTTTATCAGTGACTATCTGCGCCCCACGGTTTCAACCACGTAAATAACTCGTTAAGTTTTCTAATTTTCTTAATTTTTTCTTTCATAAGTACCTTCTTCTGACAATAACTAACACAAAAAAAAAAGTCGGTTCAGCCGTTCACGCGTGATGCCTTGACCAAGCGAAATAGGGATTCATTTTTATATAATTATATTATATAAGATATAGATATATGACACGGCACTTCTTATAAATATAATTCCTGATATCCAAACAACGGAGCGTAGCTAAAAAGTTGGAGTTCTGTGAATCTGTGGTTGCTACTGTCATTGGGAGTCGTCAGAATCGGAATTCAGAAGATACCTAAGTCAAGATAAGTAAACAATAAAACAGAAATAAACTGATGTATTCCGAGTATAGTTTTTATGATCAGACAGGTGTAGTTTACTAAAATGGATCAAAGCAATCGCCAAAGAAGAAATGACTTAGATATAGATAGTTTTCGAAGTGAAGAACCAGGATTCGACAGAGCTCGAATGCGAAGACAGTCGGGTGGCTTTGTAGATTTAGGCAATGAATCACAATATGGTACAGGTGGACATCAAGCTTCAGGGGCTAATGAAATATTCGCAGATATACAGGTATGTTCAATTTTTATATAACTTATTCTCTACATTCACTTTCTACAAACTCTTACACAACTTTTAAAAGTGTCACTTAACATAATATATACAATAAATTTCTCATACTTTTTTCTCATATTAATTAGTAAGGGAAAATTATCTCAATTTTTTTTTGTTAATATAAAGACATTCTGTTGTCAGCATAATTGGAATTTTTTGCTACCTCAACATCTCATTATTTTTGTGTGTGGTGACATGTATTTCATTGTAGGCAAATTTATACTTAATTAAATGTATACCATATATAATGTGTATCTATATATTATTATCTAATCATTAATAGGATGTCACAAATATATGATATGATTTAAATAACAATCTATATAGTGTTCTACTTTTGTCCTTCTTTGAAGTAATTTAGGTGTAATTTTATCAGATCTTCAACACGGTTGGAAAAATGGGCAGTGAAACTTTTCCATTTTTCTGTACTCTTTCAAATTTCTGATTAGATATTGCATCAATTAAACCTAGCAAATTAAATGGTGATAATTGGGTATCATTTATTTCCTATAACAAAGAACTTAAGCATAAACTAATAACAAGACTTGCCAGCATTTTTAACATTTTGACAGATTTATTAGCATTTGTTGACAGATAATTCAATATCAAAAATTAAAAATGTTTTAATTTTTTAATATTTTTAGGGTGATGTACCTTGGTGGAAATCCAATTTTTTTATATCTCAACCAGTGCTGTTTGGTACTTGGGATGGAGTGTTTACATCATGCCTTATAAACATCTTTGGTGTAATAGTATTTCTGCGATCAGGCTGGATCGTAGGACAAGCTGGACTGGTCAATGCTATATTTATAGTACTATTTACAGGTGTGTATACATATATTAACACTAATCAAAATATGTAGTTACATAAAAAATGAGGCAAATTGCTATTTTATTACCAACCCTGAAAACCTAGACATAACAGAATGGAACACAAAATAACCTTTAACTAATAGAAATACAAAAACCCTACTAAGTGCATAGAATATTAATTTAATTAAAAAAATATTCTAGCATGTAGCCCAGTCTAATTCTATTCTACTGAACTTTCAATTAATATGTATTTAATTATGCCTCCAAATGCAAAAATCTGTGTGCCCTCCATCCTAATATTTGTCAGGAACCTTTGAATTGTTTGAAAACAGTCAATAAATCAACTTAACAAGAACAGAGAATGCATACAGTAAAGTGAGTTAAGCAATGGAACGTAGTAAATAACTCTTCTAAGCCATTAACCACTTGAAAGTACACAAAGTTATGTAATTTAAGTTCATATAAACACTATACAAATATAGGCAACTCTGTGTATGGTGCATTGAGAGAATGATTAGACAGAATGTGTGTAATTGAAATTAGCCATTTTAATAATGTAACAAAAAAATATATTTATTTTCAGTGTTCGTAGCATTAATCTCAGTATTATCAGCCATTGGCATATGTGATAGATGCAGAATTGAGAGTGGAGGAGTATATTTTTTGATATCACATACACTAGGATCAAGATTAGGAGGTGCTCTTGGAATGATTTATTGTTTTGGACAGGTAAACAAAAAACATAAACAATTACCTACCTAAATCTTAATTCTTTAACATAAAAATTAGATAATAATAGTTAAATAAGTATTTATATCATTGTTAAAACATACGTCTTTAAAACAAATCCTCGTAACTGATTTATGTACTTTAATTTTATTATTACAAAACTTTAAAAAGAACATGTTTTGTAGGCTGTAGGTTGTGCCTTAAATGTATTCGGTTTTGGTGAGTCAATGGCAGGATTTATCATTGATGATGGACAAAGTGAAGCCTTTAAATGGACCTCCAGAGGTTTTGCTATAGCTGCTGTTCTACTACTCGGCACTATAAATGTTGCTGGAGTGAAGTGGGTTGTGAAACTACAGTTTGCTCTACTCATGATCATATTATTAGCAGCACTTGATTTCTTTGTGGGTTCATTTACAACCGTACCTATTGACGAAAAACGTAAGTAATATTCCTTATATCCTTCTTATCAACTTCAGATCTAATTCTATAAATGTATCCAAAAACTGTATGTTATGGTTGATGGATTTCTACACCAGAGTATGATAGTTGCTCTTCACTAGCCATCACATCACATTTCATTTTAATTTTTTTAGAATTTCATAAACAATATTTTTCATTTAAGGATCAAAAATTAAATATTTCTTTGCAACTTTAAACTATATTATACTATGTTTGTAAATATATATTAATAAGCTATGCTCAGCCTTTGAGTTATTTGGGACCTATCATGGCTTTCTGAAATTACCAGGTTATCTACATAAATATACATTTATTTATTAATAACTGATATAATGAGTAAAATGTGTTACAGTTCAAACTGAATTCAAAGGATGGCTTGGAGGCGTAATAGCAAATAATACATGGCCTGCATATGTGGACAATTACACTTGGTTCAAATGCTTTGGAGTTTTCTTCCCCACTATCACAGGCATACTGGCAGGTATTAATATGAGTGGAGATTTAAAAAGTCCTTCAACTAATATACCGAATGGTTCCTTGGCAGCCATTGGCACTGGGTGAGAGCAATATATTTTAAAAATATTATAAATATTGTGTCATTAAATAGACTGATACTGATAATTAGGTTTATCAAAAAAATTCTAAGAATGTACTGAAAACCCACTTTTTTGATTTTACATTTTAACCAAAGGTACTATAGCACTTAACATTGGTTTGATAAAAATTATTAAAATAGTAATTTTTCTAAATATGATTGGATTACGTCACTAAAAGAGTGAAGAAACGCAATCGTTACGAATGCTTCTCCAACAAATAATTGCGCATTGTCGAGCAGATACTTTGCACAATTTTTACATTTGTGTCGGAAACTTAAGAGAAATGAGCCGTTTCAATGAGTGTTGTACCCAATACTAAAAATTAGCTTATTACTTAATATTACCAACCAGGAAATGTACTCTTTCTTTATTAAGAAATCTGTGTTTGTTTCAGGACATTTTTATATTTGATGTTCATTATAACATTAGCTGCAACAGTTACCAGGGAAGGTTTGCTGAATAACTTTAATATAACAGCAGATATATCAGCTGTAACTGTCCTGCTTTTAGCAGGTCTATATGTTAGTTCTATGAGTTCATGTCTAGGAGCCATGTATGGAACGCCAAGAGTTTTACAGAGTATTGCGAATGAGAAAGTCATACCTGGACTGGCATTTCTTGGTCAAGGGGTAAATATTTGACTATTATTATATTATTAACAGCTATGCTTGCATCTATACAGGATATAAAAGATGAAAGAAGGACATTCCATGCTGTCTACATATGTTTTTGTGTGGTTGTGACTACTACTACTAATGCTACCAGCAGTTGCCAAAATTAAATACAGCTGTTTTATTTTGCTTCAAATACGATTCATGGCAAAACATAAATGAACTTACGTACGATAACGTAACATAATACAAGTCTCCGAGAGTACGATACAAAAAAACTAGCGAGAAACACCTTCATTTGTTGAAATGACATCAGAATGAATGAGAAAAGTAGAAAAGCTTAAATAAAATACAAAAGTGGTCACCATTTTCACATTGTTGACAATCCAGACATGAAAATGTGATTTTCTCATAGCCTGGCACCAGGGCTACCTCAAATTAACGGGTTATCCATTACTTACGACAGACCCTGTATAGATTGCTCCAATAGACAATGTGTGATGATTATAAACAAGCAAATACTGTTACCAGGACCGAGCCGACTCTTGGCAGCGCCTGTGTGCGAAACCTATGAAACGCCTCTTTTTCTGTCATCGTATTTCGCCATGAAATTTTTTTTTCAACTTTCGTCGGAAATGTTTTCTCTCGTTTTATCGTCGTATTATTTTAGTTAATAGATTAAAAGACAAACCGTGAGTTAAATTACTGACATACATACTTTGATTCCGTTTAAATAAAATACTAATATGGATATAATTGAATTCCTGAACTCTCTTTCCACCCGACGATAATAAGTAATATAAGCAATATAGCGACAGCTGCAGTTCTTTTGATTTTAACGCCGAGCTCATAATTAATGTAAACTAAAAACCGAGAGGTAAACATCGGGTCAGTTCAATTAATGTAAACTTAAACCACAGACGTAAATATTGTTTTGGAGATTTGTACCTACTTACTTATCGATAATCAACCATGATGAATGTTATTGGGTAAAAAAAAAAATTCAATAAGTAATTGGCGTACGCATTTCATCCGGCGCCCCTATTGCCCTGGCGCCTGTGTGCGCCGCACACTTCGCACATATGGGCGGCTCGGCCCTGACTGTTACTGTAGTATGACAGCCTTAGGCTATCAGCGCAATAAGAGTTTTGAGCCGCACGGCATAAAAGCGCTGCAGCATAATGTTGCGCCACATCACCGTAGTATAGTGTTCAGTGGTATTGCCCGCACTTGACCACAAAGTTGACGCAGCTTCGATAAGTCTGTAACAAGTAATTAACTTACAACTCGTCCCCGACGCGGTGCCGTGCGGCCAAAAACTCATATTGCACGTCTAGCCTCAAAGTTCACAAACCTTTAGTCTCACAACTGCCGCACATTTTATTTTTTTATTGCTATAAACATATAGATTTTTTAACTGTCGCATGCAAAAAAAAACCACTAAATGTGTTGTTTACAGAGAGGTCCAAACAAGGTACCGCTATATTCGATGGTGGTAGTTGCTGTTGTAACCGTCACTTTTATCATTATCGGTGACATCAATCAGCTCGCACCCATTGTCACTATGCCGTTCCTCATTACTTACGCTAGCATTGATTATTCCTACTTTGCTCTCGCTCAGACTTTCGATTTGCAACATAGACGCGAAATGAGGTACGTTTTTTCGTCATAAAATTTTATTTTTTGTTTTATATTTGTGTTAGTATCATTAGAATATCATCTTATAATTTATTTACCAAATTTAATTTTATAATACATTGTAGGTATCAGGGTAGTTCGCAGCGGGATAATACGCAAGTTTATGGCGCAACAGGGAGTGACCTAGATCTTCTGTTTCCTGAAAGGATTAGACATAAAAATGTTGGCGTAAGTTGCTCTATCATTAGTTATGATGACTGTGCTGGCGTACCTACCATATTAAGATTTTGATGTAAAACAAATGCTATAATAAACTAACAAAAGTGCCTAATGTGTCTGAAATACATTACAGTTATCGTTAAATTTTTTTCATTATTTTTATGAATATTAGTGTGGAGGAACGGATGTTATTTCCCTCCACATAAACGGAGGACCCTCCATTCAGGCTAGGTGATCATGTCTGGCGGACCGCGGCCCAACGGTTGATTTTGGGAAGTCGTATAATTATATACTAATCGGGGCGAGAACTTTCATTGCGCGATGCAGGATAAAGTAGTTACTACGTAGTTCAGCTCGTCTTCGCTAGATGACGTTGAAGTATATTTTTGCTGTAAATAGAAGCCGCCACATTAGTTATACCTATTAAATATGCAAAAACATTTTTATGGAGTATGGCAACATTTGTTACCTTTTAAAAATCAATTAATCACTGCGATAATTCTTTATAGGAATTCACGCCCTCGCCTACAGATTCTGCTATAATGAATGGACGGATGTCTAATGGTGACGTTAGTTCTGTTCGACGCCCGAGTGTCAGTGTACATTCGAAAAATAAAAACTGGTACTCACCTCTATGTAACAGATGGCTCTCTTTCGTTGGAGTAAGTATCGTTATTATATTATATAAACTTAACAAGTAGAGATGAATCCATAGGAAAACCAAATTAAACGATAGAGCTCTTACCATAAACAGCGGACGGCTTTTGACCGAGATGATATGATGATAAAAACAAATACAAGTCGAAATAAGTTTGTTTAACCTGTTTTAATAGTTTATTTTTATACGGCTAAGTTAAGTCCTTATAACTCACAAATTATTGACTATGCGGGGGGCACCTAAGGACCGTATAATAGAAAAAAGGTTTACCTGTAAAAAGGTTTTTATTTGTACTTATATAAAAAAAACTTTTATTACTTTTTTATTTTTATCTTGTTTAATTTCAGTATCCATTCAGTATTTATTTGAGTTCACTAAATATTGTAAAACTATCTAGTACATTTAAAAGAGTGGCGGTGAATTTGTTTGCCCGATTTCTTCTTTCTTTTAGTTTAAAGAAATGAACTAAATATATTTGACTAAAAAATGCGATTACGTGTACCATGACATTTTGTTGCTCCGTGGGGAAACAACTGTATTGCAATTTGTTCGTTCGTTTCTGTGAAATTTTATATTTGCTGTAAAACAACCGCGGGAGATCGGGCTTAAGAAATCTGATCCCTCTATGAATATATCCTGAGACATTTTGCACGCTACCTAGACTCCAGCTACGCGTTGCTTCGACAATGAGATAATACGTTATGTGAAGTGCGTAACACTTGTAAATAGCTGTAAACAGCTGCGTATTTCTTCTTGCAAAATTTGTGGTTTGTTTTATTTTTTAAATGCTCCCTATAAACTCTAAATAATAATAACTTGAAACATATCACACACGGCCGTCTCTGATCCCAAACTAGGCAGAGCCTGTACTATGGTAGCCAGACTGCTGATACATATACTTATATATTTCTCAATACATACATACTATAGACTAGCAGCGCTCCACGCTTTCACCCGCGTAAGTCCCGATCCCGTGGAAATATCGGGATAAAAAGTAGCCCATGTATTAAACCAGGTCTCCAGCTATCTACATACCATGCGTCGCAATCGGTTCAGTAGTTTTTGCGTGAAAGGGTAACAAACATTCATACATCCATACATCCTCACCAACTTTCACGTTTATAATATTAGTAGGACTAGTAGGATAAATTACACCCAGACAAAGAAAAAATGGTCATTGCTCATTACATAATTATTTGTCCTGGGTTGGAATCGAACCCACGACCTCTGGCCCAGCAGTCAGGATCACTAACCACTAGACCAACAGGCCTAAATGGTTAGTTATTAATTTATGTTGTTTCAGGTGGCGATAAAATTGCTTCTAATGTTCCTCGTTCACTGGGGCTACGCTCTCGGGTGCCTGACCATTTTCTGGCTGGTGTGGCTGTACATTGGCGCGGCCAATCCCGCGCTCAAGCCTGGCCGGGCTTCAGAATTCCGATTCTTCCATTGGGTGAAAATATCGTTTCTGCAGATGATCGGGTAAGGGTTTCGTAAGAAATTTTCATTCTGTGTAATTTGTCTACTAGCCAAATTAATGAAATAGCAAACGTATACGTAAGAAGAGGGCAAATCAAAGACTTATTCGGTACTCTAATTAAGATTTACGTACTAATTATAAAGTTAATCTATATACATCATAAATATGATTGTCTGTTTGTAATTTAATAATAACAGCTTTTTACTAAATGCTTTTGAATGTTTACACGGTACTTAGCCCAGAAAAACAACTTTAAATTTTTTTGTTTGCCTGGTTGTTCTTGCTAATCTCCGGAATGGTTAGACCTATTTCCACAGGATTGTCACTGCCAGATAGCTAATGTTATAAGTAGTAACTTAGGCTACTTTTATTTTGGAAATAGAATTAGGGTACCGCGCAAAAACAACCATGTACACGAGCGAAGCTTGCTACTAATCTATAGTAATTGAACTATATAAATTTGTATTTCAATTCGCAGAAAACGTCCCTTAGAATATGAGCAGTTAGTTGTGACACCAGTGCACGCAGACATCTCTGTAGAACAAGAAAGACTAAACGATGACAACGAAGATTTTGCATCCCGTCGGCGGTACCACCAGTCTACGGCTCTTCAAAGTCATCTTGTCAGTGTTGATAGTTAATGTAGATGATATTCTATTTACGCCTAAACTTTGGTCCATATTTCACACCATGAAATTTTCATACAGCAACAAGCCCACTACGGTAATGTCCATATTATCTACATGGAAACTCTAGCGATATGATATTGTTACGAGCTAAGGTTCGGGATTAGAAAGTTACACCAATTTATTACAAAAATAGACAATTTATTTCAATAATTCGTAATTAACACAATTACAATGAGTTCTCACTATTTAAATAATCACGTGTAGCCACTCTTATATTTCCACTTGTTTACTCGCAGTGTAGCTCAAACTCTTTTTATACCGCAATGCGTGGGTCTTATATGCCCGGAACGTTATTTCGTGGAGAGTTCGTGATATTTCCCGAAAACTCGAAACCATTCTAGAGTTTTCTAAAATAATGTAGGACATTCTACAAATAGGCTACTAGTTCCGCTCAACGTCAAAAGATGGCGTTCATCTCAATTTAGGCAATCGTAACCTTTTATGACTTCCTCTGCTCGACAATACATGGTAGTTTCGTAACAATATTGATATATCTTAGAAGTCCTTAAATACAAACAAATCAATAATTGTTCTTCTTTTTAACAGTAATTAAAGGAATATTTTTGTCTCTCACACTAGTTAGAAAACCTTGTAAATTGGATATATTGTGTTGTTTTTGGTTAAATGGACCATGAATACCATAATAATGCTCATTAAACAAGCTTCTGCTTAGGCTAAGCGCGCCAATCTTACTAGACTCTATAAGATACCTGTATCGGTACTGCGTTTGTTATATCTTTCAAAGTCCGAGATAAAAGTGTATGGTAAGTAAACTTGGTCTATTTTTAAGTTTTCAATGCAAAGATAAATCATTTTATTTATTTTTATAGAATTCCTTGCTATTTTAAAAGCTTTTATTTAACTTCACGTGTATGTATGTCCTGAAATTTTGCAATCAATATTTCACCCACTTCCACTAAGCTATCGTGCTAAAATTTGACACACACGTTTGGTTCTCATGACAATTCACACTAAAAGCTTTTTCAATTTTTTTTTAAATTATTATTCATTAAACATTTTAGTTGCTATAATATTAAAAAGGAGTACTCTTTTCTGTATGTAATCGCATTCGCAAGGACTTAGGTCCTTGGGAATGCGATTACATTTGCGGTTACACTACTTTAATATTCTACTCCTAATCTGTTTATTACAAGGAAAAATGGTTTCAAATGTGATATTTAGTGATGACAAATGGTTCTGTTGGTTTTTGATTAGTGATGATGAACTACTACTGACGGTCGACCAGTAGTTAGTAATTTAATAATACCTATTACATATCCGAATCCTCGCAAGAATGCAACATCGTTATGTTGCATTCATGCGAGGATTCGGATATGTAATAGGTATTATTGGTAAAATGATTTTTGTCATTACAAAGACCATTTTACAAACACGAGATACAATGCAAATCAGATTACATTATTCTTTTAATAAGGATAATTGGCCCAATGTCAATATAAGATGTGTTATATTCTATATTTTCATCATAACTTAATATAATAATTACTTAAAGCCTTAAAATATTTATACTACTAATACCTGTTGTAACTACATGAATTATGAACTAAATAGTACTAATATTCAACAGCACAAGAATTAGAGTTGTCTAACATAACTAAAAACTAAAATAACAGATCAAATTAAATGAGCCCCTATGTGTAAGTGGTAATAAAGCAATAGTGAATTGTGGATGACTTGATTATTTTATATCTTAATACGTTTTTCTAAGCAGCACTTAAAGATATATACATCCTGAATACTTTCTCGGTAACTGAGCGCTCTGGATTTGGTCTCTAGTCTGGCCTGTGAGAAGTGAGAAGACAGGCCAAAGGCCTCTAGGATTAAGGAGCAAAATATTGACTCGCATTTGTTTGAAAAAATTACTAAAGATCTAATGTCTGAATGGATTAATGAAAATTATTTTGACTGGGTATCGTTATATTACCGATTTATTTTACAGCACTTCCAATAATTAAAAGTATACAAAATTTGCTTTACAAATATTTTGTAAATTTTTGACTGATTTTAACAAATGTACATATTTATATTATTTTTATATAAGTATTAAATTCTAATGTAAGAGATTATTTGTTATTATATATTATTTTATTAAAATATTTTTCTAACGTGTAATATTAATTTAACCTGAACATTAAATAATAAATTATTTTTTGTATACCTATTCTTGTTATTTTATCGCTGTGACACCAGGAGAACTAAACTTTAAAATAATACCAACATTGCAGTACTTCATTCATTCTATTTATTCTTTGTGCCAAATGTAATTATTTATTCTGTGCCCACATCGTTGGTGGGTGATTCGTTAGGAGTTGTATCTAACCACGCACATTTATTTTATCACCAAGCGGGTTCTCTTGGTAGTCTTGGTGAGCAATTTATTAAGCTGAAATAAGTACCGATATACCTAAGAATATCAGACAGGTTCACATACTGTAAACGCCACACAACAAAAATTCCCTTTTTTTAATTACAGAACTAGTAGAAAATTAAATAGGTATGTAATACAAAAAAAAACAAAACCATCCTTGAATTATTTAAGGATTGATGAAAATTAATTTAATGATGAGCATTTTATATCAAACAAGAATATAAAAAAGCTTGTAAAACATAATATATAATTAAACTTGACTGGCCTGTTGACCTAGTGGTTAGTGACCCTGACTGCTAAAGTCCCCCGCGACACAGAGTAATTCCTAATGCGGGCGTTGTCTTTTATAAAAAAAAAAACTACAATGTCAACAGTGTATAAAATAACACTAATGTTCTATAAAATTTACAATGTCAATAATATAAATAATCAAAATATCAATAAATCTCATTGACAGTGCGACTGTGGAGTAGGACCGGTATTTTGCCAAGCATTTTTATCATTTAAATAATGATCTAGTTTATAATATGCTCGTTAACATAGCGTGCGTTTTGTACAATTTTTAAATTTCTTCTCGCTTCGTTGAAGAATATTATCAGGTATTTTATTATAGAATTTAACGCAGTACCCCATAAAAGATATTTGCACTTTTGCTAACCTAAATTTTGGTTGAACTAGTTTGTGTCCATCTCTAGTAACATAATTGTCTTTCACGCCGTTTTGTAAAGAGATGAAGATTTTTTTTAACATACATGATGTTTTCATAAATAACGTAATAAGATACGCTTTCTACTTTTTGTTATTTAAAAAAAAATAAATAATTGTACATGTGAGAACTGTGTAGTCACAAGTATTATGTTAATTTTCTATGTTGCCTAGCAGCTCTATGATTTTCTTTTCCATTTTAGAACAATAATAATTTATGTTACATTGTTTTCACATTAAATTGCGCTTATAAGCAATGTAACAAATAACTTTGTAAAAAAAAATGTTGGAAAAGAGTGTCCTTGGAGTTTCTTGCCTGTTCTTCTCCATAGGATCTACGTGTTGGAACAGGCAACTAGCTTCACGACCTACTTATACTGACTGACTCCTCCTGACAATTGAAAAATACCTACAATGGGTTTACTTGAAATAAATTTTGATTTTGAAGACAGCGATTTAAAGGATTTACATCTCTCACCTCGTCGCTGATTGGTTGACTCAAAGTATACCTATGAGTAAATATCATCAGAGGTCCAAAACGTAACCTATGCACCTGTATACAGCAGCATTACTGTGTTGTAGTTAATAGTTTTAAAAAAAAATTCAACATGGCAAAAAGCTGTTATGTTTGTAAATACTTTACTGAACCTTTTTTGTTACTCTCAAATTACAAAATAACTTATTTCTACAGTTTACAAAGTACAGAAAATTAAAATAATAGTAGCAGTCATATAATATGAAAAATATATAAAAACAAAGACTTGAGTTCTAAAAGAAGCACAATGTTTATTTGATGCGGTTCCTTATCCGGTTCCTCTTCTTTATCAAACAGTTACTCAAAAAAACAGAGATATAGATAATCAGGATGAGGTGCGAGAGAGATGCCTGTAAATTGTTGTCTTATTTCTACCGACGTCGCCAGATTGTGGCTTGCTTCCTGACTCTAGCTATAATACACAAAAAATAAACAAAACTGTACACTACAGTAAACAATAATGACGTAACAGTGTAAAATGGTAATTTAGCACTGCTGCTACCTCAAATCCTACGACGGTTCTCATTCCGCACAGACTATAGTAAGACCGTCAGCCAAGACCCTTTTTTTCAGGAACGCGTTTAGAGATCAATTTGAAATTGATATCGAATATTTGTCTGCGCTCCCTTGAAGGTGTAAAAATTAAGCTTTTATGTCAACAAAATCAAAAGAGATACAACCATTTGAGACTTATATTTTAAGCAATTCTAACACTTCGCAAGTAAATAAAAACCTATAGGGTACTTTCCATTGACCTTGAATTTAGCGAGAAGCAAGGTCTCACAGGACAAGTAAACTAAGTAAAGAAAAAATCCGAAAGTCGTTATGTCACATAAAAACATTTTTTTTTGCGATTACAAACTAATATTTTGCACTTGCAAAATTGACTGTGACAAGTATTATAGATCGTGAAAACGGAACCCTAGGTGCGCAAGTAGGTACGTGTCCCACTTGTCTGATTGTTGAAGTGAAACTTCTTTAGAATCGTTGTGATTTGAAATTCGATGAAACGGAAGCATCACGATAAAGTTCCTATAATCTTTGTCTTTGCGCCTGTGTTACTATATGTCAATGTCAACGTGGTGTAATTTTTGTGCATTTGCAAATTAAATTTATTTTAGTTGTTTTTTCTCCATATTTCACTTATATGGAGAAAAAACAACTAAAATAAATTTAATAATAAATAAATTTAATTGATTCTTTACAAATTTGCATTTAAATCCAACCTTAACCTATATTGAAAATGAAGTATTGTTTGTTTTAAAAGTGGTGTACAGTTGTAACTGGACTTCAGGTTTGCTTACTGTTTATTATTAAAGCCATTCTTTATATATCTTGATCTGTTGTCTGTATCTGTACCAATTGAATAAAAAAATAAAAAATAATTTGACCAATAACTTTTATAGAAATTATCTAAAATTAAATTTGTTAACAATAGTAAATTAATTATTTGTGTTGATTTTATTTTTTATTATTTCTCATTCTCTCGTAGGCTACTTATCTGAAGTTTCACTTCTGCCGTGTGTGAATTGCACACACA
>OY982561.1:13101336-13139070 GCA_963859945.1 Euplagia quadripunctaria
TTCTGCCGTGTGTGAATTGCACACACACACACAAACACACTTCTTTCTTTTTTTTTATAAGATCCGAAAATCGATATCTCTGGAAATAAGTCGAATATTCCGTCTTAAGAAGATTCCAGATATCGGTTCACAATTATATGGTTTGGTTTATTATTAGGATGAATTTAAATGCATGCACGTATGTAGTTTGTCTGGGAACGTGTATCTATGGTATATTTGATCGAATATATCAAAATACTATAATAATAATATGTTATGGTCACTGACCTCTATTATACTTATATAATAGAGGTCAGTGGTTATGGTCATTTATTGTTTTGTCTACAAAGAGCACTTACGTAACGCCTGGTTACGGCTGTCTTAAGTTAGCGGGGAGAAGTCGCTTTTTCACAATTCTTTTTGCTTTTTCAACTGTTCCTCAACTGTTTTTAACTGTACGATCAAAATTTTTATTTGTTCGATCTTAGTTTTTTTTTAATTAAAATAAAAAATTACCCTCAAGTTGGCGGGAAGAAGTCGTTTTTTTACATTTATTTTTGCTATTTCAATTGTTCGTTAACTGTTCGACATTGTTCGATCAAAATTTTTATTTGTTCGATCTTAGTATTTTTAAATAAAAATTAAAATTTACCCTCAAGTGGCTAGGTTTAGGTTAGGTTAGAACTGTGACCATAACCGGCCAGAACCGAATTTTATTACTAAGGAAGTACTTGGTCAAACCGCCAAAAAAAACTAAGGTAGGTAATTTTTTATTTTATATTTCGCTATTTAAGAAATTGCGTTTTTTTAGCTCCTAACAGGATTATCAGAGAATAATTATAACAACTAAGTATACTTTAAGAAAACAAACTATATTTTAAGAAATATTTTTGGAAAAGTACATACTTAATTACATAGAAGTACATGTGTACATTTATTTACTCATTGAAGTGCTGCATAATCCACGAAGTATAATCTCAGGTCTTTCGACTTTTTTTACTATGGCTTCTCGGTTACGACTGTTAAAGTAGCTATAACTACAAATTACAAACTTATTAAGACCATAAAATTATTATAATATTTTATGTTTTATTTGGTGGAAACCTGGGATTTTAATAAATTTGATTAAGTATGTGTCGGTATGGTATACAAGGTATTTTAGTAAATATTTGAGATTGCCACACCAATTCATCTATTTTCCAGACGGCAACATTGCATGTCAATAAAGAACAACACCGCATCAAGACAATTTTGAAGTCTAGTTGATTGCTATGATATTTTTTTAATATTGCATTGAACTTTGGGTTAGTACAGTGTTTCTGATGTTGGATATTATTAGATAACATATAGCAATATTGACGCCCAATAATGGCAGATGATTTAAGAAACTATAAATTGCAATTGCAGCAGGTAAGTAAACCACGTTCAGCTACAGTTTCTTGTTAAATTTTGTCATGTACATAATTGTTAAAGGTCTTTATTTTGTTGTAGGTGGAAGCAGCTTTACTTACTGACGCTCAGAATGAGGAGTTGCTGAAGTTAAAGGCTGATTTGGAGGAAGTAATTGCGTTGACACAAGATCTAATAAAAACCCAAGATGGTGACTCCAAAGTGTCTAATATTCATGGTTCTAGTAATGATCATGATGTTACAGCGTCCCTGTTGGAGGCGGAGGACGACGAAGTTACGCAGAAATACTTATCTGGGTGGCAAGTTGGTGAGAGATGCATGGCAAAATGGAGAGCAGATGGGCAGTAAGTGATAATATTGATTACATCTTTTACTTTGTTTTGTTTGACCAATCAACCAACTACTTTTAAAGTAAACTTGTACTTAAGTTATTTTTAAATAGACAGTAGTATTGTATACTTACCTACTTTTCATTTCTAAATAAATTTAATGCATATACTAATCCCTATTTTTAATAACATGAACTTTCAAAATCAAAATAATCTTGGAAGAGAAAACCATGAATGTTAAAAAGACAAAAGTTTGTTCAATGATTATTTTGAAGGAAACTGATTGCTACTCAATATTACTATTTGGTAGTGGCTATTTATTAATTTTCTTAACACCCTGTCGTATTTAGCCACTAAGACTTTTTCAACAAGTGGTATTGCAACTTACCTTTTTTGGCTTGTGCAGTAATTTAAGTTGAATACAATTTAGGTAATATGGATATAATAAAAATAGACCTCTTATCATAAGCAACTTCATTTAATATATCAATTATGCTACTGATGGGAATCTAATTAAAATTATTATGTGCGTTGACTATGACACACTTGACATTGTTATGGATACTCTTAATATTACCCCACTTTTTTTTATTTCCGGGAATACACCTGGCTTGCTACGATGCATACATAACTGGGGTGCCTTACATAGAAAATCAAACAAGCACCTCATAATGAAATTTTTCTTCTCACATACCGATGATACAGAAACTCAAATTCAAAATTATTAAAGAATGCAAAACGAAAATTTGATGTACAGGAATCAAATAAGGTACTACACAATCCTAAAAAAACTTTGAGAATTTATAAAAACAATTACAAACACGGCACAAACTAAAAATTCCTCCTCCCAGTTATCAACCTTTTTGTGAACATTAGAAAGAGCTTAGTGAATAAAATTGTTAATACCTACACTAATACTCCACATACACACACCCTACATGCATTTCATATGTTTTAGCATAAGAAACAGACACTGATGGAGTTACACATATCATATAATACTCATTGAAGCCTAACACTGCTACTAGTTGGGATGGGCATCTCATGAGTTTTTGTAAGCAGGAGTGCTCATATTCTGGCACCTGGACACTGTTGCATCTTCAATATTTGCTTTCAGGTGGCTATGTTCCCCTCTTTATTCAAAAAGGCAAACATCCATTCCATTTTCAAGGTTCATAGTTCTCTGTCTAAAGTGCTTGAACGTCTCATTAATATGAGACTTACTAGTCTTCAGACACACACTTCAATCTATTGTCACCTCAACAATTTTGTTATCACAAGAACAAAACAACCAATGATGATTGATGATTTATTGATGTATTAGAACTCATAGTGGAAAACTAACTTGGAAAAAGAAAGTTTTGACCGATTTCTTTGATCTTGCGAAAGCATTTGATCCTGTTCCCGTCCCCACCCTCTTAATTAAGTTAGAGAACATAGGTGTCAGGGGACCCCAGCTAGAACTTTGTAAAGGCTAACTCACCAATCGCGCTCAATTCGTGACTATTGAACATCACAGTAGTGAGGACCTACCGATCGAATACGGCGTACTTCAGGGTTCCATTTTAGGACCCACCCTTATCCTTATTAATATGTACATGCATACCCACAAATGCACTACTCACATAGCGACTTACAAACATACATAAACTAGACATTAACTCACACACACACATAAAACCGCAACATTTACACAATTGTTTAATTTTAAAAATATGTGCTGCAATAGGTTTTGTTGGGAGGGATGATTCTGATACATTGATTTTTTTTTTATATTTGTCATCACTTTTGGGGGGTTTAATCATAAATCTTAAATATGTTTCTTTTGTTTTGTCAGAAGATTAGCAAGCGCTCTGAAAACCCTTTCTACTAGGTATGAAGACAATTAAAGCAAATTAAAATTTTTCGCACGGTATTCTATAATATGAGATAAGTAACGGGTTATATCCTTTTAAATCCAGAATAGCGAAAGTAACGTTGTTTACAATACCTACAACATACATATAGTACATGTTGATCTGCTTATTACGTTTCAATTTAAAACTTAGATATGTTTATCTGAGTTATTCTATTAATGGGAAGTCAAAATTAAAGTCACAAGTCACCTGCTTAAATAAGATCCACTGCTGTGGAACCACTTTGACACCTCATGTATCCCCAATACTTTTTCTATCACCTTGTTATACCTTGTGGTCGTCGTAAATTCCTAGGGGGTTGATATAGATATTCCAGTAAGTAATGGTGTATCCTGCATATAACGCAGAATACAAATCAGATTCATATAAGTTACATTTTGTGAGTGTGTCTATTAAAACGTTTGCAGCACATTTTAACAAGGTCCTTTTTACAGATTTTATGAAGCTCTCATTGAGGATGTTGGTGAGGATAACTTAAAAGTTAAATTTGATGGTTATTCAACATTAGAAGTAGTTAACATAGATGATGTAAAAACAATAGGCACAGGCTTGAAACGACCGCACAGTGGGGACGAAAGCAAGTGAGTATATTTATAATGTTTTGCTCTTGTTAGCAAAAATGTGGAAGTATGTTAGATTTTGTAATAGTATTCTTATAATCCTTCTTCATATTAAAATTTCGAGAAAGAATAATAAAATTTTAATTAGGGTATAAAATACTTCATGGTATTTATCTCATACTCAAGATGTTGAGAGAAATATATGCTTTAGGTTTAGGAATTGCAATCCCGCAGTCCTGCGAGATCCCGCATCAATTTTAGTCAAAAAAGTTAAAATTTACTCACCGAGCTTTCTCTGTCGCATTACTATGCGGAAGGGAAAGCTCGGTGTAAGCCCAGCCTCTCTGCAGTTCTCTAAGAAGCAGGCTGGGCTTACACCGAGCTTTCTATATATATTTCTATATGTATAGATAGATATGGAGATCAACTTTCAAATTGCGTGGAATCCACGGATCGCGCGTTTGGAGGTGCGGGATCCAGCAGGACTAAAATTGACGGGGATCCCGCAGGACTGCTGGATTGCAATCCCTATTTAGATGTGCAGAGTGACTAATCAAAACAACAGTCTTAAGGAATAAGGTCATGACAGCAGGAGATACAACATAACTTATTCTAATAATTAAAATAAGGCACTAAATTGTTAATGTATTCATAACTATATTCCACCTTAAAATTTTACAGACACGGAAAAGGTTACAACAGAGAATATCTAAAAAAGAAAAAACAGAAAAAGCAACAGAGATTCAAACAAATTGAAGAAGAAAGAGAAAGTGAAAAAAATAAATGGCTCTCATTTCATTCTAAGGCTGCCAAAAAGCCTGGTGTAAGGACAAAAAGTATATTTGCATCTCCTGACAATTTAACAGGAAGAGTTGGTATTGGAACTTGTGGAATTTCAGGAAAACCTATGACTGAATACACACCTGGTGAAAAATGGAAGAAAGGTGGATAATACATGTTCATTATACTAATAGTGTAAGTTAGACTTGTTTCACCAGAACACCACTCTGATTCGTAAATAGACTTTAGAGGAATGTGTGACTACTGTACAAGAGAGTGATGTATTAGTTCAGACAGTTATTTCAAATGTAAAAATGTATTTTTAAACTCAAAATTTATTCTCAGTGTTGTAACTTGTCTCTAATAGATCACTGAACTGGTGGAATTCATTTGCAACTCAAATTATAGCAAATGGTTTCTAGAAATATTTAAAGTGTTGTCACATACTTGTTAAACTTGTGTCCATACAGTAAACTACATAGATATCTGTATAGAGAGTATTGACCACAAATGTTTGTACTTAGGGCACCTGAAGCACTTTGCAAACTGACAACTAGTAAGATAATTAGAGACCTGTTACAATTACAGTGTGTGAAACGTATTGTGTTCAAATGTTTAAATTCATTTAATAAAATGAACAAGTAAATATGTTTTTTTTTTTGATGATACAACTGATGTTGAGAACTTTTACTATATTACATCGATTTGTATGCAAAATTTCAAACAAAATTTAGCTTCACAATAAGTGTTCACAAACTTTCATAAATTAATACTATTTTTACCTGATGCTCTGGCCACAATATTTTTATTCAAAGTATTAGGATATTAATTACTATGCTACTATGTTACTACTGCCTACTAATAATATGAACACGTAAATACATTGAAGAGCAGTCTCTGTTTCATCCTGGCCTTAATCTTAACCACCCTGATGTTTCAGATGATTATGCAAGTCTAAACCAGAGTCATGGTCAGGGATTTAGCTATATCCTTGTTTCGGAATAGTTCTGAATTCAAAAGACTTTGGCCATTTTTAACATCAAAGAACTTTTTTTTGACGTTAAAGGTTATGGAAAGAACCATGGTCTCCATCGAATGTCTCACGACTATATTTGTGGCGTGCCCTCCATTAATTAATTAGAAACGGAACTGAGTCAGTGGGAGAGCCTAGCTACAACAAAACCAGTAGCTCATAAATCGGGCTGGCTCAAACCGGCTAGTTTCCACGCTTTCACAGAACACTGGACGTTAAATGGCAGCTTATTGATGCTGCTGTGTTTCGTCTGGTAAGTGAGAGTTCCGGAAGCCCATGGGGGAGCATAGGTCTGGGTATTTGCGCTGCGTTAGAGAACCGTTTCAGCTTGCTCGTTATTGGTGCACTGAGTGGCTCGTTCTAGAGGGCAGCGGGATCCGAAGAAAGAGTGCTCTGTTAGTCACACGTGAGAGGCTGCCCCACCGACCGGATAGAAAGGACCCGATGGCGATGGGGGGTTCGGGCGTCCCCAGATTTTCTATGCGAGTCCCCCATCAGTGTATTATACTTGCGAGCTGTTTGGTTCCTTATGCGGCGCTTCTCCTCACTTCTGTCTCCCCTCCCCTATTCACTTTATAATTTAATGACAAAGTCCAAAAAGAAAAGTAAGTTTCCACAGCGGCTGCACCTGCTCTCCCTTAAAGTGCACTTCTCTAACATTCGAGGAATGTATTCAAATCTCAACGATGTCCACCACCACCTCGAGACTCAGAAACCGCACCTACTCTTCTTAACGGAGACGCAGATTTGTAATCCGCCTGACCTGGCATACCTCCATTACCCAGGATATATTCTGGAGACTGTAGGCACACAGTACTGCTAACTAAGCAGTTTGTAATATGTATGCACCTGTTGGCAAGGCATTCTAGTTGCCCCTTGAACGCGGTGCCACGCGCAAGTGTTCTAGCCTCAACCATCCCGACTTTGTAACCGAGTAACCAAATTGTAATCTTTGGGTAAATATAACAAGTGAACTTTCCAACGAGTATTATTGAACAGTTCTCTAACACGCCTAATAACTGATAAAATGTATACATCCCCTTAGAAATAACAAATTTTACCCAATATCAATATCAGGGACGAGAACTGCTGTCGGAATCTCCGTGACTTGGAGGTTTCGGGAGTTTTTTTGTTTTGTGGGTTCATGTGGATACTGGCCTCGATCAAGTAGTCTACGCCAGTATATGTAGTTCGCATAGTGCAGACCAAGAGACAATAAGGCTTATGAACTACCTCAGCGATGCTGCTGTCACCGTCCAAAAAGTTTTCCATCTGCGCAGTTGGTGTTCCTGAGGGACCATAATGCCCACCATGGGGAGTGGCTGTACCCGTACCATGATACCGAACACGCTGCGAGAGAAGTCTTAAGTTCTAAATAACTTGTGGCCTCTCCCAACTTGTTCACAAGCCCACACGCATCCCTGACGTTGCCACCACCACACCGCGTAGACCACACTGCGTATTGCTTTAAAAAGGCACCAGGCATTTATGGTGATTCAAATCAGCAGATTGGGATAAAATGCGTCACTTCCTCGCTTCCTATCCTTGTGGCAGGTTTGCTTTTCTTCTAAGATCCATCGTGCTGCGCTGATGCTATCTCAGATGTGTCGTGTCAAGCAATGGAGTACTTTATTCCATTTGCTGACATATCCCTCGAAAACAAAGCTCGCTCATGGTTCAATCCTGACTGCCTCTTAGCTGAAAAGCGTAAGCGGGAAGCATATTTGCCTTGGGCACTTCTTCTAGCCAATATTGGCCGTATTGAGGACAAGTTAGCTTTCTATCCTTCAGGGAGTAAAGGTCTCTTGCCAAGTCCGTTGAGTTGAACTGCTGTCGCCTATTACTCCCACCTCTGCACAAACCCGATGGTTCTCTGGCCCACATCACTAAGGAGAAAGCAGTGCTATTTGCTAATCGTCGTACGTACATTTATACGACGGTGACGCCCCTAGATTAGCTCAGTATTCGCATCTTTTCATTGGATTTTTCTTACAGAATCCACAAAAAAAATGACTATATTAGCCGCGTATTAATTTGTTTACTGTGTTACGTGTTGTTTACGTGTTTATCAATTTTTGGATAACAGCTTTCGTTCAAGTCAAGAATTAAACAGTTAAGGCCTATTTTTACTTAGTTCCTCCTATTATATTATGTAACTGAAACTTTGTAGACTTATTCAAGAAAGATGTCACAGAAAATTAAAAATAATCTTTGTTTTGAAGCATCAACTGCAACATTACTGCATTAAAAAAAAAAGGGAATAACCATTTGGAATAGTAGTCAAATCCCATAAATACCGTAAATCATATAAGGGTGGTCCCCTCTGAAACAAATATTTCTATTGCTACGGCGGTTGTCAGGCTTGGTATCTGAGGCAATCAACCCATGACATGTCAAAATAAAATATTCCGCTGTTCTGGCATTGCGGTCCTATGACCCTCACACCCTGCTACGTACCTAATGTCTAATTTGGTAAATAATGGCAATAGCGTGGCACGATTACCGGCTGAAAAAGTAAATAAAGAAAGAAAGTGTAAGTAAATAAACAACTAGTAAATAATTTTATTATCAGAAGTCCACCACAGATTTAATGTAGAGTACTTGTACTACTAACGAGAATCCTCACGCTAGTATAAAACAGGCATAACAGTTATGTTAACTTGTACTCAGAATGCACGGGAACTTTATGAAAATAGGAAGGCGCCGCCTTCTTCAAGAAGTGACCACATCCAGAGTAGACATGGTTAACCTCTATGAAATAAAAAGGTACAGGTATTATTTACGAGTACCTGTACCTATATATATATTATTTTATAAGGGACTCTATCCCGCGCGAAGCATTAAATATACACAAGTTAAATAACAAAAACGTAAAAAAAATGGACGTCTATTCGTCCATCTTGAAAAAACTAAATCAAAAAACGTCTAGGTACTTTCTTAGCAGACCTATAGACAAACGAAGTAGAGTAGGTAGGAAAAATGATTTTTTTTAATGTTGTTGAAGTTATTTAGTTAAAAGTTTAGTTATATGAGTTGAACGAACCAAGTAGTTAATTCGACCGTCGACGTCCAATAAACGAATCTATCAATGAACTAGTCGAATCTGTAGATGGTTACAGTATAAGTCCAGCACGTCGATACGATCTCGTCGACTTGCAACGCCACGTTAATACCTAAACTTATCGTTGATTTCGTTCATTCGTTGAAGCTAATTAGAACTGTAAGTATAAAAGATAGAGTTTAGATTAAATAGTATAATGAAGAAAAGGATTTCGTCATGGTACTCATGGTAGTTTTGAGTGTGTGAAACAGTAAAGAACTGAACTGGTTGAACGATGCGAGACAAATAGGTTCGTATTTCGCACAAGGTTATGTTTTTCATTTTACCTATTTGGTTTATTGATGTTCTAGTGTTAAATATTTTTTACAATAAGAACCAAGTTCTTTTTTAATGTTGAAACATGGAACGTGTGCATAAGTTAACACGTAGACTAGTCGAGAAATTTAACTAGTCGACGAATTTAATTAGTTGATCATTATTACAGGATCGTAATTTTGATGAGAATTTAAATAACACCCTCTAATGCAACCCTTACAATTTTAGTTTTTCGTTATTAGGCATTTGAATATCACAAAAAGCACCAAAACACAATTAACTATTAAAACTGAAAAAAACTTCTTACAACGCTTTCGATGACAAACGAAATACCCCGAATTATGCAACCTTAGAATAGCGACCTGTCAAAAACGGTTTTAAGGTGAAGTTTATCGACATTTACGAATAAATGGCGATAAAATGTCGTCATCATAAACTGAACTACTTTTACAAACGTAAATTATTGATATGCGTGATAAAGAGGCAAATATATTTCTTGTTATTGTATTTTTATTCACATGCTATTTGTAAAACTAGAAATTATGTAAATTGGGACCTATACTATTTTCTTCTTTTATCAACGGGCAGACCATATCTACGTAGCATTTTCTGGATCTGCATATAGAGGCCACAGTTTTCCATTAATTTATTATACATTTCGTGCATGTTCTTTACTGGGCTCCCCAAAGGCCAAAGCAGTGTCCACGCGACGCCCGGTCCTTAGGGAGTTGCGTGTAGGTACCTACTGTTTTTATTGTGACATTACCTACTTGCCTAAAAATAAAAAGTGGATTGTAACTCTCTTAAACATTCACTTCGTTTAATTTATGATAAACTTATTTGAACCAATTTCAGTTATGAATATTCGTCTTTTATGAAGGTATGTATTTAAATTTCGTTTTCTGCGAAGTTATACACTTATGTAAGTAAGTAGGTTACCTAATGTTATACTATTACAGGAGACGGCGGACTATTAGGTTTTTTAATCCAATGGTTTGCGTGTTGTATATCTTAATCAGTTGGATACCATTAAATTTAACAAAAAATAACCCTTTAATCGCTATGTCAAAACAGCAAGCCTCGGCCGCCAAGCTACAGATTCATCTCTTAACAAGATTTTACAGAGATACGTATAGGTACACCATTAAAAAATAACTATGCGTGAAAGAATGATTTCGTCGAAAGATGAATGTGTTAAAATGGTTCGTTCAAATCGTTCGTTCGATCGTTTTGAATAATACCTAAGTACATTTAATGAATTGGATAAATTAAAGAGTTATATTCAGTTTATCGGTTATCGGCTATAGAGTCACTTCTAATATCTCTTCTTTCGGACAGTAGGTACAACTTTCTTGTGTGTAACAGATACATACACAAGCTTCTTTCTACTTCACGACGAAAAACTACTTTGGTATATTTAAATGAACCACCTACGTATATAGAAAAGAAAAAAATGTAATTTAGAGGGCAAATTTTGAAATGGATATCGCTCCAGAAGCGCTTTGCAAGAAAAGTTTTTTAATCTCATGAAACTGATTAGTTATCTAAATTTTATATGTACCTACGTAGAAATGGCGAAGGCTCTAAGTACTTATAGGTAATTAATCATTTTATTATTTGGCACCGACTCAAAATTAATTTATATAGAATTTGATAGTTTATGTAAATAAGCTATTCAAGACTTAAAAGGTTTATTTATTTTTTGCTTTTTATTTTGGTCGGTTAAATTTTTTGTTAAAAAGTTTTTTTATTTTATGTTTTTTGTGGATCTCGTCATCTTTTTATACTCTGACAACTAGGTACTAATTTTTTTAACCGACTAAAAAAAGGAGGGGAGGTTTTCAATTCGACTGTTTTTTTTTTTATTTTTGTTTTTTTATTTGAAAGCTGGTGCTTCCCGTGTGGTCCCATTTCAATTTGGTCCAGTTCTGACAATGGCATCCAAGAGAAAACCATATATAAGTCTTTTATGGAATAGTTTTTTTGTTGGAGTCCGTTTTTTCTTTAAAAATTATGTACTTAATACTAAATACTTTAAAACGCTACCAAATGTCTTTTCTTCAAAGCTTACACTAAAACAATAGTGTTTATATCTTACTTCTATTGTTAAGGAAAGGTATAGTTTCTATCATCAGCTCAGCTTCATGATGTGATGATTCCTAAACGCAAAACTTCCTTGACTTGGGACCATCCTTGAGGGTCAAACAAAAAAAGAATCACCAAAATCGGTTCATAAATAACGGAGTGAGGGCTGAACATACCTACATAAAAAAAGAGGCAGTCATGGGACTGCCGACAGAAGTGCAAACTTAAACGATACGACGAAGTTAAAACGTCACATTAACACGTTGGTGACATTAATTAATAAGGAGCTGACAGAACTCATGGGTTAGCGCCTTCTAGTGGATGTATATATGTATTATTATTATTACGGTCACGAGTTCAGCAAAAGTGCACAAACGTGGCTAAAGAAGTTTACACTTCAAAAAAGAGTGTGTGTCGGCTCTGACGCACGACCCACTCACCCACTCATCCACTCTCCCCACTATCCCCGCTCTCCTCATTTTCCCCACTCTCCCCACTCTCGCCACTCTCCCCACTCGCCCCAATCGCCCCTCTCGCCCCACTAGCCCCAATCTCCCCACTCTCAACACTCTCCCCACTCTCAACACTCCCCACTCTCCCCACTCGCCCCAATCTCCCCACTCTCCCCACTCGCCCCACTCGCCCTAATCTCCCCACTCTCCCCACTCGCCGCTCTCGCCCCACTCGCTCCACTCTCCCCACTCGCCCCACTCTCAACACTCCCCATTCTCCCCACTCGCCCCTCTCGCCCCACTCGCCTCTCTCTCCCCACTCTCCCCACTCGCCCCACTCTCCCCACTCGCTCCACTCTTCCCACTTTCCCCACTCGCCCAACTCTCCCCACTCGCCCCATTCTCAACACTCTCCCCACTCGCCCCACTCGCTCTACTCTCCCCACTTGCCCCATTCTCTCCACTCTCCCCACTCGCCCCACTCACCCCACTCTCAACACTCTCCCCACTCTCCATGTCTCTGACGCTGTACATGTAAATATAAGAAACTCACCTCCGTCTTAAGAATTTTCGTCATAAAAATATATTTTTTTAAATATATTATACTCAGACACATTTTCCATACATTTGCGATCAAGGTCCACGTGACCCTGAACTCTGACGCGAGTTTAACATTTTTTACCCATCTGAAAAAGTGCCCAACGCCGCTAAAGAAGTTTTCACTTCAAAAATCTATACTTCTAATAGAACTGTAACAGGTCCAATTCTGTACATTGATGATATTTTGAAAAAAAATTCTAGGGGGCATTATTAGCGATACTGAAGCCAAAACTATATTTGTTTTAATTTTGTCTGTCTGTGCTGTCTTTCTGTCTGCCTGTATCATGGCCGCGCACCACGCTGAAACTACTGAGCGGATTCAAATGAAACTTGGCATGATTTGAGTTCATAATGCGAGGTCCTATAGCAGTGGTTCTTAACCGGTGGTCCGCGGGCCAGTGGTGGTCCCTGGAAGCATCCAAAGTGGTCCGCGGAGCCATCGAAAAAACCCTTTTTTTCAATGGACTTTTATAGGCCTCAGTGCGTTTTATTGACAACTGTTTTCGATAATAACACTTTAAATCTGGCAAATTTGGAACGTTATTTGAAGACCGTACATCCGAATTATTGTAACCGTTTGCGAAAATTCTTCGAAGGCAAAACAGAAAATCTTAAAAAAAAATTTAGACCCAGTGGAACAAGTTATTAACATCTGAAAAAACATTAACTGCATCGTTTGAACTTTCACAATTGTTTGCTGAAACGAAAAAAGCACATACAATCGGCGAATCTCTGATGAAATCTTGGATGCTCAAAGTTGCAGAAGTGCTGTAAGGCCAGGAAGCTTAAAAGAAAATTCGTAAAATACCACTTTCTAACAACACAGTGAAGACGCGTATTTAAAAAATTTCAACTGATATTGAAGAACAAGCTATTGACAAGCTAAAAATTAGTACTTATTTTGCAATATAAAGTGATGAATCTACCGACGTTTCGCAACGTTGTCTTCATTAGATTTTTTTATGACAATAAAACCTTTAAAAAGGAGTTACTATTTTCTCAAAAACTTGAAACGACGTCGCAAGGTGCAGATGTTATGTAATAAGTCAATATATGGAGAAACATGAACTTATGTGGGAAAGACTTGTGGGGTTTTGTACGGATGGTGTCCCTGCTATGCTTGGTTCCCGCTCTGGTCTTGCAGCGTTGATGAAAACATAAACACACAAACAAACAAAAATCCATCTGCAATTACGACACACAATTGCCTGCCAAAATGCTTCCAGAATGCTTGCTTTGACGATGACAACAGCCATAAAAGTAGTTAACTAAAGCAATTGTGTTCTGATATAAACTCTGAACACAGAACTCTGCTTCGGAAATGCGTTGGCTATCCACAGGAAACATGCTGTCGAGGTTGTACGAACTAAGAGCGAAAGTAAAAATATTCTTAAGTAATAAAGAAAACAAAGAGTTGCTTGATCAGTTCTGTGAATCCGAATTTCAAGTACAGTTTGCTTATATGGTCGATTTTTTCGCGCATCTAAATAAATTGAACTTTCAACTGCAAGGGTCAGGAAATTTGAAGTTGCAAGGCATGAGCAATATATTTGTGTATAAAGATAAAATCAGGGCGTTTATCGTTAAAATCGAGCTATAGATCAACAAGGTCGAAAGAAAAATCTTTTGCGTTTAATACGCTCAATCTAGCTATTGACGGTCAGGATTCTGAGATTAAAGAAGAAATACAGAAGAATATTATACTCTATTTGAAAAACTTAAAAGTGAATTCAATCGCTATTTTTCTGACTGAGAGGACAAAAGTATTCAGAAACTGATCCGCAATCCTTTCATTGTTAACGTTACCGAGGTGCCTGATGAAATTCAAGAAGAAGTGATTGAAATACAACACGACAGTAACGTAAAAAATACATTCGAATCAGAAATTAATTTTGAAGATTTTTGAAGCCAAAAGGAAATTTCTTTATCAAAACTTCGAGACATTGCTATACTTTACCTAACTTTATTTTCATCGACATACTCGTATCTATGCGAGCAGGGTTTCTCGGCGCTTTTGATTATTAAAAACAAGCAGCTACCGACATGCGTTTGGCTTTGAGTAGCACTGAACCAAGAATTCAGAAGTTGGTAAAGAGTATATACAATCACAAAAATCTCATTAAAATCTGAAAGTAACTATAATGTGAATTTATAGTAAAAAATTAAAATACTAAAAGGCTTTGAATATTTTTATACGTGTTTTAGTTATAGATACTTAGATAGACCAACGCTTTATTTATTTACATTTTGGTACTGTATATTACCTGGGTAATAAACCAACTGGGTGGTCCATGGCTACACAAAAATTTGGTCAAATGGTCCCTCATGACTAAAAGGTTAAGAACCACTGTCCTATAGGATACTTTTTATCCAGAAATTCAGGACGGTTTCCTTGAGAGGAAGGATAAAAGTCAAAATGTGTACTTAGTTGTAATTCATTAATTATTATATTATCGACTACGTTGCAATTTATTGATTGCAATCATTCTTCTTTTGTTGGAAAGCAGGAACTTTGAAGATTGCTTCGTAATCTTCTTTGTTCTATATCTGTGTTTGGTTGCTTCACGTAAAAGTACAACATAATCGCGGAAATGAATTATGCACAAGTATTGTATGTAATTCACCACCAAACGCCAGCAATAAATTAACAAATATGTTTCAGGAGGTTGTAAGTAATATACCTACATTTATAAATATATTACGGTTATAAAACAAGAAGATCTCACACGACACATTATCTCCAACAAAATTACATCTAAGCTAATGTATTGATTGGTATACCGATGACGTGTTGGTGACGGCCCTAGGGGCCCATAGTTTCTAGGAAGCGGCACTGACTTACTAACTACAGCGAGTCTCCCAATTAGTCGGACGAAGTCGAGGCGTTAGGTCGATACAGTAGGGGTACTGCACAAAGGCAAAGACAACATGATTTATCAAAATCCCGCTAATTATTATAAATGTGAAAGTTTGGATGGATGGATGAAACTTGGTATGTAGATAGCTGGAGACCTGGATTAACATATAGGCTACTTTTTATCCCGATATTCCCACGGGATCGGAACTTACGCGGGTGAAACCGCGGGGCGCTGTTAGTAATAAAATATAATAAAAAACTAAATTCAATAAGAAACATAAATCAATCAGATGGTTGAGGCTGGTGGAGTTTTAATAATTTGTTAATGTCGGGTTTCAATATAGTTAACATTAGTCGCAAATCACCGCGCCCAGTGATCTGCAGTCTATTCCTTTTCTAAGCAGTAAACTAGCTACTGCACTAAACCTACGCTCACCCAAATATAATGAAGGAAACGCAATTAAAAATTTCTATACTATTTCCCACAATCCAGGGTGGAGAGCTGATATTGATATTTGGAACCAGAAACAGTGTAGCCGCCTGATAATCAAGAGGGTCTGCAGGAAGTCTCGGATGCTTTCTTATTAGGGTATACCCGAGTAACTTGTAATAGATCCACTTGTGATGGAACACCGTGTGGTTTTAGTCGGTTCGATTCCGACATATCACTTCACCGTTAGCTCCGGTGAAGTAATGACCCGTGGGTCCACATGGTAAAAAAGGCACGATTTTTTGGTCGCGAATCTTCCTTGTATAGCATCTCCTCTGAGCAACAACACAACAACTCCCCATTTTATTACACTTATCAATTAAGAAAAGATTAAAAAAATCTTCAAGTATAGGTACACAAAATTAACCAACAATAACGAAATCAAAAGTAGGTACCAAACGAAAACGCTTACAAGTTTTTTAGTTCGGTGCCAGGGATTGGACTTTCCGGTAACAGCCAGTTTGAGTTCCAGCTATGCGACCCTGACCTGCTCGAGCTATTGCTTACAGTCCCCAATTTATCCGGAGAAGCAATATCCCTTTTCTTCCATTTCTCATTCCCAAAATGCCCGGTAGATGGCAATAGGCTTGCCCCCTATTACGTGAATCGGACTTATTTATACTCGGCAAAATACATATTAAAAACGGAAAATCCGGTGCAAAATGGAGTGCAGAACAACCTAATTCTTAATGCACATGTAGGATACAGTTTAGTTAAATTCGTTTAGAGAAATTTCTTCGTGACTTCATTTTATATGGTTCCCACTGTAGCCGTCGCCTGTAGAGCTACAGTGGGAACGGCTACTTTTTATAATGTGACCTGATTATCGTACCTAATGACAAGGTGAGCTTTTATAAGTAATTATATTTTTATTCTACTATAAACTGCTCTCACGTCTATAATGTTGTATGGTATACTCAATATAAAGTTTGATTGTAGCGGAATGACTAAACACTTGTGTTATGTGGTACCTAGAACTATATTGCAGTACGAGGTGCGCGTGCCTCGACTGTTCTACACTGCTAAGTGCAGAACGAATGCCGGTGTACAAGCTTCTCTTCGCCATATCATAAAAACGTAAAACACATACCTCGCCGATATTGATATATGTATTTACACAATTACACTCAAAATTCAAAATTGCAGCAATTGAAATCTTAAAATCTTCTTCCAAAGTAAAATGTGCGCGATTTATAGAGCGATTTGATGTTCAGTGATGTGTTTTATTTTTTATCTACTAATTCTATGGTACAGTGTTAATTTTTTACACTTCCTAGTGCCATTTAGGAATTGCATACAATACCTAGGTAATATATAAATTTCCTAGAAAATGTATGTATTAAAGAATTGTTGACATATTATGTTACAAGTTTCCTAAATTGGCTTGGAGTTGTAGACGTACATTATCTAGGAACCCACAAGCACTAGCTCGTATGTATAACGCCTAGTCGTTACGCTTTTTAAACTTTCGAAAGTAATAATTCTGGTTAATTTTAAATGAGATAATTATCACATGTCATGAAAATGGCGGCTATCTAATTCTTTTAATGTGTAGAAAATGAGATGGCAAGAGTACATATTTATCTTTCTAGTTAGTGGAAACAAATATAACAGAGATCGAAGACACGCCTCGTAACAATGATGGATTAACTTCTCAACAGTCTGTAAACTGCGTGTGCTATAAAATAAATCTTAGCAGTTCGATAATAAGTGTGTACGTGGGTGAAATTCCCAGATTCAAAGCAGTTAAAAATAGATTCGTTTTCTTGAGCTAGAATTTCAAAAAAGGCATAGCGTGCTGTTTTCTAAAATACCTATATTATATACCTCAGTCTTTTTGTGTGATTTGTCGCGTAACTACACATTCACACATTGTTTTACTATTCTCACAAAAAAGGGGTTGTAACAAGAAGACGACTGAGGTATATAAAGGTATTTTAGAAAACAGCACGCTATGCCTTTTATGAAATTCTAGCTCAAGAAAACGACGCTGTGTCACAACAAGTATTTGTCCATGACAATCGACGAAATTATTTTTATAAGTTTTTTCGTCCGGGTTCGGGCTAATCTTCGAAATGGCTGGGCCGATTTTGCTGGAACTTTCACTAGCTGATTCAGGATTTTTCAAAGCATATTGCAGGCCACTTTTGAATTCGTCCTACGTAAAAAGAGAAAAACTAAAAATTTCTTCAAGTTTACACGTTACTTCGACAGGTGTTAGCATCAAATGAGATCGATCTGCTCTGATCGATCGAAATGCATGATCATAATAAATCTGGCACACGAAGGGTTCTGTAGCATCAAACAAAAGCTTATCATTTTTTTAAATGTAGGAATGCAGTTTGATAAAGCGTTTTTAGTATCTGTTATCTGTAGTCTTAGTAATACATCATTTACGTAAACTTCAAGTGTAAATTACAAAGGACACAGCAACAAAAAAAAATACGAAAAATGTTATTCTCTTGAAGATTATAACATACAACGTTTAAAATAACTTTTGTAGATCAATCAATATTGTTGTGATTTTTTTCGGAAATTTAAATTTATTAGTTAGGAATTAGAAGATGGGACACACTTTTGACGACATTAGAAGCTCATACCGTCAGGAAATATTTACTTCAATAAAAAATATATAAAAAAGCGTTAAAAAAATCACATTCTTCTTTAAATAAGTCATCGGAACAAATTGAAATCTCTTGCTCATACTTTAGAAAGGTTTACACTTCACTTCGATAGAGGGCGATGGCGTTCATTATTTAAAGGATTTGGTTCCGCGCTATGTTATTCTTTGGCTATGGTTAGAATATAAAAACTGTTATTCTGGTAATGCTGTTTTTAGTTACTGTTCAGATCATAGATATATTAGAATTACTTCGAAGTTATTTTCTGTTACTTGAGTAGGTTCTTTTTTTATTTTTCTGTTTGTTCCTTAATAATATTTTCTAAAATATATTTTCCTAAAAAAGTAGTATCTAAGTAGGTATGTACTCATTTTTCATTTAAACTGTAGTTATAATGGTCTTCTGTTTTTACGTAGATTTAAGTTTATTAGGCTTATTAAGTTAAGACTCAAGAGACTGATGTTGTAAGGCAGCCGTGTTCAGCACACGATCATATATATGCAGCATTTGACGACTCTTGATCGCAGCGTATCGAAGCTGCTTAGGGGTTACGACTGTTACGAGGCATTACGTTAGAGGACGATCGACTTTGGCAAAACTTTATAACGGCACTGGACTACAAGTATTTTCTTTATAAAAAAATATTATTGAGGCTATAATTACAACTGGTAGTGGCAGAGGCGAAACGGTATTTATGCCTATAATACCCATATTTTCTACGAATTACCCGTTTCAATCTAATAGACTGCAATTCCCCATTAATTTCTTTATATATATATAAAACAAAAACCAAAACATTAAAGATAGGTAGGTACCTAACTGGTAGGTAAGTAAGGGCTTCTTTACTCGTGGAATAGCTATGCATATGCCTCTAACATTATTGTCCTAGCAAATGGGAAACATACACCCAATATAATTTACAAAGGACCATTATAATAAATATTGCATATTCCTAAAAAGGCGCAATTCTGTATTTTTGTAAAAAGTTTCGGGTAATTCCTTTTCCACGCGAACGAAGTCGTTCGCATCAGCTGGTATTAAATAATCCACTACAGATTGGTAATAGGTACATAGTAACTTTTGCTGTTAGGTAACTAATACGCTACACGCGCTCAGGCGTTAATGTAAGCAATTCACTCATTTGCGCCTCATTGTTTACAAATACCAACCGTAAATTAATACCACTCGCAAACGGTAACTACGCCACTATGTTTTAAAGTTATTAGTTAACTATTTTAAATTATTACTATTACCGGTTTTGATACTGTATAAGCCACAAATAACTGCCCTTATGTTATGGTTTGTAGGTGTGTTTTATTATTAATGTTTATCGTACGTAACTGATATGAAAATAATGCTACGAATAGTGAATACCTATACATGTGAAAACATTCACAAGTAATACATTTAAACGATCTAAAAGCTAATATGTGCATTAATAAAACACCACTACCGATCATTGTAATTCGATCGATCGGGTTTTTTTTTTTACTGGTATAGGGGGCAAACGAGCAGACGAGTCACCTGATGGTAAATGACTACCGCCGCCCATGGGCACCTGTAATTCAAGAGTCACAAGTGCGTTGCCGCCCTTTAAGGTGGGAATAGGGGAAGAGCGGGAAGACAGGAGAGGGGATTAGAGGGGAGGAGAGGGGGGAGAGGGGAAGGACGGGAATAGAGGAGAGGGCAGGGTTAGGGCCTCCGGTAACCTCACTCACGCGGCGAAAAGCAATGCAAGCATTGTTTCATGGCCGGTTTTCTGTGAGGCAGTGGTATCGAGCGGAGTCGAGTCGGCCCATACGTGCCGAAGCATGGCTCTCCCACGTAACAGTAAATAAAATAGTATTGTACCTTATACATAGAACTTTGAATTTAAATAAAATGGAAATAGAAAAAGAAAATTGGTGCTACCTCAACAGGGAAAACCGTAAACCATCCCTAATAAAATAGTGTTAATGTTTCTGTCGGGGAACATGGTATAGTATTTACAGGCTGTTTTCCGCAACTTGTCGTCTACTGTGCGCCTATTTTGCTTGAAGGGGTGGATCCCTACTATTGTCATCCCAACTCCTCAAGATAATTTATCAAACCTCTAATGTCACCAATGACCTCAGGGAAAGTCCTCGGTGACCCCAGGTGTTTGACAAGGTATGTGGCCACGCACCCGAGAGGGTTATGTGCCTTCTCCCTCCATGCAGACTCTGCAAAGGAGGCTGTCGGTTACACCAAAAACCCATGTTTGTTAAAAGGATAAGGTTTGGTCTTGGAAGTTTTAGCAGTTTGCGGGAGAGTCTCTGGTCTATGCGAGGGAGAGCCTCCGTTACTTCTCTGCATCCACTCATCGTATTGTACAGTATTTGTCGTGTAATAACTTAGTGGGACGACGTAGGACTGATGTGGGCCATCCAGAAAATATGGTTTGGGATCTATTGGGAACATCTCCGATAGTCTTCTGCCTAGTACATCGCCGGCATCATTATCTCGTGACCTACTGTGACCTTTGATCTATTGTAGAGTTACGTGGATGTTGTTGTTACATACTACCGTCAGGAATTGGCACTGTATTTATCTTCCCCTCTAAGTGGATGCTTTAATACAGCTTGCCGTCTAGTATTATTCTTAAATACATACTTAACATCGCTAGCTAGTTGGAGTGCAGTAGTTTGTAGTTGCCCAAAACTTTTTGGTTTGTAAACATTACCTAGTTTCATAGTTAGATTCACTGTTAGGTCGTTATCTCTACACCATTGACACGATTCTCAATACTGCATTTATAACTTCACATGCTGTATTCGCAAAATCTCCACTTATAAAAATGGCAAGATTGTCTGCGTAATCTACTGTATAGTAGCGATTGTTATTGAGGGTGGTAATTAGGTTATTTATCACCAAATTTCACAGAAGTGGCGAGATTACAAGTCCTTGGGGGTAACCCTTTACAACTAATGCCTTCTATGTCTCCCATTCAACATAGTAGTAGTTAATAACATAACTCTGATACTAAGCATGTCACCTATCCAAGTTTTCAGAGTTGTACATACACCGTGTCGTTCTAGAGCAGCTTTAATTTTGGTGATTTTGTTTAGCCGAAGACACCTTCAATGTCCGCAAAAGTCTCCAACCATATAGCTTTATCTATAAGTGGATATTCTATCACGCTTACCACAGCTTGCGCAGATTCATTACATATACCTTGATAGTACGAATGTCGATTAGAATGCAAGGGTATATTTTGCAAGGTATTTCACCTTCAGCTCTCTTTCGCACAGTCTTTCCAAAGATTTTCTTAAGCCTTTCTAATTCAGTTTCTCCACCATGGTTGGGCTTTTGGCCTATCTGTATGGTGTTGGTTATGGTAACAGATAATCACACTATCGTTAATCTGCATTACCTGTTTTCAATATTTTGTGCACCTACTGTCTTCTCTGGTATTGCCGCGCCTCTTTTAGGCGCGACTTCATCATCGTCCTATAGAATCCTCTATATCGTCCTATAGGGTCCGTCTTGCGGGGTTCCTTCGAGGAGAGGGTTTTGTTGTATTTACCTCTAGGTTTAAAAGTATCCATCTGTGATCAGAGCAGGAAGCTTAATTTGAAACATGCCAGTAAACGTAACCAGAGTAATGTCGATAGAAGTTCTACTCCACCTAGTAACAAATATAGGTTCTGACCCTACATTTAAAATGCAAAGGTTTGTAGTTAAATGTATTCAATGCTTACGTTTTGCGTTTCCTGACTGCACGCAACAGACTTGTGTCCCTCCGTCCCCAATCTTCACCCTTGGAATCTGGTGACGTATTCCTCGGATTGTAGCGTCCATCGGTTCGGAGTGTATAGCTTTAGCTTCTCTGTGTCCGTTACCTTCATCGAGAGTCTCTCTTGGTTTGAAACCTTTGAAGTTTCACAAAATTTACTCCCTGGTACCTGGAACTTCTTACTTAGAGCCGAGCATGGAAGCCAGCCGGCGCTCGTGTTCCATTACCACTGCGACCTTCTCCTTAGGTATACTGATAACATCGAAGGTGTCGTTCTTGTGGAGATGTGTGTGTGTGTGTACAACCCCCCAACCGGTGTGACTAAAACTCCAATCCCTGGACTGTTATGCAGCAATTTCCTATAAAATTCGAATTTCAGCGGTTGCTGAACTCTCGCTAGAAGATGTGGTGGCATCCCTACTCAGTTCTTTTCCTTGAGGGTTCTTCTATCTTTTATTATCCATGTAAATTGGTTAAGTATTAATTCTCTCTACTTCCCACACTCTACTGAGCCCGCTCCTGGAGATGTTCAACTTAAACACCAGGGACACGTCGAGAGTATAGGTCCAAATGGTTGACCTTCCTGTGCGACATCGGAATTTTGAGCTGAATAGCTGATGAATCAATCCTACCCACCAGTTCCTCCTTCTCCTTTCTTATCCGAACCGAGACCGCCGGCCGTCCCCTTGCAAAGACTACCTGAACCTCGACTGGGCCCTCGCCGAAGCGAGACACGTGACCATATCACACGATGTGGCTTGGACATGGACGTTTTAGTGTGAAATCAAAAAGGCCATCGCCCAAAGAGGTTGTGTTTCGTAACAGGAATAACTAACCCAAACTCCTGCTCCGCTAAACCCCTCAGGACTGTGCCATCCCTACGTACGGCGCACAACTGCGCAGGAAAATCGCAGGTACATTGGCATCCACAGGCAAAGTTGGTAGTATATTGAAAGGGAAAGGTAGGTAAGAAGGGAAGGCAATGAAACAAAAGGGATATAGTTTATACGGAGTGACTGGAAAGCACCTGGGTCACACTGAAAGTTGGTATAATATTATTTACGTGTTTACGGGAATTAACGCGATCACGAAAAAGTACACATTACATACCTCTGAATTGCCTGACGTTTCGCCAGTGCAACCTTTTTATTTTCTAAAATCTTTCAGTGTGACCCCTGTATAAGCAACAAATCGAGTCACATACCTGTAACTCAAAATAGCGGTTGCTGGGAATATTAATGGGCATTAATAACAACCTTTTTTAATGCCCACTAATATTCCCGCACTCTAATATTTGCCGTATGCTCCTATATGACGGTAACAAAAATGACTGACTAAGTACTACTCTACATCCCAACAAATTAATTAAATAACTTACATAATTACCGAGATAATATATCATTCACACGAAACTGAAGCAGCAGTAGAACGATCGACGAAAGACGTCACTGGGAAAATCATTCAGCTATCACTGCTTCACCAATCTATCACTATCAGAGACCATTACGAATCTACGCTTATTGTAAACTGTTTATTTTAGGCACCTGTGCCAGATTTTCAGGACGTTTAACGGTTTTAAACCAAAGATCTCATGTAAACGTAATGTATATAATTTGAAAATTTTGTTTATATGATTAAAAAGATATTTACAATATAAATGATTTTATATCCCAGTTAGTTTAGATTATATTTATGAAATAGTATATTAAACTAAATATCGCAGAGAATAAAAGAGATTTACTCCAAAACTATCACATATTTTTATGAAAATGACAGCATTTCTAGTTTATAGTTTTCTTTAGAGCTTTTTCTATCCCACCTGTGATTTGTCATATCCTTAACTATTCCATATCAAACAGTGTCTTCCTATCTGCACGATGACAATGTCTCAAATCACTCCTCTTCCTAAGAAATGTAAAACTTCTTCTCTTTTAGACTATTATCCCATATCTATTCTTCCCTTTTTCTCTAAAGTCTCCAAACGTCTATCCACACTCTTTAATTTTATTATATATTATTATGTGTGTTTATATCATAAACTTAGTTTAGTATATTAAGCTTATGATTTATATATGTACATATGTATATCATGTGAATAAATATTTTACATACGTATGTATGTAAGTAGCGTGTAAAATTCAATAATTGTATACGTTACGTAAATACAGTATTTTGTTTAAAATATCTAATCTTAACCCTATAATTAAATAGTACACCGCAGACTAGCCGCAACTAGATTTGTCAATATCGGTGATTTTCTTCCAGACAACCTCTAAAGGTAAAGTAATCACCGTGAGTTATAAGATCGCCAATCGTATAATTATATCATTCCTTTATAAACATAACATCAGACATGTTTTTTATTACATTTCCTCAAATGGTGTAAAATAGAGAAATATAAACAAATAAATACCTATATTTGAAAATGCACGAAACAGGCTGAGCCAAAACTTTTTACGATATTGCCGTTGGTATAATATATATATATATATGTTACATATATATGGTCGACCAGGTTGCACTGGCGAAACGTCAGGCAATTCAGAGGTATGTAATACCTTTTCGTGATCGCGTTAATTCCCGTAAACACGTAAATAATATTATATCATGGAACGCGAAAGTTTAAAAGTTAGTATTGCTAACTTCAAGAACTAGTAAGTATGTTCCTTGCGAATGTTTGCTTGCTTTCACCAACCTTTGGTTATTTTGAGATGCTATTAAGCTATTTTTAAGATCCCTAAATGGTATCTGTGGAACCATAATATATTTTTGTAACATGTGATTTCCCGGACAGATCTATATTTAATTGGTATCAAAGTCTGTGGAAATATATACATGGGTACAATTCAGTTGAGAAACGGCCACAGGTGCCATTTATAATAATATATCTCTTTATTGTGCACCAAAATAATTTGAAAGAATAGTAGCACAGCAATGTTGGGCTTATACAATTGGTGGCCTTATCGCACTGAGGCATTAAGGTAACCATGGGTTGGAGCGAACATAGGAAATCAATTTAAGGGCAGTATGGTGTACGCTCAGTATACAAGTTAAATAAAGATAAAGTATCTTACATATAGTGTAAGAATATACATACAAGAAAGCAATAAATAAATAAATACATAAGCAAATATAGGTACATATAGGGATATATAATATATCAAATAAAACACAAATATAGGATACAATTATGATATGATATCACCCAGGTAATGTTCCTTTACCAGTTTTTCAAAAGCAGGTAGTGAATTTTATGACGCATGCATATACAGCTAAATACTCTGTATGTATTTATACATTTTTTATGGCATAGGTGGCAAACGAGCAGATGTGTCACCTGATGGTAAATGACTACCCCCACCCATGGGCACCTGCAACTCAAGGCAAGTGCGTTGCCGGCCTTTAAGATGGGTGTAGGGGAAGGGACGGAAGAGGCGGAGAAGGGGGGAGGGAGATGATTTAGGGAAGAGGGCCTCCGGTAACCTCACTCACTCGGCGAAAAACAATAAAATCTTTGCTTCACTGCCGGTGTGTGACATCGTGGTATCACTCCGGGCGAGCCGGCCACTATGTGCCCAAGCGTGGCTCTTCCACGAATTCAAAATATGAAACCTCCTCTGACTATACCATGCTTTTGACTGAAGTGTAGGTAATACTTATTCATCCCAACATTGGGAAGCGCATTTAGTTCAGACATCCACGACCGAATTTGATGGTTTACGCAGTAAAAACAAAGTCTAGCGAGAGCGATACAATATCATAAATCGGTGTTTGCTTAGGAGGTTCTTAAAAAATAGCTAAATGTGTCAATTGACAATTATATCATTTAAACTATTAAAAATGGGCCATTCACACACGGCAGAAGTGAAATTTCAGAAAAGTAGAATAAATTAAATTTTAGATAATTTATATAAAAGTTATTGGTCAAATTAACACAGATGTGTTAAATAATTAACATAAATTAATTAACCAACGAATTTGAATATGCAAATGCACAAAAATGATACACGTGAATGATACACCACGTTAACTGTGACGCATTTTCTGAAGGCTTCGTAGTACGCAAGCGCAAAGACACGAAGATTATAGGAAATACTGTATACTTGTATTCTATCTCATTCTCTCGCAGGCTAAATTCTATTTATGAATAAGATTTTCTCTTTTTAGTGTGACTTTTTCGTTTCATCGAATTTTCAAATCACAACAATTCTAAAGAAGTTTTACTTCAACAATTTTCTGTAAAAGCGCTATTTCAGATTTGTACACAAAGAAATAGTTAATTACTTAGGTACTCAAATTATAACTTACTTATGAATAATAGACCTTATCAGAGAAGTTACAACTAGGTAGTTGTCTTCGCGTATAATGTTTCTAATTGATATCGGTGGCGCGCACTGATCCGCATTAACATAATGTATTAACGTAAACTATGATCCATGCCGCGTCTGTGATAAGGACAACACTTCCGTGTGTTCGTACGCTTTCTCTTATTAAGGTAAGTAATCGCTTTCGGTGGTGTGGTAACTCGAAAAGTTGATTTCGGTGAAACCATTTTATTCAAAACCATTTAAATAAACTCTGATAAGTTTATTTATAACAAAAATGTGTCTTATCTTATACATTGTGGAGTAAATCGAATGTTCTGATCAAATTTAGAAGTCGGTGTCTGGTGAACTTGCTTATGAGTTCCATTAAAAAAATCATTTATTTGCTTGAAACGTACCAAAAACGTAGACAAACGAATAGTTTCTCAATCTTTAGAAGTTCAGGTGTTGGTTTACAAGAGAGTGACACGCATGTGTCGATAGATTGGGAAATTATTACTCCAAAATTAATGAATAAAGTACCTACTCTCAATCTTGATATGAGCTGATGTGAAAATAGTGAGAAAAAATTTAAGATTTATTAATCAGTATTGTTATTTTTGTGTTTTTATCTTTAAGTAAATTACATAATTGTGATAGATTTTTTATTATTGTGTTTGATTTTTTAGTTGCTCTATAACTTTTTTAATATCTTATATAGGTATGTTAAACTTATTTTTAAGTTGGCTTAAGTTATTCTAAAGGTTATAATAATATAATATTTATAAAGCCGAAAAAAATGTAAATATTATACATATGAAGTAACCTGAAACTATTTACGGCTATTGTCTGCCTTATACAAACCCAATATTAGACAACCAATTAAGATAAATATTGTGTATGATTTCAGTGATTAGAATATTGATTTCGGTGGAATTCAAATTTTTTTAATTAATTAACTTAATAACCGACTGGCGGCGGCGTACGAATGCCCTCTGCTGTTAATATTTACTATTAATATTCCTCAATTTAATAACAAAAATGATGCCACCGAAGTTAACCAAATTAACGATAGGGCTGAGGATGACCGACATTCCTAATTACTTCTCATTCTAAGGGTGTATTACTGTATTCTAGTTCTCTCTTATTATTCTAAGAATCATACTATGCCGTCAGTGGACAGTTATTATAGATAAGATAAACTAATGGGTTTATGATACCTACACCGTTGCTGCCATTAAAAACATCGTTTCAACTTCTCACATGAACTAGGATCGATAGAGAATGCGTTAAAGTTGAAATCATTGTGTACTAAAAAAACACGTTTACCGTCGAAATAATCATGTCGTCAAATAGTATATAGAAATAGAATATAGTATATAGATAGAATAGATACATATGCATATAGGAATACGATAACATTTACCTTAATGGTTAAAAACTAGAATGTCTTTGTGAAGAGGTAGGACTATTAATTCATACCTTGTGTATCAATCATTCATCACCCAAGTCTTTCATGTAATTTAGAATTATTATCGTTTTAATATTCAGAACTGCTCACTACTTACTTATAGTTTTCCAGGAACTGTTCTAACTGGAAGTCCTATACGGCGTAGAATTAGTATTATTTTTAATTTTATTGGTAATTAATTCTTGCATTGGTCATAACATAAAGTCGGTGCCAAGCTAAATAGGTACTTGATAGATAGGCTAGGTCCTAGCTAGCTGGATATATTCAGATATTTCATTACAATTAAATTCCGTTCTTAATTAAGCTGTTTATATCCTTAAGTATTAGGTACTTATTGCTTATTGCGTTTCGAGCTTGGCACCGACTTCAAACAAGACCAGTACCTGGTGTCTTTATAATGTTACCTATTATTTTAAGTGTCACATGTATGTAGTCTTGTCAATTAAGTTTGAAATCTGTTATTTTTCACTCTTCAGTGTACTTTCTTAGTGCTTTTTGAAGTCGGTTTAACTTTTTTTAAAAGGTTTTGTTTTTTGTAAGGTAAGTACGTACGTACTGAGTAGATACGATATTTAGAACATTACTTACTGTAATGTATATTACCAAACTGCATTTCGTTAGATTATATTAATTTTAGATTAATAAGCCCGATACTTTATTGAGATACGAGGGCTACACTGAAAATTTCGGGAATCAAGGAAGTGACACAGCATTACTATTTAAAAATGTATTTCTTGCTTTTCGAAGTATTCTCCGCGAAATTTGACACATTTTCCATACGATGGAAAGTTGGACGGAAGTTGGGGTCTCCAAAATGGCCGTTTTGTAGGCATCCACAGCTTCTTCAGGTGATGAAAATCTCTGACCACACAATTTATTCTTTATTTTAGGGAAAGTTTAGAAATCATTAGGGCTTAGGTCGGGACTGTACGGCGGATGGTCTAATAATTCTATGTTTTCTTGCTCTAAAAACTCTTTTGTTCTGTGCGCGGTGTGAGAACTCGCATTGTCGTGATGGAGGATGATGCGGCGGTTGCAGTTCTCTATACGGAGTTCGGAAACGACCTGTGGCAAACAAATGCTAGCATACCATTCTGCATTAACCGTTCTTTGTCCCTCAAGAGGAATAGTCGCAACATGGCCGGTTTTGGAGACAAACGTGGCCACCATTTTTTTTGCAACACTCCGTGAACGAACAATTTAAGTTGGCTTTAACTCATTTTCGAACACCCAAACTCGTGACTGGTTTTTTGTTTCGGGTTCGTACGCGTATATCCAGGATTCGTCACCTGATACAATGTTGTATACAGCATTTGAGAATCCTGCGTGGAATCTTTCGAGAGTTCTGACGCACCAAGTAACGTGAGCCGCTTTTTGCTCTTCACAGAGCAAATGCGGTATCCATCGGGAAAACAACTTTTTTACACCTAATTGTTCATGCAAGATTATTTGATTATTTGTATTTGACTCATGCCAATGTCTAAATTTGCCTGAATTTCGCGGTATGTCACTTGTCGATCTTCCTCAATCAGCTTACGCACAGCATCAACGTTTTCTTGGGTGACTGCAGTTTTTGAACGACCTGAACGGGGATCATCACTGAGCTTGACACGTCCACGTTGAAATTCAGCAAACCAGCGATAAATTTTGGTTTTGGATGGGGCTTCATCACCAAATGCATAAAGCATCCGGTCAACACACTGTTTTTGTGTTAAACCGCTTCGAAAGTCATAATAAATCATCGCCCTTGAATTTTCTCGAGTCAATTCCATTTTCTCAATGACTAAACAAGTTTGAGAAGACCTTGTGAGAAGACCGAGAATCTTTTTTTAAATAAATAAATGGTATTCGATTTTTAAAACCAAGGAGTTTTCAATTAAAAAGATTTTAATATGATAGGAATAGTGGAAATATTCCATTCCCGATACTTTTAGTGCAGCCTATGTAAGGTTGTAAGGTTTATAGTTTATCTAGCAACTTGCTGCACTTGATTGAATAAATTAAAAAAAGATACAAACAGTCGAACGTACGACCTCCTCCTTTTTTACGTCAGTTAATAATAATAACTAAATGTTACTTAATTTTAAGAAAAATCAACAGACATTACATCTGTCCTTAATTTCTGTGGGTTCCCTCTTTTATCATCATCAGATCTGGACTTGCGAACCTAATGATAACATTTCAAACAAAAAAAAAAATTTGAAATCTATCCATAGATGACGGGAATATCGGTGGACATACATAAAAAAAATACATGCAGCCAAACATACAACCTCCTCCTTTTTGAAGTCGGTTAAAAAGATTATAAGTAGATCGAACTGTATTTAGTAAAAATATATATCTACTATAAAAAATATTTACCTTAAGCCCTTTTTATTCACATCGAACACATTCACATCCGTCGATCTAAAATACGAAAACAATGCAAATGAAAAATTTTGTGTAAATGACAGAAAAACGTAGGGAGGGTTTACTACACATCGTGTGTATTAGAATTTAAAAGGGACAGTTCACAGTGGTTTTGATAGAAATGGTTATGTTTTCAAGAGAGATTTAGGATCATGTATTTGGACGGATTTCAATCACCGTGGTCGTACTTGCGAGTACGTATCGATTAGTCTAAGCCGTGCGGTGGCTATAGGCTGTTTTTTTCTTTATGAAACTATGACATAGTTCATAAAATACAAGACACCATGCTAAAGAAGAAAAAAGAATATTTCTTAGTATAGGTCTATTTAGTAAAATGTTATTTCTCTAAATAGGTCTTTTAATTATGTCAAAATTTCAATAATTTGATTATTTCATGAAAAATAGCCCTGCCACTTTTCCCTAGATTTTTAAAATTTCCGCGCATCTTTATCAGTCTTTTTTTTCTAAAAATATTCGGACTATTTTTTAAAGTTAAAAAAAATGAAATAAAGCCTTTCTCAAGTCATGCGCTTCGTAACGAACAGTATTTGATTTTTATTAATATACATATAAAACTAGCTGTTGCGAGCAAATTCGTTTGCGTGTAAATTCAAATTTATCCCACAGAAACCGATTTTCTTCTCATTTTTTTAAATTTTTCGTTCTGTAAGAACCTTCTACAACATTCTACAAAAAACTAGTCGGGTATCCCCGAAATATACACTTGAGTAAAACCGTAAATCCTAATTAATACGAATACCACTCACGAAAGTTTTTATTCGAAAGGAATAAAAAACTTAAAAAAGATGAATGAAATCGGTCAAGACGTTCTCAAGTTATGGCGTGCGTGACCAAGGGAAATAGGGATTCATTTTTATATATTTATCTAGATACATTTTCTTTCCTAATTTAAACAGTCATGAGTTTCGTTTAAGAATTAAAATACTTGATAATTATCTAAATAGGATTTTAATATGTATTCTTGTCTTATTTTAACACATAATCACAGTTAAAAGGTTTAATCTCAATCTCACACATAATTTATGTAAGAGCCCCGAAACCAAGGTAATATTTTTTAAATTTTGTTCGTCATCTAAATCTCAATTGAGTTAATTAAGTCACACCGAGTCTGATGTCACACATGATTCCAATAAAACACTGGAAATATATTCTAGATATTGGCATAAAATCATGAGGAAACTTTATCATGGATTTAGGCGGCGGTAGTGTAATGGCTAAGGCGTCTGACTTGCGATCAAGTGGTTTGAACCCCACCCAATGCACTACCCACGTGAACCCACTCCTAACACAAGCACTTAGCTTAGCTGGAGGGGTTAACAAGAATACAAGTAATGTGTGACCCTCGTTGCTAGTTTTCTTTATAAAAAAAAAATTCAAATGCTCTATGGATGTAACTCGTAAAATGGAATGGCCTGCTATACGCAGAGAACAATTGCAAAATGGGAAACTTCCTCTGACTATACATTGCGTTTGACTGAAGTGTAATAGTCAATCATCCCGACATTGCAAAGCTCATTTAATTCAGACATTCACGACCAAATTTGATAGTTTACGCAGTAAAGACAAAGTCTAGCGACACTGGTACAAAATCATTAATCGGTGTTTGCTTAGGAGGTTCTGAAAATCTAATTAAGTATGTCAATATTGAAACTATTAAATAGTATTGTTTATTAATATCAAATTACAAATTACAGACAGACACTATTAACAGGCCATTCGATTTCACAAGTTACTACTATTGACGAGTCAATGATTAGCATTTAGGTCACGAAGCACAAAATTTGGAAATTAAAAAATCTCGATGCTACATTTAAATTTAGTGACAGATCGTAGATCCACTGAAAATTCTTGGTAATTCAATTATCCGTACTGCTTTATTACCCGTGGTCTACCTACGTGGTTCACACTCTAGCATAGCTCCGTTCATTAGGATGACTTGTTGATCAGCAATCACCTCAATGTACCAGACTAACTACTAATGAAATAATATGTGAGCATGAAGATCCTTCGCAAGAATATCTTTAATAAAACAAAACAAAACAACAACAAACAATAAAAAAGCGATCGAAAGATATAAAAACAAGATGACGCAATGAGGTAAGGAATGTAGTATGGAAATTCTTTTACTTGAATTATAACACTAGTTTACAAAATTTTACTTTTTCTCTGTTGCCGCGAACTTAGTGGTTGATAATATTTACTAGTGACATGTTTTTTTCAAATCTACCCACACAAAGTTTTGTGCAGCTCAAATTGCTTGGTTTTTTATTTTCTTCATTTAAGCATAATTCTTCGTTGAAAACGCGCATATTTTACTGTGTTAAGAATAATATCTAAGGTTTTTGCGACATGAGTAGTTCAAGGAGACGTTGTTTAAACAATTCAAATCATTTTTGCTACATATATGGAGAAAATGTGTTTAACGGTTGTAAAAAAGTTATGTCAGAGTTCGGTAAAAATACCTATTTTCTGTATTTTGGGAGAATGCTTTTGGATAAAAATGAGAAGCTTTGGGCACCTGATTTTGTTTGTAAAGTGTGAATTGAATGTTTAAGATTATGGAAAGGTGGCAAAATAAGCGCTTTTAAATTTCAAACACCAACCATTTGTCGAAAACCACAAAAGCATCTTGATGATTGTTATTTTTGTGCAAAAACTGGCCCACGAGAGAAAATATGGCACCTGGGAAGCAAAATATAGTGAAAGATTCAATTGTAGCTCATGAAAAAATTATCCTGCCGCCATTACGTATAAAACTGGGGATCGTGAAACAGTTTGTTACAGCACTTGATAAAAATGGGAACTGCTTTTCATACATTTGCCAAAAATTTCCTCAGACTACTATGGAAAAGCTTATCTATAAGCTTTTCCATAGTAGTCTGAGGAAATTTTTAATTTTTAATTTATTTTTGACGGCCCCCAAATTAGACAACTTACGAAAGACACCCAATTTATAAATTCTATGAATGAGCTTGAATTAAGGGTTCGGACAGCTTTCGTCTCTGTGATGCTATTTATTTCGGAAATAGAAATATTGAACTAGTAGACGATCTCCTTTTACATATAAAAAATTTGGGGGTGTGATATGAGCATAAAACTCCACTTTCTCCATAGTCACCTGGACAGGTTTCCCAAAAATCTAGGAGATATGACCGAGAATTGGGTGAGCGTATGCATCAAGATTTACGCGTCAGGGAAGAACGTTATCAGGGTTTTTGGGATACGAATATGATGTCTCACTATTGATGGTCCCTGATACGCCATTTTCCTAAGCCTCCGCATAAGAGAAATAACTTTAAAGCGAAGTTTTTCAGAACATATAATTTTTTTCTTAGTAAATACATGTATCTTTCTGTTTTGAACGTAGATATCTGAATCTCAAAAACCAGAGCTGATAAAAAAAAAATTCTACTTATATATTTGAACTTAGTATACCATATGTATTGTAGACAGCAACAGCAAACATTTTTCCGGCAACAGATGTACTGTAAACTAGTGTATAATAGGTACAGTCTATGTTATTATTTGTTTAGAGCCTCTCAAAAAAAATACTAAGATAAAGTCGTGAAAGCTGTCAAACAATGAAATGTCATGAATAACTGCATTTAGAAGAAAGTATTGGGAGAACTCATCGCCTCATCGTTTGCGCCAAACTACACCTACCTAACGCTAACGTATATTATGTCAACTCCACGCACCGTACCGTAAAATGAATGTACCTACGCGAAATGCTCCGATATTTTCTCGTGAAAGACAGCTTTGGAAAATCATAAATCGGTTCTTGTTCAAGAGCTCATGAATCAATCTCTGAATTCAAAATAATGTTAATTTTATTTGAATAAAATAAAACTTTGAACTGGTTTTGTATTGTAGATTTTACGTTCGTTATATAGTTATTACCCGACTGCGCAAGAAGAAGTGTTTTGTTTTTCGGGTATGTGTTTGTATTTCGAGGTTTCTTTAACACGCCCTAGAACCTAAATGGCTTGATGGATTTTGACATGTAAGGTGTCATTTGAATTGGATTCATAATGGGAATGAATTGATTTTAAGTGAAGTGAATTTAACATCAAAGTAATCTTAAAAAGTAAGTTCTATAATATGCAACATAATTTAAACTAAGGTCAAAAAAACTCCTATTAAGTAAACTATTATAAATGTAAACATTTGAAAGAAAGAAATATAGGCATTTACTAGTATCACACAAATGTAAACAATTTTTTTTCACATAATCGTAATCATAATCGAGATTGATCTTTGTATTACTTTTGACATTTTTACAGAGAGACCCTCCTTAAAAAAGGAACCTATCACGGAGGTACCTGAAAATTCCACCTCCGTAAAAGGAGAACTTCTCGTATTTCATAATTCTAGTTTAGACCCATCAAAACTTTGATAAATAAAAAATATAAGAATCTTAGTCAAACGACAACAGTTTATTGATTAACATAATTATATAAGACTCAAGACACCATCTATAAAAAAAATTAATGTCTCGACTGCGTCCAAAGCAATCTAGAAAAATGAAAGAAAGAAGATGTAGGGTAGCAAATAAATTGCAGTCGGAGGCATTCATTTATTAGGAGTTGCAGCAAGTAAGATATTAGACTAATATTTGTTGATAATATAATTTTTATATCCCAACGATGTCGAATTTGTAATGAGTTTATTATTGATTTATCGAAATATAGCTTACTTAGATATCTTATTTCATACTTATATTAAACTTTTTACGATCTTAGGCAGTTCTCTTAGCTAATCTATAAAAAAGTTAATACGACGATGTAATAAAAGGAACAAAATGAGACTAACATCGTTTTGGATGAATATGGCGTAAAATTGAATCTTCGTAAGTGAATAAGACATTGTGTGTACAATATATCGACGTTATCATCTCACGTAACCATGTTATGAAGCTTCTTTCAGGCTGTCCTTTTTGTCACTCCATGTAAAATCCCTTATCTAAAATTGATATTATTATTCTGGGGTTTGGTAGTGGTTTAAGAGGTAGTTAAGTCGCACAACGAGTACGGAATCATAAAATCCACCGTGATTTCTCGGCGTTTAGTGACTACGATTCCTGCAGTAACTCGACTAACACCACGGTACCAATACGTACTGCTAATAGTTTAATACTCATGGTGTGGTACATAAAGGTACCAAACTGTTGGTCACAAATGGGTGATATGTACACATATTTTATACCACTCTAAAATTTAAAAAAATTTTAGGTCCCTAGAAAAATTCGATTAATCAAATAAAGTCTACGGTTTTTGATACACTTACCGAGTAGTAAGTATCAAAACCTCGCGGTAATTCCAATTTCTTGCAGTTTATCATACTTTAATTGGTACCTATTCTTTTTTCTGTGACATTGTTAAGTTTGTTTTTGTTCAAAAATTAGTCCTAAAAAAGTATAAATGCTTGTCGATTTTGGAGAAAGGATATTATTTCAATAAATAAAAATTAATTATTTCAAACTCTTAGTAATCCGAAGCATTTCCTATTATTTTGAACTCCCTTGAAGTTCGAATTATCGAGGGTCGACTGTATTGCTTTTTAACAAGGGTACAATAGTAGCCAATACCTATTTTTTTACAACTAAATTGTCAGCCAAGCATACGGTTCGCCTGATGGTAAGCCGTTACTGGTGCCTACAAACATACGCAACTTCAGTGGTGTAATTTGTGGGTTGCCAAACGTCTAAACTTTGGTGACCCTGCTCACTGGTAGAAAAATAGCACTTCCAATGGCGCTGTCTAACTCTGGACTTCTGTATGAGAAGGTTCTTTACCAGTGAAAATCTGAAAATCTAAAATTATGTGTGCAAGTCGTAAAAAACGTTTATAAGTTTGTTTGCAAACAGTTGATTAAAATAAGTATATTATGTAGGTATGTCTACATGTGTACGTGTGCCTACATCTATATAACAATATTTATCTTTCTTATATAGGTACGTCACATTTTCTGTATGTTTATTGTACTTTCATATTGTACCTAAGTATGCAATACCTATCATAATTTATATATCGAAATATAACAAATGTCTACACGGTATTGTCTCTGATTTATTAAATCTATTAAGTCTTAGCAAAATACTTCTCTAAGTGTTAGAGACTTATTGTCTTTCAATCTGTTAAAGGCTGCAATAACAACTTTCTAATTTTCCATTTTTAATAGACTTCAGAAAGCGTATGTACGTTAAATTATAAAGAGATTTTAATGAACCTCTTATTTATTGGACAGGTGTATCTTCAAAATAGACCCATGAAACCTTGAAAAAAAGCCAATCTTGACATTGAAGTGGCATGTTTTAATCTGGTGGTATTTTTCAGTGCCTAGAATGTAAAAGGCGACCCACAATATGCCCTTAGCAGCTAAAACTAGATTCTTTTAGCGTTTGAAAGTTGAATTCAACAAAGAAAGGACTTTTCTTTTATTACAATATCCTATGATAAATAATTACTTATGATTTAATTATAAATAATCATAAATTAATTATGATAACTAAAACAAGGCTACTAATAGAAATAATAAAGGGAGTGGCTCAGATATTGGGAGGGAGATTGCTCAGTCTCTCTTGGAAGCGGTAAACGTTCTTATTATGAAACCCACATTTAAATTATAGTCTCTATCTCTTAAAAGTCAAGCATAGCTATCTCTTTTACGATTTGTATTGTATCCAATCTAAAGTTTTCGGTGAATAACCAGCGGGCCAGCCATCTCCTCTACGAGAAAGTCTCTAGATACACACGTTAATGCCAATGGTACCTTTGGTAAGTGGCGTATCATTCGAATATAATATTCCCCCAGTTGTTTAAATTTTTTACTGTTAAATAAGTCGTAAATATATAAAGCTTTATGACTCATATACCTATTCTTAATGGGGGTGAGGAATCCTACCTTATGTTTATATGTATAGCTTGGTACAAAAGAAGATAGCAGCAAATATTTTAACGGAGGTTTAGTCTCATGGGGTTCCCTTTTCTATTAACACATTTTTTAGACCTTCGACGTTGGAAACCCCGCCGTGTAATTCAACAGCATTATGTTTCCATATACAATTCACATAGGTATGGACTTAAAAGACGTACAAATTCTTTCTTCTAATTCTTGAAAGGACTTTCGCTTTTAAATAAAAAATATGCCCGCCTAAGTTATTCGCTTGTAACTTTTTATGAAAGTGTTGGTAGGTAATCTCGGTATGAATTGAATCACAATATTAAATATACAAGGCTGATCCGGGTTTTCCGTTTAGAAAAGAATTCACATGCAGGTACGATGACC